>JAQHUG010000024.1:10791948-10864668 GCA_028555095.1 Dicrostonyx torquatus
TTTTCCTTGTGAGGTTGAGTACTGTTTTTTCAAGGTCTGTGAAGAATTTCGTTGGGATTTTGCTTAGCATTGCATTGAGTCTGTAGATTGCTTTTGGTAAGATTGCCATTTTTACTATGTTATTTCTACCTACCCAAGAGCATGGGAGATCTTTCCACTTTCTGGTATCTTCTTCAATTTCTTTCTTCAAAGATTTTAAGTTCTTGTCATACAGGTGTTCCACTTGTTTTGTTAGAATTAATCCAAGATATTTTATGCTATTTGTGGCTATTGTGAAGGGTGATGTTTCTCTGATTTCTTCCCCAGCCATTTTATCATCTGTGTACAGGAGGGCTACTGATTTTTTTTGAGTTAATCTTGTATCCTGCTACATTGCTGGAAGTGTTTATGATAGTGAATGTGTTTGTGAGTTGTAGAAGTTCCAAGCAAGGCTCCTTTTCTAAGTCACTGTCCTAGATGAAGGAGAAGCTTCCAGCCAGTCTCTTCTAATCTTGGACTGATGGAGTGAGCCACAGCTTGGTCCTCAGCCCTGTCCCTTCTCCTCCCACAGTTTCCAGGGACAGTTTCATGACATACACAGCATCTATATACCAGTCTACATACCAGTCCTTGCCTGATGGATGTAGAGCAGCAGCCCCTGCCTTCCCGAGCTAAGGTGCATAATGTTTACCTTCCCTGCTTCCATGTCTGATGGGTGATGTGTGATTTGCAGCTCCATTGCCATGTTCAAACAGCAGTGGCGATTTTGGCAGCCCAATGACTAGTCCTTCAGCCAAACCTATTCTCTCCAGACTTAACCAGAAAAACAATATCATCATCCACCCAGGAAGCCTTGATTCCCATATCCCCTTCATCTTCAGCTCCAGCATGCCTTCCATCTAACGTGTAATTAACAGGTTCACATAACTGCCCCCCTTCTGTCTTATGATTGTTCTTTATGTGGACCCTACAGGTGCCTCCTGCTTCTCTGCTTCCACTTGAGATCTTTTATTTTTTATTTCTTTTTTATTTTTGAGACAGGGTTTCTCTGTAGTTTTTGGTGCCTGTCCTGGAACTTGCTCTTAGTAGACCAGGCTGGTCTCGACCTCATAGAGATCCACTTGCCTCTGCCTCCCAAGTGCTGGGATTAAAGGTGTGAGCCACCACCACCCAGCAAGTTTTTTGTTTTGTTTTTGTTTTTGTTTTTGTTACATAATGTGGATATTTTATGGAGATCTTCTGAAGAAGCAAGTCAGACCAAAGTTCTGCTTATGGTCTCCAGGTCGCTCCTTTTCTCACTTAAGATCACCTCAGAGGCTTCCTTCTCCCTTGCAGACTTACATCATCTGGCCATCCATGACATTCCCCTCTGTTCTCTTTGCCCACTGCTCTTTGGGCTTACCACCTGGCTTCTCTTCTTCACAGCTGAATCAATTGCCATCTCAGGGTTTCCCTGATGGCATAAAACCCTCTCCCTATTCATATGCGTAAAACTGTCTGCTCATCTACAGCTGTGTTTAACCTTAAGTGGCACCTTTCACGTGTCAAGTGGACCACACAATGTTTTGTATTCTCATAGTTTCTTTTCTGCACAGTTTTATTACTTCATGAAGCTCAAAGTTCTTTTTTTCTTTCATTAAGTTATTCATTCTATCTCCTCTCTGTCTTTGTCTGTCTGTCTGTCTGTCTGTCTGTCTGTCTGTCTCTCTCTCTCTCTCTCTCTCTCTCTCTCTCTCTCTGTGTGTGTGTGTGTGTGTGTGTGTGTGTGTGTGTGTGTGTGTGTGTGTACAACTTGTGGGAGTCTGTTTTCTCCTTTCATGATGTGAGTTCCAGGGATCGATCTTAGGTCATCAATCTTGGTGGTTTCATTCATACATTTACCTGCTAATGAATCTCACTGGCCTCTTGATTTTGCTCTTAAATATTATTATTATCTAACTCTCCCAACTGTAACGTTCATGCAATCAAAAAAAAAAAAAAACCAAGTTACTTCTATCATGCCCTGGTTGTGTATGTTTCAGTATTACACCACACACACACATACACACATATACACATGAATGGGCAAACCAGTCTTTTACCCATTAGCGTTAATGGACTCAATCAGACTCTTCCTAAAGCACTCTAGAGACCGCTAAGCATTTCTGATTATTGGGGAAGACAAATAAAGGTTATTTTCAAAGCCTGGCTGGTTCCTGAGGAATAAGGCCTATCTCAGAAGGCCATTGCTGAAAGTAGAGTAAAGGGAAGCCGAAGGCACAGAGGACCTCAGAAGAGATACATTTTTTCTCATCATACTTTTGTGTATCATGGGAACTGTGTTGAACAGGACAAGCCTTTGCCTCTGCTTCTTCTATTCTTTTCTATGATTCTTGTTCCTAAGGCCCAGAACTCAGGCCAGTACTTTTAAATTTTTAGGTATACTGTGTTATCTCCCCTAGTCCAAAGCATGTGTTTCTATGGGAAAGAAAGCTCAAAATTATATCATTTTTGGGTTGTAGCACTCTCAAGGAGCAAACATGAGAATAAGCACTCGGATCAGCCTGTTGAAAATGAAAGGCCTCCTCTATTTATTTTCGCTCATGGTAACTTACTGGGATAAATCCTGTGTGTGGCCAAGACTTGTCTGCTTTGTGCTCCGGTCTCTAGATGTAGGCTTTCCTTTACCTCTTCATTACACTGGATTCAGACAGAAAAAAAACATTCTTCTGCTGTTACAAGGAAACCTCGTAGGGATTGAGTAGTTACAAGTATTTTTGCTCCCCACCCCCAAAGTCTGGCCTTGGTCTTTCTCCATTGCATCAACTGGTCTGTACCTGATGCTTGCCTGCTGCCCCCCTGGAGTTTGCTTTGCCAGCTGCTCACTCCAGACCAGAAAATTCTAAAGCCTGAGAATTCTAGGCTGCCTCTTGGCCTCAGGCACTGTAAGGTTTTCTGCTTCCTTTGGTGTTCTGACTATCCTTTATCCTTTGAAATAAGTCATGTAGGAATTATTTCCCTCCGGAGGTTTTAAGACATGAAAGGAAGCACAACTCTAGACGTTTTTTGAACTTTTTTTCAGTTGTATATAGAAAAATTTCCACACAAAAGCTCTTATTTTGGGGGGGAGCTTATATCATTTTTGGATTATAGCACCCTCAGACTTTTTCTACTGACTGTCTATCCTGCTCTCTTTCTGCAGTGCTGAGGTGAGCTAGCGCTGCAGTTCAGGTCTCTGCCCTGTTATTCACAGTGTGGGTCTAGGAGACTGCTTGACTCTGTGCATGAGTTCTCATGCCTGAAAAATGGGCAGTAATACCACATGGCAGTTCACATAGAATCGATTAGAGGATTAGATAATACATTCTGAACCCTAACATATTAAACAGGAATTAATCATCTTAGAATTAATGCTGAGATCAAATCTGAACAATGTCCAAAGCATTGGAGGTCATGAGAAAATGATAATAATTGGAAAAATTATGAGCAGGAGAGGAAATTTTGCAGCTGACCACAAAGCTCCAAGCATGTGTTAGATGTGTGCACTATACTCACATTGCCTATTACTTACATTTTTCAGTGATACGATGCTGGTCCCTTGCAAGTTCAGTTTATGCATCTTGTGTATTTGTCCCTTAGCTCCTGCTCCTTAAAAGTGAGCTTGTTCATTGTGTTCTCCTGTGCTAAAAAACATACTATCTTTGTGATATTTTTACAACAAAAATTACTCATTAATGGTTTATATCTCAGTTTTTAATTTCCTAGCTTTGAATAGCTCTCAGAGCTAACACATCCTATATTGCATTTAAGTAGAAAGTATTTTATCACTTTCCACATCATGTTGCTTTATCTCTCAGTGGGCCTTAAAATAGCTTGCATGTGGCAGAAGTCATTCTACTATCTCAAGGAGCTGCAAATCTCATTGTCACCCTGAAAATGTATGACTTACCATATCTAAGATGCAGACAGCGGTGGCTCTTTCTAAAGTCAGCTCCTCAAGAGAGTGGACACCAAGGCTTTCATGATTCACCAGGTTAAGAGAATAAATTATTTGTCTACACTTAAAGTTCAGATGGATGGAATTTCTGGATTTATAATACAGCTCTTGGCCATTCATTCTGCCATGCCATTTTGAACATATATTTAAAGTACCATATACACTCTTTCTCATATGCCTTACAATTTTCCTGGAGTTATTCATTTCTCTTTGCCTCAATTTTGACATTTTCTACTTTTAAAACATGGCATCCTGGGGTTATTTATATGCGAACCCTTGATCCCAGGCTGTTATTCTGTTTTGAATACAAATCAGATAGTAGGCTTTAGGCTTCAAACACTTTCAGAAATTAGTAAAGACTTGCCTTTATAATGCTATACTCATTATTTTAAAAGTCAACATTTTAAAGCTTGGTTTACTGGCAACTATTAGCATTATTCATCTCTGAAATAGCTAGTGATAAACAAAATGCCAAGACACTCCTCATCAGCACAGACACATATGGCTAATGCATGTGAACAAGGAGATTGCAAGGCTAGGTCAAGCTGCCCATAGCACACAGCTGTCTAGGTGTGGGTGGGTAGAGCCCAGAGAGCCTCAGAATGCTCCCCCAACAGACGAGAAAAGGATTACTGTTAGCTTTGGAAGTCAACCTCCAGGAGATTTGAGAGTAAACATCTGACCAAGGATTTGTCAAGAAACACATTCAGTCTGTCCCTTGCTTAACCATGGAAATTGAATCAGAAGGGATCAGGACAGCACTCTACCCAAGCAAAGCACTTCTCAGTGGGAAATTCTACCCAACCTTTCTAAATCAGCATCCATCTGAGCACCATAGAGATGAGCAGGGAGTCATATTGGCTCAGTTTCCTCTTGCATTGCATTAAAAAAGACTTGATGCTATTGGTACTGAGCTCACAGACAGGTTGATGGTTCACAAACTTAGGTTTCTGATAGATTGCTCACCCTTCTCCCAGTCTAAAGATCAAGATATAAAGAGAAGAAATGAAAGGACATGAGCTGCCGAGCGTGGATCATCCCTCCCTCCTCCACTTAACTACTGTGCATGAAGCACCATGAAGGCACATTGTTTAATGTCTGCACGCCTTGCTTTCTTGGCCTGACTCTGATAAAACTTAATAATGATAACCTCTCTAGAATAAGGACATGATTCAGCAATCGAAGTGCTTGTCTGGGAAATATGAAGGTGAGGATTAGGATAGCTGCAATTCCCGCATTCAGAATGTGGAGACACGTGACTCCCGGAGAAGGCGGGCCAGCTAGATTAGACTAATCAGCAATCTCGGGGTTCAGTGAGAGACCCTGACTCAGTGAATAAGACAGAGAGCTACCGAGGAAGACTTCTGATGTCAACCTCAGGCCTCCATATGCATGTGTGTATACATATGTGAATCCACATGCGTGCAAACACACACACACACACACACACACACACATATGAAGATATACACCAGGGGAACAATTGAAAATATCTCACAGAACTGTTGTGAGATTCACCTGTCTTCAAAGTACCTGACACCAGGCAAAGCAGACCCAAAGAGAAATGTTCTATCTCTTTTTTTCTTCTCATTTAATCTGCTGGTTAAAAAGTTTAGTTCTTCTGGGGTATTTTGCCCTAAACCTATCAAAGCATGGATAACTATACAAATTATAGGTCTCTTCTGATATAGTATACTGGGGTTTGGGTGAGTGGTCAGCCCTTCTGCCTTTTTTCCTTTAATTGTGAGCCTTGGGACACTGACCCCTCAAGTTAGACACCCACCGTATTCAAGGAGAGCCACTCTGCAGTGTGTGTGTGTGTATCTAGTTAGCTGACAAACATTTCCTATCATTCCAAATGATCTACACACAGCCTGCATTCCGCAGTGCCTATGGTGTCGGCTCTTCCAAAAGGCTGCCTCTGGGCAGGAATGTTTAGTCTCCTGATACTCTAACTTTAGACAGCCAGTTTCTTTACTACCAAGAAAGGTCAGAACTGCTAAATTGGGACATTCAGACCTACAGTCAGGCTGGAGGCAAGGCCACCCAGAGACAGTGCCAGAGAAGCTGCCCCAGGCAGCATTAGTCACTCTCAGTGGCTTTCCTAGAGACCCTATCTTAACCCGCGGCAGGCAGGAGCCAACTGGAGGCTAAGTGCCAGCGCAGTCGCCCACAGTTTAGGTGATGTAACTGGAGCTGAAAGACACTTACAAGAACAAAGGAAGGTTGGATTTTATAAGAATTGTTCTGTCACCAACATCACAGCTGCCTTTTGCTCTAAAGTAAAGCACACCACAAGAGAGACAGTGCAAAGAGCTCAAGACACTTGAAAGAATATGGGCGATTCATTTCAAAACTCTTATTCTTTCTTCTTATGCGAAGAGTCTGTATTACATGTTTTTTTTTTCAAGAAAACTTTAAGTTTTCTGTTAGCAGTTCCTGAACTATTTTTCCCAATTCTGCAAAAATACCTGCAAAAATATTGAACACAAGGCTGGATCGTGACCAGGAAGACAGCAATGTTGTCAGCTGTCAGGACGCAGTCCAGGGAGCGGAGATACTCAGCATATGTCGTGCCCAGCCTGAAGCCTTGCAGAGGCTTTGGATTAGAGCCTCAATCGCACACCAGCCAATTTCACGCAGCCTCATTAGAATCACAGGGTAAGAGCAAGGAGCTAAAAATATTCGAGTCTATCTTATCTGAGACTTAACACACTCTCTGCCAGTCAAAGCCAGGATGCCAGTAGAAATGAGATGCTATGTGTGTGTGCACACAGATCCATGGATACATGTCTTCTTGTTCTTGAGATACTGTTGTTATGCTTATGTGCTGCGAGTCATGTAAATCTCCACTTCTTTTTATCTTGGGTACATGTGACAAGAAGCAAGTATCACATAGATTAAAGACATCAGTCCCTTTGGCGCCACAAAGTTCAACAAGCTTGCAGGCCAGTGACAAAGGACGAAGAATAGTGCTCTGGTTGATTTTCCTTTCTTCGTCTTTATATTTGAAGATGAGATAATGAAGAATCTCAGAGACTACGTCTCTGTTCTTTTCAATTCAGGCCCTTCTTACAGTTTGCACACTTCTCTGAGACACTACTCACAAGCCATAAAATTCACACATTTGAAGAACGGTCACTGTTTCGTGCAGTCACTGGGCTATGCTGTCACCACCCTGATCCTGTTTTAGGGTGTTGAAGAATCCCCACAAGATCCCTCACGGTTTTCAGAGAATCGTGATTTCATTCTTCAGCCTTAAGCAATCCCTCACACAGTTTCTGACTCTATAGTTCCATCTTTTCTGAGTTACCAGTAAAGATATTCCAATATAAAAATGTGGGTTCTCCGTCTTATTGCAGTCGTATTTCCTCTTACAATACAGAAGGGCAGAAGTTATTATAAACTTTTAAAGATGTTTCAAAGTTCTTTTCAGCAGACATCTTGCAACTCCGTGTGGGGTTTGCCCATCTCTATTGCTTTGTGCCTTTATAGATTTGAATGCCTTGCAAACAATCCAAATCCTTCCAAACACCTTCTCCCCCAAAATACTATTAATTCATACATTATTATTTACTAGGAGAAAAACTTACACAGTGATACTTAGAATCAACACTGAGGAATCTTAGATAACTCCCCCTTGTTTAACTTTATAAAAGTGTAAATGTCTTTGACCATTTCAACTGTTGATCATAACACAGTTTCAAGGACCCAGTGTCATTGATTCAGCTTTTCACTCTCCTCATGTCTCCATGGTACCATCCATTTGTCCTCTGAGCAATACAACTCCATCCCAACCATTAGGGAGAGAATACAGAAACCAGGACCCATTTTTCAGGAGGCATTGGCATTTTGCCCAGCACAAAGAATTCTATGCTACTGCCAAACTCACAAGAAGAAACATTAGGCTATAGGAAGATTAACTTTATTACTGTGTCATGGGCACAGTGTGAGCAACAGAAGGAATTTAAGCTCACTGGTATTTTTAGAAAGAGGGAAAATACAATGCTCACTGAATTTGAAAGGTAAATCTTACATGTGGGTATAAAAGAATGTTGGTATGTCTGGAATAATGCATGGTATAAATGCCGTGGTGCTTAGCACTTTTGTACAATGCCAGCTGGATACCATCTTGGCTCCTAGCACACTGACCCTCCATTCTGCCTCTTCTTGGGAATGAAGCACAAGCTTAGTATTACGTATTTATATACTCTGCTTCATTCTAAAAACTAAATCTACAAAGTGTCGTACATGATGTAGACACCTTTTCCAGCACGTGATCCCAAAGATGCATAAATGGTGAGTGACCATATTCGATGACCTTCATTAAGCTCAGCAAATATAAATCCTACATATGTCATGCACAAAAAGAAGATTTGGTCTCTATTATTTGCAATCAGAAAACTGCATTATACTTTTCTTCTTTTTTTTTCCCTTACTTTGGAGCCCAGGGAGGCTCTGGGACATGGTCTCTCATAGATTGCAAGCTATTATTAGGTTATCATAGTAAAATGTCATGGGTTGAGACAAACAGCAAGACTCTTTACAGTTCCAAACAAAAATGATCCCCAATAGGGTCTGCAACCAGGCTCAGCAGAGGACTAATCACAGCCTGCCATTCCTGAGCTATACTTACAAAATAACAAAAAAGAAAAAAACTGCAGATGTACAAAATCATGAAAATGTCCTTGCTGAGGCTACAAATGGCTGAAACTGACAAAGAGAGCCCCAAAGGTAGCTTGTCTGTCAAGTGGGAATCTGAGGGTAAGGCTGCTTGGCCACGAGTGGACAGTTGCCATGGGGCTGCTCTAGACATCCTTGGAGATACGGCCTGCCCAAGATCTGTGCTGCTGGAGTCCTGCATTCAGGCACTAGAGAGAAGCTGACGAGGAAGAAATTGCTATCAGTACGTTTTTGAAAATCAAATATTGTCCTGAGTCTATGGTGGATTTTTGGCGACAAGAAATAAGCATAAAAATATGTAACATTGCCTGACAAGACCCATGAATAACTGGGAAGCCTAAAACAATCTGTGAGATAACGTGGCACTGTTCCATGAAGCAACTCAAGTTGTCATTCTTCTGTCACAAAGGCATCTGAAAAAAAGAGGGTACCAGTTCTCAAAGATACTCAGAGAAAGGAAGTAGTATATAAGCAGGGAGTGACTTCAGGCTACTCTGCACCCCTTCTCCTGATTCATTCTAGAAATAACCTCATAAGGATCCACTAAGCACTAAACACAATTTCACAAAGAAGCAGTAGAGGGATGTAGGGAACTCTGTGGAACCGGTGCTCCATTTCTTGGCACGGCACTTAGTAATTTAGATGGAAACTGTTGAAAAGAAAATGTAATGTCGTAGAAAAGTCTGTATGTGGAGGCGGGGCAACATTTGAATAGAGAAGGGTAACTCCTTAGACCACTAATCATTGACAACTGACACCTAAGCCTGTAGCCTTCCCCCGAAGACTTACACTGACAAGTCTAGTCTTTAAAACTATGGAAATGGATTGCATTTTCTGAGCTTCCCATTTTACATAATGCCTTTGATCATTTAGTGTTTTTCTTCACTCTCTGGCAGCTACTATTCTCATTTCACTTCTACCACAGCTGCTCTCCCCAGTGCCCTGGATTTTTCTCCCTAACCTCCCTGCTTCCCTTCATTCTAAATATTCTAGGCTAGTTCTGGCTTTGGAAATATCCAAAAACATGATCGCACTAAGGCATGAGTTATTAATGATGGTTTTCTGAGGGTAGAATATTTTAAATTAATACATACACGACAAAATGATTTAACATCAGCTACAATAGTGTGGTTCCATTGACTAGAAAGTAATTTTGTGTAACTTAATCAATTTAATACTCACACAAGATCCGGAAGTTAGATAATACAGAGGGGTTATCAGTGCCAGACATGAGCCATGACCTAGCAAAGTGATGAAAAGATACTGTTTTCTCCCTGGGGGTGGGGTGATGTGGAGCAAAGGGTAACTCTCCAACCCCCCTCATAACTGTTGGAAAAAGCAAGCAAAATCACACAGTAGCTGAACAAGTGTTCTGAACCTGGCATGCAGCTGCAAAACTAGGAGATGTTTGCCAGGAGGCACTAAGCATCTAGGACTGTCTTTCTGGGTGAGTAGGAAAAAGACAAGTGGGTTCAGCTCCCTGGGTATGCTGGGCATCCTGTGTAGCATTTGTAGTAATAATTATACATCTAGAAAGATCCCGACTATAAAGGCTGAAGGATGTGGGCATTGTATTTCTTTTTCAAGTATCTCAAAGACACAGATATCTTAGGAAGACTATAAAAAGTGTTTGTCAGCCGGGCAGTGGTGGCGCATGCCTTTAATCCCAGCACTCGGGAGGCAGAGGCAGGCGGATCTCTGTGAGTTCGAGACCAGCCTGGTCTACAAGAGCTAGTTCCAGGATAGGCTCCAAAGCTACAAAGAAACCCTGTCTCGAAGAACAAAAAAAAAAGTGTTTGTCAGGGCAAGTGACAAGACAGAGCAATTAACAGGACATACTGTTGCTCAATAAAATATAAGGTATCTGTAACACAAAGTACAAAATGAAGACATGAGGAAAGTGGTCACAAGGAATCGAAGACACAGAGGCAGCTTCTGTTCTCTGCTGGTGACGTTTCTTTAAAGGTCATGCTCCTCGGCTGAGCATGGTCTCCCAGTACTTGAGAAACAGAGACAAGCAGACCTCTGGGAATGGACCAGCAGCCTGGGCTATGTACATAACTAGTTTCTAACCAACCTCAGCTATATTGTAAGACCTACCCTGTTTCTAAAAAAGAAAGAATGAATACTTTTTAAAGGAAAGAAAAAAATGTTCTCTTCTTTGTAACTTGTCCTATCCTGGACTCATCCCTGAACCTAGGCTCCCAGCTAAGCCCTGATGACCAGGATGCCCCTGACTTGGTCTCTTATGCAACCCCTCCTCATCCTCCATACCCTCCATTCTGTATGCTGTATGTATGATACTTTCCACTGGCCTGAATTAACTCTGACAATTGGCACAGCTGAAAGAACCAGAAAAAAAATTCTTAAATCAACTCTCATTCTTGCCAAGATAAACTGTATCACATATAAGCCTATTTTACGTGTGTTTTTATTATGAGCCTTTTAATACAAAAAACAATACATGTCCTTTGTAAATGAGACAGGAAATAGTAATAAGCTGTGAAAAATATAGTCTCACCACCAATTAACAATCTGTTAGCTTTCAATTTTAAATTTCTGTAATGTTTAAAGAAATTTCACAAAATATTCATACAAGCATATCTAACTTATTAATCCACACTTTTTTTATCTTTTTTATTTTTTGTTTTTTTTGAGACAGGGTTTCTCTGCATAGCTTTGAAACCTGTCCTGGCACTCGCTCTGTAGATCAGACTAACCTAAACTCACAGAGATCTTCCTACTTCCTCCTCCTGGGTACTGGGATTAAAGGTGTATGCCACCACCGCCTGGCATTGGCCCACACTTTTTAAATAAGCTGATCTTACATTATATTACAAGACTTGCTTTGTCACCGAATGATAGAGTGTCATGAACACTTAGAGTGCCTTTATGGTTTTAATAGTTATAAAATATATGAAATTACAATTTATCTTATCAAAGAATATTGGACAGTTTTCCCAATTTTTCTGATTCTTGAGTTGCCTCTATTTGCTTACTTTAAGTAGTGTCCATATTTATTCATCCAGACTTAAAATGAGCCAAGTCTCACATTCATAAGAGTCCATCTGGGTAGCATAATCATCCTCAGGACAAAGGAACATGTTGGATGTCTAATGTGTTGTCTAGATTCACAGGCCCAGGTGTTACATTAACTGAGCCAACCAGGAAGTTCCATCACAGCCCTGTAGGTGAGAAGGAGGGTTTAGAGACTGGTAGAACTGGATGGCCGAAAGTACAGTTTCTCAAACCGGTCCTTGGCAGATACCTCTAGCTCCATCAAGACCCCTAGCTCCAAGGCACATGATTTTCCCACTCTAGACGGGGACTTGAAGCAGACTTGAGAGGATTCAATCAGATGATGAACATTCCAGAATTATAGCAAGCATAGGAGTAAAAGAGTAAAGTTTTGATACAATGATGGATGGAGAGAGGCAGGCAAGGAATAGCCAGGCAGTGGTGTGCACACCTTTAATCCCCGCATTCAGGAGGCAGAGGCAGGCGGATCTTTGTGAATTCGAGGTCAACCTGGTTTATAGAGTAATTTCCATGACAGCCAGGGCTCCACAGAAACTCTGTCTCAGAAAACAAAACAAAGAGAGAGAGAGAGAGAGAGAGAGAGAGAGAGACAGAGACAGAGAGAGAGAGAGAGAGAGAGAGACAGAGAGAGAGAGAAGAAATAAGCTGGGCCTAGATTATCTTAGAAGCAGAAAGTGAGTTTCTATATTGTAACTGCCTGGCATGAGGAGATGACAGTAATGCTCCTATGTGTTGGAGCTCCAAATTCGTTTTCTTTTTTCCTTTTCAAAATCATCCGAATGCTGCTGAATTAATTAAAACCGAATTTATACTCTCCTAAACTCCGTGTTATTCAGTTTTATTACAAAAGTAATAGAATCATACTTCAAATCAGAACCCTGGTGCTATTTTAAAAATAGGCTTATCCATGTTTGTTTTGGGGGTCTTGTAGAGAGAGACAGCATAATTGTAGTCTGAGAAAAGCCAGAAATCGAAAACTGAACAATGACTTTGCTGTCAGTTACTACTCTCTGTTAATATTCTAGAACACAGGGCCTTCCATGAAAGCAGCTCCCTCTTATCCTGTTTCTAGACCTTTTCAATATAGTATTTTGCTTAAGAAACTAAGCTGGCACTTTCACAGAACATTATTTTATTCATTTTCTTTCACAGAACATTATTTTATTCATTTTCATTCACATGTACAGCCTTTGCAGCATTGTGCAGTTATAGCTGATAGCAAATTAGCAAAGGTTCTTGGTATTTTCTTTGAACTCTTTGTCCGCTTTCAGTTTTATGAAATTTCAATAGTCTAGTCTTTTTAGTGGCCCCAAGAACCAATGATGAAAAATCTGGCCTCCAGCTCAAGTCCTATGTAACGGGTTTTATTTTTTGTCCCACCAGCCAGTTCCCAAATAATGACATGAAAACTTTTTTTATCAATTATGAAAGCTTGGCCTATAGCTTAGGCTTATTCCTAACTAGCTCTTATAACCTAACCAATTCTTATTAATCTGTGTATGTGCTGCTGTATGGTTTGTGGCTGTTACCTCTCTTTCTATATGTCTTGCTTGTTTTGTGTCTCCTGGCCTCTCTCTTGCACCTCTGAGCACTGGCCTGCCTGGGAGACTGTAGGTCTCAGATCCACATCCAGCTCCTCATACAGAATTTTTCATAGCTTTTTCAGAGACTGTGTTTAAATATTCAGGTCTTACATTGGGGGCCAGATACAGCACTTTCTTTTATTGTGTTTTCAATAAATGATGATCAAGAGTAAAATATGAGGGTAAAGCCTGATAGATCCGCAGAGCAACAGAGAACACGTTCAGCAACCGCTACTCTCCCTGCATCCCTGCTCCAAAAGACCCACCCATCTCTTCTGGGCCCTCCCTATTCCTCTGTTACGTCTAACTATCTCTGCTGAGTCAGCCAGAGAACTCTGTGCTTCATTCACTCTGGCGAGCTGAATATAGACCCTGCCCTCCCACTCTGACCAAGGTCCAATTCCATTGACAGTCTCAGAGTAACAGCACAGACAAATCTCCTACAGCAGTCCTACTCCTTGGTAATGAGTCTTAGTTTTGCCTCCCATTGGAAATGTAACTTTGAGCGCAATCCTTATTCTTTACACTTTATTTGTGGTATCTGTAAAATAGAGCTAATAATAGGTGTACACATTATAGGGTGTGCTATGTTAAGTGAGTGCTATTAAGCCCCAATAAATATCATTATTGTCTCTGTTGCTATCATCATTTCTAAACATCGCAGACAGAACCACATTCTACCAGCATCTTACAGGAAATCTATTAGTCCCTAATCACCTCCTTGAAGGAGACTGTGATGAAAGATTGTGACGATATCACCATAACCTCTGCTATTGATGAAACAAAAAATTCAGAAAATGTAACAATAGATACTGTAAATACTATGTTCCTCAGTAGCAATAGCAGCTACCCACAGAGCTACATTGATTCAGGTGAACATATCAGGCACCTACCTTAGCCTCCATTTGGTTAATATCTCCATGATGAGCAGAAGTCACCATTCACCTCCCTGTCCAAAAGGTTTAAAAAGAACAAAAGGACATATCTCGGGTCAGTGTACCTCACACCCCTTGCTTGATCAAGCACACATTGTAACTTCTATAAGTCATTTTATTTCTTGCAGTAAAGCAAATGAGACTCAAAAGCAAGGGTACCAGGCACACATATTCCAGTCTAATTCAGACCCACATGAAAATCCTAAAAGGCAACCAGAGAGGAATAACACTAGTTTTCTTCACACGAGGCTAGTTTATGTAGAGTTTCTTTAGAACCAGAGATAAGATGGAGTGAGTGAACAAAAATAAAAATTAAATAAAGCAATTCCCATTACAAGTGAGCCATGAAGTTCATTTTAAAGATTCAGGATAGGGTTGGAGCGATGGCTCAGGAGTTAAGGGTGTGCACTGTTCTTAAAGATGAACAGTTCTGTTGCCAGCATTCATGTCCAAGGGCTTGCAACTGCCTGCAACTCCAACCCACGGGGGCCCTGTGCTCTGTTGGTCTTTGTGGACACTGCACTGATTCCCCCATCCCACCATGAACTTAATTAATAATTAGAGATAAAATCTTTTTTTAAAAAAAATGCTCGGTATACTTATTCAGCAAGAAAAAATAAAGCCAGGGATTTTGAGCATTTTTTCTAGGTTCTGCACTTCTTTTTTTATTAATTAATTTATTTATTAATTAATTAATTTATTAATTTATTCTGTGTGTTTTAGTATCTTGATCCCATTCATTTCCCCCATCCCTTCGAATCCTCTCTCTGTCCTTGCACACCCCTAAATAAAATAAAATTTAAGAGAAAAAAGTAAAAAAATTAAAGCTAAAACAAAAAAAATACAAAAAAAAACCCTACAAAACCTAGAAATCTCCTAGGAGTTCCACAGAGAGAGCATCTCTGATCCTCTTAAGAATTTATGAGCATTTCACCTATAAACTACCCTGTCTGAGTATGATAGATTGGAGGAGTGTCATTTTAAGCTAAGACTATGTGTCAAGGTACACTTTGGGAATATGATTAACTTCTTTGCACTCGTTCTCGTCTGTGTGTACTCTGAAATATAAACTCCCATTATTTCTCTCTTTGAATGGGAATTTCTTTCTTTGAGCTTCAACTCTAGCGGAGTGTCAGATTCGTGGTAGGAAATCTAAAGGCCCAGAAGTACCTTTCCAAAATGTTCATGTCCAAGTTAACATATCAAAATGAAAAATAATTTGTCATTTGATAACAAAGGCAGGTCTCTTCAGTGATGACATCAGAGCTATCCTATGGGACACCTTGCCTGCTTAACCTAGCTCAGGCACCTGTCTTCCTTACAGTGATGGAAGAAGCTATAAATGCCAGTGGCTAAGGCTTGTGAAAGCTCTAAAACTATCACTGCTGTGACCCTGTCCCAGACAATTAGGCTCTGCCCCCAGACAATTAAACAGAGAGTAGAGAAAGGCCAGCAAATTTTCTTACTGGTTCCAATTTGCCCCTAGGGATAAAAATGACATACAGCAGGGCCTTTGAGCTTTGATCTTGACAACATGTGACATCTTGAGCTTTTGGTGACTATCTCCATATTTTTTTTTCAATCTCTTGCAGGGCAGATTTTTATGGGCAGAAATGTTTAAAGCTCCCCAACCCCAACCCCACCCTTAACTTAGATTTTACAGCTCTTTTCCTTACTCATCATCAATCAATCAATTGTAATTCTCTGGTTTCTGGCACTCCATTTGGAGGCTTAATATGGATTGCCTTTATATGGACCAGTGAAATGGGATGGGGGGGTTCATCCATTTTTACTTGGGTATATAAATGTCATGAATAACTCTAACCAGAGGCTAAAACTTGTTTATGTCTGGCTAGACATAGCAGAAGGATTAGCAGCAGACTAGATTGTTTCTGCCTGAATTTTGAGAGGGAGGGACAGAGGACAGGAAAGGGAGAAAAGAAAGGAGGAGCATGCATATGTAATGCTCACACAGTGCCTGCTTTACAGCCGCTTGGAAGATGGCTGGCCTAACCAAATCTCTAACGACTTCTGATGACTTAGGTTTTATTAAATTCTTAAAATAAAAAAAATTGTTTTAATTGTAAGAATGATTTTTATGTGATCACATTTAAAAGCATGAGCCTTCAAAGTTGCTAAGTTTCTTTGGCCAAGGGTATTTGTTACCGGAAGTTTAGAATCATCAGCATGGAGTCTGGCTCCCCTACACTACAGTCTCTGGCTTTGCTGTGTATGTAGGAACGGCTAGGAATGTTAAGCACTCATTAGATCCCATACATGGTGACTCATTTCCCTTCAAACCCTGTGAGGTAGATACACTTCTTTTCTCCTCCAAGAAGTGGAGTCAGAATCTGGTTCATTTAGGAAAATGACTCCCCAGCACAAAATTTCTGCTATCCCATTTAAACTAGAGCTTCCTGCCTAAGGGTGGGAGGTAATAATTTCACCAACATTTTCTTACCCAATGTTAAAAGATAAAACATTGTGCTGCATGGCTTAATTTCATTAAGACTAACACAACTTGCTCAGTGCAGTAGTTTTTGATCTGAAATCTTCCTTCCTCAAATTGTCAATACCTCCTAAATGAACTAGATTTTGGCTCTAATGGAAGCAATTGATCACATCCAAACTGCAGAACAAATCCAAAATCTACTTGATATGTAGACCACCCAGTAACTAGCAGTGTTAGAGATTCAGAGATCTTCTGGATTCTTCATTTTAGAGAAGGAAACTGGAGCTGGAGTGGGTGTTCCTTACACAGGAGTCTTCAGACAGTTGCAAGAGTATCTCCCTGGTGAGCTATCTTCTACTGTGACACCGCGGACCTCTGTACATACTGGACCATGTCCTAGAGTGTCCACAATCTGTATTGCTAACAGATAAGTAACTACATCTCCACCGCGAAACTGGTTCCAGAAGAGTCACTCCTAGGCACAAATCACGTTGGAACTGGGCAGTTGTCCCCAAAGAGTAGAGAATAAGATGAACCATCTGAGGTGAGATGACACTCCTTAATTATAGCAGGGAAGCCTATGTCCCACCTGTGACATTGTAAGGATAGCCATTTCCAGGAGAGATGTTTAGGTAACTATAAAATTGAAGAGATCCAGGTTAAGAAAAATTAAGTCCTGGAAGAAAACAGGGGATTATTCTTGTATGCTGACACAATGTCTTGGCCAAGGTTATATAAAGTAAACTGGAAACAGCTCCACAGAGGACAGTTATGACCTAACTCTCTGATGTGTGGTTTAACGCCTGGAAACCTTCCCTCTTCCTGGTTTATAGTCATACAGACTGAGAGGACAGGACTAAATGTTGTAGGCTTTACAGTTAGTGCACAATTAATTAGAGCTCAGGATGGAGGTTGAAGCATGAGAAGTTGGCAGGTGTATGCGTGTATAAAAGCAGATGCATGCCGCCATGAACGTGTCTGAATGTATGTGAATCACATTGGAAATCTGATTCCCCTACCTCTGTATTTAGTGCGCCAACTTCTCACTGTCGCATCCCTTCTGAGACCAAGGCAGCAGTGGTTTTTTGGCTTTTTCTTTGCAGGCCAGCATTTGTCTCATTCAGCCACAGTCATGTTCTAGGCTTGGGGCTCAGGGTAGAGTTTCTCACCCTCTCATACATGGTGTGCAGATGTTGTTCTGTCACAAAGCAGCGAAGAATCTACAGAGGATGATTTGGACAGATCCCATTACATGGCATTTGGAACCCTGAGCTATGGTTAGCTATCACAGTCAACGTTAATGATTTGGATTTGCACGCATTTTTCAATGCTTTTACATAGCCCTTGGATTAGAAATAAAAATAGACAAACGGCCCAGGGAATAACCCAGGTAAATAAAACCTACCAGACTCAAGAAGGTCCAGGACATGTTTTATTTATGTGGCAAGTTGGTAATTTGGGCTCCTAATTGTCAGGGACTCCAGAGGAAAGTACTGGAAATAAGAACCTGTTGTTACAAATTGGAGTGTTCACATGGTAATCGCATAACAGGCCCTTGAAAAATAGCAATAGTGGAAAGTGCCACAGATCTTTCGTGTTCTGCAAGCCAGCAAACATGACCAGCTTGGGTGGCCAGGCCCCCTGGCCCTTTGACTGTGCTCCCTGCCAAGTGGAACATGTCCCCTGGAAGCCTGTGCTAGGAGAGGAAGCTGGCTTGGTAACTTGTGCCTGCATCAGAAGGGAATTGCTCCTTCACTGATGGCCCCACCTCACTTGGTTGAGCACCTGTCACCACCAGACAGTGAGGGCAGTCACTTCAGATCTGGGCAGGGCTCAGGGACTCCCCAGCAGCGACTCTCCCCTAAGCTGCTTTCTCCCACTGTGGCCTCTTGATTCTTTATCTCTTTATTCCACTGCACTGGCTGCTCTTGGAGAAGAAAAGGCACAAAACCTCTTCTCCTTTAGTCTACTTCAGCATCCACAGCTTCAATAACTTTTAATAATGAAGTGCAGAGACCATTAGAATGTGTCTGGCTTGCTTTATTCACCCATCTCCGAGGATCCTGATTGGGCTGCTGTGTGCAATGACAAACACAGAAGGCAGAGCAAATCCAAAAGCTGGATTAGCAGACGGTCTGTGCCTTCTCAGGCTGCTTCCCCTTGAAACAGAAAAGACTCTTTGACAAAAACCGGCTTCAGAGTTTCTGGGTAGAAGGAATAGAGTGGCTTGTAACTAAGAGAAAAGAAACCTTTGATCTTCCTGGGATAGGCAATGTGGTGTGTATTGGGAATGGATCCTGAAATCATGTTGGTCTAAAACTTTTTTTCTCTCCAGGACCCTTATCCAAGAGGCATAAGATAATGACGTCAGAGATTCCAAAATTACAAAAATAGAATCATTGCATGTGGCTGTAAGATCAGACTGTGAGACGGTTAAACGAGAATATGCATATAACCTGTGTATGTTATATGGAGTATGTAGTGATCTTCTTCATCTCTTTAGTTTTAGAAGATATGCAAACTCTGGCATCCACCACAGACAGTGATCAAAAGGACCACAGGCCCTCAGGGCTGAGCATCTCTCTCCCCTTCAGAAGGAATATGTTAGACAGGTGCAGTAGATAACTCTCTTCCCTGTCACAGACGAGCACATCTACAGGATGATAGGAACCGCACCCTTTTCATGTTGTTCCCATGGAAGTTTCTTCATAAGGGTGTTGATGACAGAATAGGACCAGAAAGAAGAAACTGATTCAGCTATTACATGGCTACTTGCCTGCCTGAGCATGCTGGGCGCCCAGAAACTGGTGGTCTGATGACACTCACCATCAGTGGGGCCATTACCAACATCTATTATGAACATGCTGTGCATGGCCATTTACAGGGACAACTGAAACAGCTCTGTCTGTGAGAGAGTGTGTGCGTGTGAACGAGTGTATATGTAATAGAGAGTATATGTGTGTGTGGAGGGGCTCTATGCCATCTCATGGCTGCAGAAGGTGAGGACAACTTTGGGGAGTCAGTTGGTATGTAGGTTCCCAGGATTGAACTAAAGGCCATAGGCTTGCACAGCAAGTATGCCTACCCACTGAGCCATCTCACCAGTATCAGGAACCAGGCAGCACACATGGAGTATCTTTCTGATTAACCAGTGGGGCCATAGTTCAACCCATACCAACTTGTGAACTAATCTAGATTACTCTCTCTTTATTGTCTCTACAAAGCAACAAAAAGATACCTATCCTGGCCAAGAAGAGTAAACAGTATTTTCCATATTCTATCCCATTTTAAAAACAGCAAGTCTAAGTGACTACTAGTATCCCTGCTCCACAGAGGAACTGGGGCCTGGGATCACAGAGTTCCTTGTAAATGAGGATTAGAGACCTCTGTGTGCTAATGTAGCTATTGCTATGCAAAAACTCTCCCTCTAGTGAGCAATGAAGGTTCTGTCTTCACAAAATGGCAGAGTGAAGATTGTTGCCAACAGAGATACCTACTAATGTCTGCGGCATGGCGATGGGTAAGCTGGTGCAGTGAACAAGTGTGAGTCTTGAAGGCAGGAGGCAGAGGCCCCAAATTCACCATTATTTCCTCTTAGCTGCGTGACATGACGCCTGCTGTGTGTCATCCTTGGGCCCTATTTCATCACCTGTTATTACTATCACAAGCAATACTGTCATACGGGTGAACCTATGTCCCTATTCTCGGGGCTCTAGGTAAATGTCAGCTATGATTACAGTCTAATTCTTTTCAGTGCAGTATTGACTTGCTCCTTGATCTTTGGAACTCTCTCCTGGCATGTCAGCTCCCTCATCTGTAAGCAATGGCTGCTGATACAGCATTTTAGTAACACCCTCCAGCAACCATTTTCAACACGTAGTGACCTAGAAATCTGGGATTCTGTGAAAATAGATTTCTGGGCTCCAGGGATTATGACCAAGAACAGCTAGATAAGACTTGCAATAGTAAGTCTTTTGAAGGCCCCCACTGGATTTTGATATAACTCGGGCTGTGAATACTTCTGAAAAAAAAATCTGTCATACAAGCCCAATAGACAAAGAACTAGGATATCTATAGACTCCTGATATCTATGCTCCGTCCTTTGACCAGAAGACTGACTCAAAAAGCCACAGAAGTCTACTGTGGGCTTGAGTATAGACTACAGTAAACTCTCCAGGCACCCCATGGGCATGCATATAAGGTTAACTCAGTGCCATGGCCTCTTTTTCTTGTCTCTGCAGACACATTTGCCAGCAAAGTAGCAGCCACCCAGGACCAATACGCAGATGCATCCATAGGCAACGTCACCGGAAGCAATGCTGTGAACGTCTTCCTGGGAATCGGCGTGGCCTGGTCTATTGCTGCCATCTACCACGCGGCCAACGGGGAACAGTTCAGAGTGTCCCCTGGCACGCTAGCTTTCTCCGTCACTCTCTTCACCATTTTTGCATTCATCAACGTGGGGGTGCTGCTGTATCGGCGGAGGCCAGAAATAGGAGGTGAGCTAGGTGGGCCCCGGACTGCCAAGCTCCTCACATCTTGCTTGTTCGTGCTCCTGTGGCTCTTGTACATTTTCTTCTCCTCCCTGGAGGCCTACTGCCACATAAAAGGCTTCTAAAGGAACAATCAGATATAGTAAATTTATATATATACATATATATATAAAAATTATGTATAATGAACAGAGGAAACTGACATTTGTCATGTTCACTTAACCTGCTGATGGAATCCAGCTTCAAGAACATACTCTGTACTAGGGCGGAAGTCAGAAACCACCATCTCCTATTCCCAGGGCATCATCATGTTGAACAAGGCATGGAAGCAGGTGCATCTCGCATCTCAGCCTAGGAGGGCTGTACTCTCTCCAAGTTCATAAATGGCTAAGGTTTTGGGTTGTTTCTCTTGTTTTTGTTTTTAGTTTCCACTGGGGTAGGGGAGGTGGTAGTTGGCTTTTGGTTTGGTTTGGTTTTGCTTTGGTTGGGAGAGCCAGGATCCTCCTTCCCTTTATGGGAAGCAGTGATCCACCCAAAGGTGTATGGATTTGGGATCAATCTGGAAATCATTACATTTCTCTCCTCACCTCCTCGAAACACTTTAAACGTTACTTTGGATTAAGGAAGGAGCTGGGCATGGAAGAAGAAAGAAGCACGTCTTTATTACCAAAATGTTATGCTTATCTCCGAGATGTGAATAGAGGCGAGTTGCCTCGAGGATGAGAAGCATTGGAGCTGAACTGGAGCCAGGAAAAGCGATGGTTCTAGAAGTAGACTAAGGATATGGTGCCTGGCACTCTCGTTCAACTGGTACAGGGATAATGTGCCTAGATTCCCAGGAACACCCAGAACTCTTCATCCTTATCTCTTTAGCTCTGAACTGTGATTCAGCCCAGCCCAGCTAATTCCCCAGGTATCCCACCCCAGACCTCCTCCTGCCCACCACCCAATCCCCTGCAAGCAGGAAGATTAACCCCATTCAAAAAAAAATAGATAATCCTTTCGGTCATCACGTGTGTCCAGGTCCCACGTTGCTGTTGCCTGGGATCTCTCCATCAGTTTTATTTTCAGTGGCATCCATGGCTTGCACAACCCTGTTCCAGTCATGACTGAACATTCGCCCTCCTTCATGTGCCTGTTTGGGAATGTTGTTGTGATCCCCTTTACACAGTGCATGGACGACAAACAAAGAAAACAAAGCGTATCTGTATATAGTAGAGTATAGCAAATACTGTTCTCCCATTCAGCGATATTGATTAGACATTGAAGACGCAAGTTTTCTTCTCACCTGAGTTGTTACTTTTGAGTTGTTACTGAGTTTGAATATTAATAGGTATAAAAGAAGAAAATGGCTTAATGTTCATGGTTCTGCACATTCATTTCTAAGAAGCAATAACTGCCATGTGAGGAGAGATTAAAGTTATTGAGAGGACAGAGGAACTACAGAGATCTCCATGGGATTTTAACCATGTAGAGCATAGCAGAGGCCTCCAAGGATCACCCATGATTAATTCAGGCAGGCCAAAGAGAAAGAAAGGCTGGGGAGACAAGTGGACACTTTGGGTGTGCCTGTACTTTCAGAGCCACCGTTTCCACACTACCCCTCCCCCAAAGTATTTATTGCACATCTGCTCTGTCTGGCACAGATGGTAGATAGTGTTAGCTTGTTTTATTTTATTTTTTTCTGTAGAAGGCTGTTTTGAGCCCTGTTTCATTCATTCACCTTCCAGTCCAGACTCCCTGAATTTATTAGGAACTCCTGAGTGGAAAAGAAACCAAGGTGACCAGTGGGCCATTAGAAGTCCACTGCATATGAAGAGGAGATGACGCAAAGAGACTGGGGCATCCCAGGAAGACAGCACTGAGGAGTATTTTTTTAACCCTTTGAAAGAAACAGCTCTTTCTATTCAAAAGTACCAAAGAGCAAACATAAACCCAACAACATTCCAAAAGCAGTGCTTCTACTAACAAGGGAAAGGGAATGGCTTCGCCCGCCCCTCAGACAGGTCTCTGAGTCCTCCGTGACCCTTTCCATTATTGATTCAAAGATACTTAAGAAATAAATGTTTCTGAGACCTCCTTTCTCTTCTGCCACTGTGATCATAGCTGTCCATTATTTAATACACATTTAGTCACTGAGTGAGTAGTTAGATACTTGTTACCCATTCAATAGGTAATATTACTACTTCCGGGTAGCTGACCAGTGACCAAGATAGCCCAGATTCCTATCCCCAGGAGGTACGTAGTGAATGGGATCCCTATTCAAATACTAAGAGCTGGCCTAACCATACTGAGACAGTTTTATCTTGCAAGAGAAAAATAATTATGACTTCTTTTTAATGCAATCACATTTTAAAAAATTGCACAACAAAAGCAGTTGACCAAATACTCATGGTTTTTTTTTTTTCTTAAAAGAATGTAATGTTTCACTCTTTCACCTTGGCCGACTTGCAGATTTGTTCATCTTCCTACTTTAGACCAAGCAGGGTAGTCATGGTGGTGACCAAAATCACTGAGAAGACCCAGTTAACCTGTTTTTATCTATGTGGCACTGGTACCTTTCCATCACAACATACTGCAGTCCGCCAATATTGGTGACTGGTGGCCCACAGAGGTACATTCTTACCCACCTTGTCTTTTGTTTTTAACTTTATTTTAGATTTTAAACGTGGAAAGCTAGCCTAGAACTACTAAGTAAATGCAGTCCAAGGATATACGTGGTTAAAATAATAGAAAGGTTTTGCACTGTTTTTGATTTGTTTTTGTTTCTGTTTTGTTACATTCCATCTTTGGAATGTCAATAATCCTGTAGTGAATTTTCACCAAGACCTTCCCAAGAAATTCTTGCTGTTGGTCAGTTTCAAGTTCAAGCTTTTTGGTTTGTTTGCCTTTTCAGTCTTCATGCTGTAGGGAAAATATGATGTTCAGGGTTGTTAATTATTATGTGTAAAATGATTTCATTTTATTTGTTTGATTATTATTTTATTTTGTGTGTATTGTGCACGACTTTAGGGGAACACGCACCAACAGTGTTGTTCCTTAAAATTGGTACACATTATCGACACGAAAAAGAAATAAAGTTTCTAATTGTTTGTGATTTCATCACTAGTGGCACAGCATATTCTGTACTGGGGAATGATTCTCTTTACCATCTGCTCCAGTCTCTGTTCTGTACTGGGGAATGGCTCTTCTCATTGTCACCTACTCCATTGTCCATTGTTTTCATGTTTTGAAAAATAAAGACCAACAAGGTATCATTGTGCAATTGGTATCCTCATCCACAGGAAAGGAGACAGCCAGAATTCAAGGTCATGCAAATGTCAGCTCTTTGGACCTGCAATGTTCTCGTTTAGATGTCCCAAGAGCAGCACATGGAGTCAGAGTGTCTGTCTGTCCTGTGACACTGTGATCAACATTGGGTGTGCCTTGCTGTCACCATTTTCTCACCTTTTAGTTAACCTTGATCTTCTTGCTTTCTGCATCCAAGGTCATAGACTCATAAGCTATTATTGTCGGGCAACTTTTAGCACACAGTGCATTAGACTAAATCATGCAACCCATCACAATGGATATTGGCAGTACAGCTACTTCCCAAGGGACAAGCATTGTTCATTTAGTATCATGTATTGTATTTCTTCTTGCTCCTAGTATAGATTATGCTTTATGTGATTAATTTCTGGCTTTATGCATTATATGTTACTGACTTTCCTTTCCCATACAATCAAAAGAGCCCAGAAGAAGTGACCCAGCATAGAATAACAATTGCAGGAAAAGAAATAGCACCCTCTTACTGTGGTAGAATCTGGACATTAGCTGCATGTAAATGGCTCTGTTCTTCTGACCATCTTATTTCCCACAAAATCTTTCATTACAGCATCATGTGGGCATATGTGGCACATTTTCAAGGGAGGGAGGAAATAAGGTACAATTTAAACACTCTTCTTGAATCAAAGAATTGATTATGTCTTCTGAATATTGATCTTTAATTTTATATAAAATTGGCAACCAGAGTTTACTTCTTGAATAAAGAGCAAAAATAAGTAATATAGTGGGGAATCCTTGACCATTTGATAGACTTCAACAAAACTCTCTGGCTGATTGACTCAAGTGCTTAGGAGCACGCACTCATTGGTTCACAGGTTCTGATGCGGTGCTTCAAACCATGAAGATTTCAGAGAATCTTGCTTTCTAAAGTAGAAGTGCACTAACTTTTTGTTGCTATTGCTTTTCAAATATAAGATTATAATACAAATAAGCTGTCTGAAACAAGCCTGAAGATGGACAGGTAGCTCATATCTAATAAGCAGCCACTCCCCGAGAGGTGATCTCAAAACAAATAGAAGTGCGTTGTTTCCATTGCTCTTTTCACACCAGGCTTCCGCCATTAGAGACTCTATTTGCCTACATTCCTGGCCTTAACCTATCAAAATCAAGTGAGAGGGGTGGGTTTGCTCTCATACCTGACAACTTTGTGGAAGGAATTAGAAACCCCCTCTTTTTCTAAATCAATTCCAGCTTCATTAAGACTTGCTTAGTTTTGTTTTGATATTTTTGGGGTTTTTTTGGGGGGGTTGTTTTGTTTTCTTCTGAGTTGAAAATGTGGAATCTGTCTCTTGGTTTTGATTTTCCTTTTTTGACCTTGGGAAACTATACCCAGAGCAAGTAGTGGTTGCACCATGATGAGTTTAGGAACATTTGGCCATTTCACCATTGACATTGTGCATCCTAACTTACAGCTATAATCTGGCATTCATTATAATAACCATGCCTCTTGGCAAGGCATTCTAACAACTGGCAAAAACTTGGAAGTGTGGCAATCAGTTGGTAAATAAGTGGTGTGTCACACAAAAGAGACACGAAAAAACACATTTATCTTACAAAGGACATGTGTTCTTGTGAATAGATTCATTACCTTGTGTTCATGTCACCCTACATATCTAATTTGATTTCTTTTGCAATGCATTGAGGATTTTGCTACTCTTTTCAAACACTATTATTGCCATATCCATTGTTTTCACACATTCCAGCAAATTTCAAAGTTTGGCTAGTCCTGATGTCACTGTATCCCTGGGAATACAGTGGAAAAGAAACACAACTAAAATAGTGAGGTGTTCTATTTTTAATACTTAACCAGGCCATGGGTAACAATATTCCAGGGCAGAGAATGTCTTTCTCAAAGAAGGGCCAACCACTGAGAGGTAGAATTCCTAAGATGCAAAGACGCTTTCACTATCAGGTCCATAGGAAATGGTAAGTATCCAACTTGCTGTGACCTTGCCTCAGCCTGCCAAGATGTCCAAAGGGATGCACTCAGAGAATCTCCAAGTTTTCAGTTTTGTCAAACATTCTCTGATTTCTTTGTCTCAAGAGATGTTTACGGATCATTACTTACTTTTAGTAAAGAGTATCACTTCATAATGTAGGCTTTCCGGTCCATACTGCCCAACTTTGCCATTCTTCCATCAACCACTCTTAGCACATTCAGTAATCTTCATGATGCCCACTGTTACCTCTCAGCAGCAGGGGAAAGCTCATGCTACAAGAAATAGCTTGAGAGTTTTTCTTCTGGGAGCAAACTTGTCCTAGAAAAGAAATCAAAGATGATGACTTTTCACAAAGAACAACAGACAGCAAGGTATATTACCTCTATGAATACTTGGGTTATGTGGCAACCTAGAGTTACATACTAGTTCATTAATGTCTCTTGGAGCTGTGTTTATTATGCCCCATGTCCATCTCCTGGCCTATTCATTCAATATCTGTAAGTGGAGAGTGGGAAAGAACAGCAAGACATATGTCCCCAAGCCCCGTGAAGAGTTTCTCTAAAGGTGTCATATGTAAACACATAAAAATACATATGACTCTAATAAATATGAGTGGCTTGAGTGCTTCACTGGTTAGCGTGTTTCAAGAATGCAATGGGTAAGAAAATTCATATTAATGATCAAATAGACCCACAAAGAAATTACCAAACTTCAGGGTTACTGGATCTGTTTTAGGAGTTAACTCACAGAGTCAACTCTAATTAATTCATTTGCTACAAAAACAAGTATACTCTGCCAAATCTAAAAATGGACTTGAGGAAGGGAAAGTTAGCTTCTAGGATGACTATACAGCCCTCCCTACCAGAACCTCTTGCTAATGAGCTTATAATCTATAGATCTATTCTTTAGACTCCCTTGCAAACATGTAATAGGGAAGATCAGTTCTGCAAGAAGGCGATTTTTTCTATAAGTATGGTTGCTGATTTGCAATGTTCCACCTCTATGGTGAAGATCATAATCCTGAGGTTTTTACCAAGTGAAATAACCATCCCTATGTATTAAATCTATTAAATTCAACCAAATATGCAACTGCTTCACAAAATATTTCACCAAAAAAAGTAAACTAGATAGCATATCCATGATAAGAATCATATGATCACAATGGCTGCTTTTGTGAAAAAATGAGATTCTTTGTGAATCTTTCCCTACATTGCTAAATTCATTTTAGCAAACATTAGTCTTGAAGAATATCCCAGTGAAAAATCTTGGGAGCTTTTCATCCTGCATTGCTCATATGATAATGTTCATAGAATCAAGTTGTAAAGTTAAAATAATAATATGGATGAGAATTATCTACACCTTTAACAAGATTATATTTTTAAATGAAATAGTTTAGAATAAAGAAAATGTGTTAAGTAGGATTTCATCATATGTTACCCTTATTTAAGATATTTGAAAGCCATTACCTTTAAGTAAGAAAGATTTCCATTTTCCTGAGACAACTGTATAATTTAAACTCACTCTCATGTTTGATATGAAAGTCAAGGCTGAGCATATATAGTTTTTGGCTTGGACAACTAAAGGAAAGTATGCTTTTGGCATACTTTTCATGTCATTGAATTATTTTGTGGAATATATTAGAGCTGTGCAGATGTCTCATAAAAATATTTTCAAGAATTCCCTTCCATTTTAAATATATAATGCTTTTAAATTACTCAACTTGGTAACTTAATACTTCTCCCTTTTAAAAGATGACTCCATTTTGATATCGTTACTAACATTTCAAGACTAATTATAATGTTGAATCAATACATAGGATGGGATATTGGACTTGAGTCAGCCCCAATAACCATGTGGTCCAGACAGATCTACCAGTAGTTAAATGTTTCTGATGAATCAACATTTTAGGGTATAACAAAGGTGAATGTTGCATTTTGTCTTTTTTCTACCAAAGGTTTGCATTTTAACTGGTGCAAAAACAAGTTTAGAAGATATGGATTACGAATTGCAAGATTCTTTTCTTGAAACTGGACATTGTTCCAACACTGGCTCCCTTCTCTCCTTTTTCTCCCACACCATAGAGATATGTACATTACAAACAAAGATAAGTTTCACATGTTAAATAGCCTGAACTGCATTCTACATACCTATCTAGGGTTGCCCAGAAATTCATGTCAAGTTAGTTCCTTTCACATCATATCTCTTTCATAAATGGAGCAAAGCACAAAAGGGAGTGTTATTCTAAAGGTAAAGATGCACATTTCAAGTTGTTTGAGAACTGTTTAGAATAACAAGTATCCTTCCCAAAAAAGGTGCAAAAAGTTTTTTAAAAAATAAATTCACTTTTATTCCTTTTCTTGGGGAAAAAAATTCTGGCCAAGATCAAATTCTGGAAGTTAAAATAGGATGGGATTTTGTATTTTTGTTTAAGAGATGGTATCAAGCAGGCAGGCAACCATGTCAGTTCATATTTTCTAGAAATGTGTCCTAGCAGTTGGGAGACACAGACAAGGGTCTCACCCAATCTGTCCACTGATACTTTATCCCCAGTCTGGTTGCATGTTGAAAGATACAGAGGAGGGCCTCACCCAATCTGTCCACTGATACTTTATCCCCAGCCTGGTTGCATGTTTGGAGACACAGAGGAGGGTCTCACCCATCCTGTCCACTGATATACTTTATCCCCAGCCTGTGGATCTTTCACTGGCTCAGGTTAAGGTTAGACATTCACAACAGAGCCAACACCCCATCTTCACGTCTGTTGGTTGTCTTGTCTCTGGCATTTCCCCTCCAAAAATCTTACTAGCCGGACCAACCAGTTGCCCATGAGGCTTCTCCGAGGAGTCATCACAAGGCATGAAACTGAACAAGTGCAAAACCTTTGGAATTCATTTACAATTGTTATCATTAAGTCATCAAAACCTTTTTGTCTTTTCAAGTTTCTGTCCAAAACTCCAAGAATAGAGTTCCTGCTCTCATGGGTATCTTATGGGAACTTTGACACACTGACTCTAGTGGTCGTGTCATTGTTAAATGAAAAGAAAGGTTGCTTTATGACTACTTAGGATTCATTTCACACTGCTTCAGAACTTCCGCTAATCAACATCAGCTTCATGGCCAGCAGTATTCTGTCTTTAGCTCAAATTTAGAATTGTTTTATTTAAAAAAAAATAAGAATTATTTTGGGTGTCTTTAAAGGAGTGACAAAATATTTAATAATTTTTGAAACCAAGACCGAAGAGAAATGTTCTGCACAGGCTATTGGGCTATAGAGGAGGACAAGGTTTTTGTTGGGCCTTCTTGATGTCTTGCCCTTCTTAGAAAGTTTGCATTTTTCCCATCCCCAGTGAAATGTTCTCCATACTCAGTCTATAAGAGAACACAGAGCATTGGTCTCCACTTCCTGTCTTTTTAAATCCTCCCAGGGAAAAAGAACAGCTATTTCAGAGCATATAATGTAGTGGGCAGGAGAATGTCAAGTGCCAAACTGGCTGAACCAGAAGCTTTGAACAAAAGCACATGTCATTTTACCTGTCTCTGAATTAATACTGTGCTCACTAACCAGCTATGGTAAGGAAGGGTGGAGCTAGATAAACATCAAATGAATGATTAAAGACTGACAAGGGATCAGACACAAGCCAGAGAGGCAGAAAATTAGCCAGTTTAACAAAGCCCCATCCACAATCACTCACAGACTTTTCATTCACTTCAAACTTGAAAAAATAATAATTCAGTTTGGCCAGTGGAGCAGTTTCAAAATAGAGTTTATGTTTCTGACACAATCTCATAAACTTCCAGCACTTATTTTGATAAAATGTTAAGTATCATAAGGTAACATGAGAAATTAAAGGAAGGATGATTTAAGACAACTAACACTGGCCCCGAATTTAATCAGATCCCAATTACAGTCCCAACAGATAGGAGAAAGAGATTTGCAACACTGTTTTATACTAAACTACATGAAATTATAAACAAGCTGTCCAGTGGCCAGCAGCACCCCTCCAAGTTTATTTAAAGGTACAAGTATTCTAGAGCAAAATGAAAAAAAAGGATATCATTTGCTACAGATCCAGTTGTCTTTTCAATACCCTCTTTGTTATGGAGAAATGACTGCTCCAAAAGATTTCATTAAAAAAAGACTTCTTAAATCATAGCCGTAGCAATCACCTGGACTGCCACAGCCAAAATACTTCATTGGTGATCTTAAATTGCACATGAAACACAGAAGAAGAATGTAGACATTTTCACAAGGGAAAGATAGAAAAAAATAATAACAGACCTCTGCTTATGTATAAGAGAATATTTTTGTGGAATGAATGTAAGCTTTCTCTTGAAAGAATGTCTTAAGAAATGACAAAACTATTTCAACATTAGTGGGAAGAACACATTCCAACTTTATTAGTCCTGAACCACAGAGCCAAATTTGTAAGGGGGGGGGGAGGAATAACCAAACATTACTGACATATGGCAACAGATAAAGTGGCTTTGTGAGCCTCAACATAGAGAGAAGAAATTTCAATGGGTAATATTTTTGTTACTACTGCAATAATTTCTGTAGCTGCTGCATGGGGATAAAAATACCCTTCCTTTTCTCATTATACATTTCCATCCAGAGCTGCTGTTCAGTTGCAGCAAATGCATCACATTTTAAATCGCAGTGATTCCCTTATGTCAAATTTGACCTCGATTTCAGATTTGATTAGGAAATAGTAAACTGAAAAAAGCTGGGGGGGTCATCTTTTTAAAAATAAATATGCACTATAGGCATTTTCTGCTGATGACTGCCTTAAGCAATCCTAGTTGTGCTGTCAATCAAAGGCAGGTCTTGGCTTAAGGATGAGAACCCCCTTTACCGAATGAACTTAGCCTTCTTTCCATTCACACAAATTCATGTCAATCTTCTTCAACTCCCTGCCAGAGCCCCACCTCTTAAGCTGACCCAGGTCTTCCAGCCAAACCAATTGCAATTTCTAATTATGCTTGCTGACACCTTGTCCACCTTAACTCTTTCTCACCTGAAAGCCCCAGAATGTCTCTTAAAACCTTCCCTGTTCATCCTTTCTCAGAAGCTCTTAGGATTAACAAATTTCACAAAGGTTTTACCAAGAAAATATCAACAACTCATTTGTTTGTGCTCAGCCAAGAAACTGTGAACAAATTTAGTCACCGTGTTAATTACTCTGAAGTGATAAGGTGACTGTCACCTAAGCGGCAGAAAAGAACTGTTATGTTATTACTAAAATAATATTATATGAAGAAAGAGGGTAGAATTTTCTAGAAATGGACTTTTAAGGTGTTACACTTAATAACATAGAAAATTATATAGGAAGGCCAGAGCATAGAATTATATTTTATGAACATGTTTATTGTATATGCTGATGTATTCCTAAATTTCTAAACCTAAAACCCTTCTATAATTAAACCAACACCCATGGAATCTAGCCCTTACTACTTGATGAGTTCCAGGAGAGAAAATTCAATATTGATCTTCCCCCCTCCACATGGAAAAGCTTTGCTGTAAGAATGCAATTAGGATGACATGGCTAACTATATTTAGTGTGTTTTAGAATAAGCAACTACAGCGATTCTTAAAAGTTTGGTCTGCAGCTAACCAGCATCAGCAATGACAAGGAAACCTGTGAAATATGCAAATCAGCTGCTCCCACTTGAGACCCCATCCCTCTGTAAATCAGAAATGACAAGACTAGGCTCCACGCTGCAGGTTTTAGCAATCTCTTTGGATTGTTTTAATGCATACTGCAGTTCAAAACCATTGATCCACACAGTGTGGCTAAGAATGATCAGTGTCACCCCCTGTTTAACTCTGCTCCCTCAGAAAGAAGCTTAAGGGCTTAAATGGCAGCCTACCTCGCAGTACAATGGACTCAGACATGTGGTTTAAAAGTCCATAATTCATACTTAGAATTCAATTTGAAGAAGAACTAACCTCACAATTGCTTTCCTCTCCCCCACCCCTTGTAATGGGGCTTCAGGACTTCAGGAAGCCTCTCTTCCCTGAGTCTTTCTTTTAAAATACAGCTGTGCATATTCTTTACCTGAGCACCCACAGTCAGCCTAGGAAACCTTTCTCCTGGTTACTTCACTAGCTCTGATGTTATCCTTAAGGTGAACTATTTTGTGACAGTCCTGAGTCCTGTTGAGTGGATGTCTTCTGGTCTGAAGAGTGGGAGTGTACTGAGAAACAGTGACTGCTGCTTAGAGTGTGGGAAGCTGGTTCCAAACAAGCCACAGGGCTCAAAAAGCTGGGACAGAATGGACTGCATAGATGTCATTACTCTAGGTCCCCTGGGGTCAACTTCCTGGCATTGGAGTGCTGAATACTCAGGTCACTTAGCAGATAAGAATGCCTTAGAAAGATAAGCTAAGATAGTGAGTTTCGTGAGTATGTGTGGGCACGTGTCCATCTGTCCTCTAAAATCTAACCTGACACTCTTAAATATTTAAAATACCCGCTACTTGTTTGTCCCCGCTTTTCAAGCAATTCAAGAAGCTGTGTGCCTCTGCTAATGCTGGCCAAAGCTTGAGCGCAGGGTGTCCCTTTGCTATGGGGAGTGGGGGTGGGGGGTTGGGGTGGGGGTACTTCCGCATGATGCCTTCCCTCTTGTCCTGTTCCTCTCAAATGCACCTGACTTCTTGTAGCCCCAGTTCAAGTACAACCCATCTGGTCTCAATCATCTTCCCCTGCATCTCCACTTAAACACTCTTTTACTCATGATCAAAGGCTTGCTGATAAGTCACCTCGCCACTAAGGCCATTACAGGGTTGGAATATAATATTTGCAGGAGAACGCCTAAGCCTGATTCTGTGCAATTGACTCAAATTTGTCACTAAGATACAAAGCCTTGATATCCTCTCTGACTGTTGAAAGTGACCTTGGAAGCCTCCATGGTGGAAGCTTCCCAGGTGAAATTGCCATGCATCTCTCCTTGCTCCACAATCCATTGCATTGTTTATTTTGCTCCAATCCCAAAGCCTTGAAATAATCATGGATTTGAATTGCGAAAGAGCAGGAAAACAGTTATGAAATAATGGAAGACCCTTATTTCAGAGAACATCGAAAAGGCTCGGGCATGAGAAGGTAGTAGATGATTGTTTTAAAACCATAAGCAGGTTTGCCTGTCAGTACTATTCCTGGTGGTAGTCACAGGTTAATGGTACAAGACAAGTCTCTTTCCCAAAAGCCATAATAACCACCGCTGACACAACTGTGATTGTAACCGGACTTCCGGGGGCTCATCTGGGAGTTTTGTAGAGCACAACGCTCACAGCAAAGAGACACTCATGGCTCTCTAAACAAGGGCCAGAAAAGGAAATGGCTGTTGTATATATGCACAAAACACTGCTCTGCCACAGGCAGCATTCCATGGGGTAGGCAAGAGAGAGATTTCCAGTTGGAAACTAATCCACAATCGTCTCATGCCTTTAGTGGCATTTCTTCCCCATGAAATAAAGCTAGTGATGATTTAAGGGTAAACTGAGTTCATCCTGAGCAATTATAACAGGAGATCCCTATAGAAAAGGCTGGCACGTCTTCATGCATGAATTCTCTGGAGAAGACATGAGCACCGCAACCAACACCCACAACCGCCCCCCCACACACACACACAAACGCTGAAGAGTAGAGAACAATGTGTCCAGATGATGTACTCACAGTGTAAGGGATCCAAATAACCTTCAAAGACAAAGAGCAGAGGTGGAAAGCCAAACAGACAAAATTAGAGGCAATCTTAGCGTGGGGTGAGTGTAAGCAATCCTCACATTCCTCCAGCTCAACCTGGAGATGGCCCTTGCCCAAGATCGCATTTTAAATAACTTAATCACACTGGGAATCCACTGAATGGTGGTTTGGCAGTGATAATAATGATGGAAGCTTAACTGAGTCTTCTGGTTTTGAGCTTCTCAGGTCAACAAGTCAAATCTATAAAGATTGCCATTTTCAGCACACAACATATACACAAAGGCGTGCACATCCTAGTTAGCAATGCTGTAAGGAAAGCAAAATGTTTAGCAGTCAGAAACTTTTTAGTGTATTCTGTCAGTGCTTTAGAGACAAAATGTGGGGGGAGGAAAAGTCAACATGCGCATGATAGCTGACTGTATTACAATTATAATCGTCAGATGTACTGTTGGAAACTCTGTGTAAAATACCTTCTCCAGCATCAGTGGATCAATACTATTTGAATATAGCTGTCAATTTGTGCTCATTAAATATTCTTATATCTGTGGTGTTCTATTCTTATCCTGAAATAGTGACCACATACCTGATAGGATGAGGAAAGAAAATGGCCTCTTTGAAATGTTACAAGTGGAGGAAGTTATTTATAGTCTTCTGCCAAAGAAAATTGTTTAATGCTCTATAAAATGTAGATTAACTTCTTGTATTATGAGTGTGATTGTAAGAATGCTCACTCTATCACCTATCTTTTGAAAACGAATTCTTGTTGTGTTTCTAATGTCCAAGGGAATTATTTTAAGGCTATGTAATACACATAAGTCTTAGAAAGAGAAAGCTATATTTGAATCTGAAGATTCAGTGGCGCATTTACCAGTCTTTTCCTCAAATTCTTGCATCACACTAGACTGCATTTGGAGACCTTGAACATGCCAACATTTGTGACAACTCTTGTCTCATAGAGAAATCATTAAAACATTTCTCTTCAAGGACATTGAGTGGACAGAAATTACTGTCTAATTTTCTTACCCAACCACTCCATACTCATTGACTCAGAGGTCTACCAATTTTGCACAGAAAGTTAATAGACTGTGTAAGCCAATTTAATCTGTGCAGTTAGCAAGAACTAGCCATTAAACTATATATTTAAGAGTTTTGTAAATAAAATTTTGATTACTACAGTTTTGTTCAGACTTATGTCTTTTAAAAACAATTAGACTTGATTTGAATTTTTTAAATAATCTGTTATATTAGGTGTTGCGTTATTGACTGTGATTCAATGTACACTCAGCCATATTCCTGTGGGAAATATCAGTCCTATTGACTTTCTTGGCATGAGCCAGAATCTCTTAGTTTCTCTAAGGACTTTAAGTATAAAGACAAAAAAAAATCAAGATGAAATGCTAGTGAAGAAATAAGAAGCCTATTGTATAAAATGTATTTTTAAAAATCTTAGAATTCATGTGATTTACACTGCCTGTTAATCTAGTCTGTGGAATGACCACAGTATATACGTTAAGACAGAAACACCAAATATTTGTGATCTTTGTATAGCACCTTGTTATGTGATTTCAAATGGTAAACATCTCTGTTGTGATCATGTGAGCCCACAGAAGAATTAGTTCCTGCTGTTATGTAAAATCCAGCTCTCAGAGTTTCCCTGCAGCTGCTCTATCACCAATAAACAAGAATTAATCGTAAAAAGGTATTTTTATGTTTATGATCACTGTGCAATTTGTTAACGAATTCAGAAAATTGTTTTTACCAGAAATTCTCTCAGCCAGTAAATACAACTGCTGATTTCAACCATACTATCATTTCTGTGGTTTCTATATTCCGGATCTAACTACTAAAAAATTGGAAGTTTGGTGCCAAGTATGTCCTAACAAAGATACAATAAATGACTTTTCCTGCATGCTGCTTGAGATACATTGTAATTTGAAATGTTGTATCAAAAAAAAGTATCTATTTCACAACCCAAACTGTAACTGGCAATATTTCTTATGTGAATAACTGATGGTATGTCACTATCAAAAGCAATGTCTGTCATACATGTATGTTATATGTGCTGTTTAATCGTGTTAAGCTGTAATCTGTGAGGATGTCATTGCCTGCACTTGTTTATTGTGTACAATTCATTGTCCTCACTGTTTTCCTAATCTCACCATGTTTCCTAACACCGAAATATAAATGTTTGTAAATTAGTCATTCATATTCTGTCAACTGGATGTACTTTTTGGGTGGCTCTGTTAACTAATATAAACAAAGGAAAATCAAAATATTCATTGTTGCGGGTCCAGGAACATTTTAGCTAATGGCTGAAATTTATTTATTCATTCATTCAGCAAATGTCTACTATATGTCTCTTGTGTCCTTTACCAATATTGGAAAAATTCTTAGTAACCTGAGAAATTATCAATCTATATCTTCTAATGATGATTTTTCATCTCTCACTAAGCTATGCTATGAAAACCATAGACTTCAATTATTTTTATTTCTCCTATAACAAAGTACAAAATTGTCTATGAAAGAATAATAGCTTAAAATGTAGTATATTTAATCTAGGAAAAATGCACTCACATGGTATTAGGTCTCAAGATCAAATTTGAAAGAAATAACAATGAATTTTAGGGGTTTGCTCCTGACTTAGTAAGAGCGTGTCGGGGAGGATACTTAAAAGATTTACTGTTCAGCCGGGTGGTGGTGGTACAGATCTTTAATCCCAGCACTCAGAAGGCAGAGGCAGGCATCTCTATAAATTCGAGGCCAGCCTGGTCTACAAGAACTAGTTCCAGGACAGGCCCCAAAGCTACAGAGAAACCCTGTCTCAAAAAAAAACAGAAAAAAAAAAGATTCACTATTGAAAATTGTATATGCTGCCCATTCTCAGATAAAATCTGAGTGCTCTATGTGGCCCATAAACTACAGCATCATATCTCATATCATAAGCCAGTACCCTATAGATGATTGAAGATGTTCATAAAAGACAAGGGGAATGCCTGGTGAAAGACAAATAGACATTCTCAGAAGGACACAGAAGGAGGAGGGTACCACTATGGTATTTTCTAAGTGACAGGTTTATCTACATATACCATAACTCCTTACTGTGTTTAAAAAGTTCATGTACATGCATACATAAGCACACACACATCAGATCTAAATAAACTTCTCACAGCATTCTCACAGTAATCAAAGGAGGTGCTCCCAGTAGGTTTCATGGTAAGTTTTGAACATAAGAGAGTTAAATGGACTTCAAATTTATCAGAGTCAGAAGGCAGGTAATAAGCACCCTCAAACATTGAAGCCATGGGGTTCAAGAGATGACCCAGTTGTTAAGAGTGTTATCTGCACTTACAGAGGATCCAAGTTCATTGGCCTCTGTGGTCACACCACACCACACACACACACACACACACACACACACACACACACACACACAAACTAATAAAAATAAAGCTTACAAACAAATCAAACACTAACTAAAATTCAAGTATATAATTAGAAGGAAATGTGGGAGAGGTTGAAAATGATTGAAGCTTACAATTTTCCCATGGTTCACTAATTAATCCACTCATCTTTAATATTTACTAAACACAGAAGGTGAGATTAGAGCTAGTCACACAGTTACAGTTAAACCAAAACAGAGCAGTACTTTCCCATGCCACTTCACAGCACCATTGGCCTAGCTGTGTAATCTGCAACACTCTGAACCCAGAAGTCCTTGTTTGTAAAGCTCCCAGGGTCCCTGGTGCTGACCATAGTACTTGCTCTTTCGAGTGGTGGGAAACATAAGCTTTTGTTAAGGGCCACACACAGTGCCTGACACAAGGCACTCAGCAAGCTGTGGTTGCTGTTTGTACCCCCTACAGTCTTTCTGGCATTTCTTGTTCTAATAACCAAACAAGGCTAGCCACTCTTAGCCCATTTCTTCATTCACAGGGTCAGTTAAGTTAAAATTTCCTCCCTTGATGTCTGGTCATCCCGACTTACCCTACCTTACTTTCTGTACTAATACTGCTGACCTGATTCAACAGAAATTGCCTTAGACCTGAAGTTCCTTCTAGGTGATTTTTTTCTCTGACCATCACCATATACCTTGGCTTTGAATCTCACTTTTCCTTTATTCAAAGTTGAACTCAGTATTTTTATCCTACTGCAAAGTACTAGTGCAATAGTCCTGTTCTTGAGTGTGTAAGTCTTTTTTACGGACTTGTCAGGTGTCTGAATAAATGTTTTCTTTAATGTCAACAATATTCATCATTAGAGGCTAAATTAACTGTCTTCATTTCATCAGTTGTAACCAAAATTCCTTAAGTGCTTGCTATCAACCAGGCAATATACTTACCATTTTATTTATTTATATTATATCCCTGGCCCTTTGGAGCGGGTACAATTTACAGTCCTTTACACATGTGAAAACTTGAGCTTAAAGAATGCAAGTATTTGCCCTAAATGCCAAACTCCCTTTGTCACTAAGTGGCAAATCAAAATTCAGATTCAAATTTGACTCTAAAACTCAACCTTGGCCATCGTTGTGTTATTTTGCCTTTTGAAAATCAAAAATTGAAAGTTCCTATTTGCTTAGAGTAAGCTCCCAATCTGACATAAAATCTCAAAAACTAATACAACAGCAAAACTATCATAGGTATGTAGATAGATAGACATATGGATAGACTAGATCAGATTAGATATATTCTTAAGTTACATTTGTATCAGACCAGAGAACTCCATGCAGATTTGATACATATCTCCATAGTAACAATCATAAGGCATAATTATTATCCCACTTTTTATGGTTTTTGAAGACATGAAAGAAACAAACACTGACTGCATCACCAAAGTCTCCATGGAAACAACTCACCAAGGTCACTTTCAATAGTTTCACACCACCGTAGAAAATAGATATATTTATTCTTGTTTCTTTGGCCAGACTTATCTGCAGGCATCTGATTTGGGAACAAAATTTATATATTTATGTGTAATTATAACTAATTCCTCTCCTAAATTAAGCAATGGCTATTTTATTTTTACAAATCAGGTTATGAGGTCATCCTTGCAGTACCAACTAAAATGTCATAGGCAGTAGTAGTTACTTCTAGATGAGATCAATTACACACCTGAAATGACTTTGTACACAGCAGAAATTATCTTTTACAAATAAATATTTTGTTCTGAGGCTCCCCATAACACTACATTGAAGCATTAGTTTTATCATATCTGAAGAGTTGATTCTTTAAGTGTGCCTAATAGATGTACACACACACACACACACACACACACTCTGAACTTAGCTTTTAATAGTATTTAGCTATAATGTGGCAGTGAAACTTGACCCTGTTTTGAGGAATAATGGTGGCCCCATTGCAAATACACAATTTGTGTGAGTCTATACTCAACCACTGCTTGGCACCATAACTGGTATGGGAAGTTCTTCTGTATATGTGCTGCTTTTATTGGTTAATGAGTAAAGAAGCTGCTCTTGGCCAATGGCTTAACAGAGTAGACCCAGGCTGGAAAAGAAATAGAGAGAGAGTAGGCAGAGTCATGGAGAAGCCATGTAACCGTCACAAGGGATGGACACGCAAGAACCTTGCCCTTAAACCACAGCCACGTGGTGATACAGAGTAATAGAAATGGGTTAACCAGAGATATAAGAGCTAGATAGCAATATGCTTAAGCTATTGGCCAAACAGTATTGCAAATAATGTAATTTCTGAGGAATTATTTCAGGTCTAAGCAGCTGGGAGCAAACGAGAAGCCTCCCTACTATACATAACCACATCTTTTTCAAGAGCTGTGTTTCCATATCTCAGGTACTGGCTGAAAAGTGGAATGCAATGAAATATTTTCAGGTGATAAATCAGTGAAGCTATCTAAACAAGCCAGTTATGCCCAATCTACCTGAGCCATCATAATGACCTTACTCACAAAATATCTGATATCAAAGGGAATTTTATTCTTTTTCTTGTAGCAGTGGAAAATAATTGAGGATAATGTACAGAAATGGCTTCGTATTTGATCACTTTTATTTCTAATAGTCACTAAAAACAAGGTACAGTGTGACAAGCATCCATCTACACAGACTAGAAAAATAAAACAAAATGTCAAGCCTCCATCAAGCAGCTGCAACCGTCTGACAGCTCACAATTTTTTTCTTTGTAAGTAAAAATAATGTGAACAACCTCTTTTGGTTACCATGAGAACGAGAGGACAAATAACCAAACGAGTTTCCTAGACGGGAAAAAGTATGCAGCCATCTGTTTGAAACTCTAGCCAACAAATTCCAAGCATATGTAAGGCCTGATCCCAAAGAAGCCAAGACTCAAGAGATACAAATGCAAAAACAAAAACGTCATTAATTAATCCAAGAGTGTTCAAGTTTGGGGACGGTATGATGAGAAATCACAGTGGGGGATCTTTGTGTTTTGTTTCTGCTGATTACAGAAAATCTGTATTTTATGACTAAAGCCACCATGAGGTTTGACGTTTTATACAACAGTAAGGACTCCCACTACATCAGAGTTTTGTAAATTCTTTTATTTAAATTGTATTTACACTGATATATGTGTATATGTGGATTGTGTGAGTAGGTGGATTTGCCTGTGTGTGCAAATGTAGAGGTCAGAGGTCTATGTCAAGCGACTTCCTCAGTTGTCCTCCTAGCAATGCCATCACAAATATGCAGTGCCACACCAGCCTCTGTGGGGACACAAGAAAGAATAGATAAAATGTCAGATCCCTTTAGACCAACTGAGCAGGGCACTTCATTCCACTTGAGAAAGGCAGGCTCTGGAAGAGGGAACTGTTGCTTTGCACACGGGTAACATGAAGGTTTTATCTGAGAGATGACCTTGCCAGATTGCTGTGCCTCTGTTTGTACTCAGTGAGGTGAGGCCTGAAAGGCTGCAGGGCCACTGGATCACCTTTCTCTCAGTCCTGGACTCCTCCAGAGCATCATTCTCAAGTAACAATTAAGAGCATGCGTTCAGATTTTGTCTCTTCTAAATTGCACAAAAACAAGCAACCTATTTATTATCCCAAAGCTTCACTCCTCATAATTCAATCAAGAATTACGGCATCTTTCTTGTGGTATTCTTGAAAGAAGTTAACATGTCTACACTCTTAAGAGTGCTGACACATAGTGAATGTCAGCAAAGGTCACACATTGTCATCACAGTTCTCACGATGGAGCTTTGATTGGTTCCATTTGTTCATTCCCCATAGAGAGCTTTGGCTCGGCTGACTAGACTCTGACAACTGTCTAAGACAGTGGAGAAGAACTGAGAATCGCAAAAGCCACAACAGGAATATACAAAAGTAAATAAAGTAGCGAGGTGGAAAAGAACAAGGAATTATTTTGATGTAAAGGAAGAAAAGAAATACAGAGTTGAAGCGATAGGATGGTAAATATTACACTTGGTACACAAGTATAAAGTATCAGAACCCACAAATTAAGTTATGCATGGTGGTGTGTACTTGACATCACAACTCTGGAGAGGTAAAGATGGGAACAATCCCTGAGGCTCACTGGCAAGCCAGCCTAGCTCAGTTAGTAACTCCCAGATCCCATTGAGGGACCCTGTCTTAAAAGGAAAGAAGCATGTCTCTTAAAGAGACAGAAGGTTCACCTCTGGTCTATAGACACACACACACACACACACACACACACACACACACACACACACTAAAGAGTTAAAGAGTAACACAGAAGGTTCACCTCCAGCCTATACACACACACACAAAAGAATTGTGTGAAATCTGCCAAAGTCCCCAGGTAACTTTTGCTATATAGGTATATTATAAACAATAATAGCAATATAAAGACAACCACTGCTAGATAGTTGACAGATGTCCTCTTGCTTCATACACATGTATCCAAGAATTCAGCCCAGTAATATTATCTCCATCTTTCAAATTAAAAGACTGGAGGATAAAAGAGGTCCCTATTATGGCACGAATAGTCGATGATAAGTCAGCCTGACCCTAGAGCCTGCTCATCTAACCATTGGTTTTACTCACAGCCAAAAAGATTCAGCTCTAGAAAACTCCGAATGTTAAAATGGACAGAAATAGGAACAGCTACAAGACATGACCCTGAAATTTTTTGTTCTCCTATCCCTAGATATCTGTGTGTCATCAGCAATAACATTTTGGAGACTGCTTAAGATCACACACAGGGTCTCACACATGCTCAGTAAGCATTCCACTGCTGATCTGTATCCTCCCAGAGTGTCAGCAGCAGCAGAGTCCTTCCTCTGCCAAAGTCCTAACACATCCCTGGATGTTCTATTTTTACTGTTGTGCTTATGGAAAATATAGTATCCTGTCCCAGAAAACTGCGTGATTGCAGAACCAAACCTCTGATGTATACAGAAGAGAAGTAATCCTTATATTAAGGGTTTATCTCTTTATAGTCTCACATGTCAAAAATATCTTAAATCAAGCCTAACATTCCCACCTGAGGGGAAATTGTGAAACACAGAGATTAGGTTTTGGTCCACAAACACCTGATACACTGCGTTCCAAAAGAATTAAATGTAATAGGGCTGGAAAGATGGCTTAGCCATTAAAGACTGGCTCACAAGCAAAAATACAAGAAGTAAATGCAATAGGGTTTTTAAAGTTGAAATCTCTGGTTTTATTAAATGCACATAAATCTCTTCCACAGTAAATCTCTGTACTTAGTTTCAGAAAATTATATTATCCTCTCATAATTTATATTACTTTCTCATAATTCTATGCTTTTACTGCATTACACCAGAAGATGAAACAAAATGTTTACTTTGAGAAATACTTGATGCATTATTTGGGGGGTTATAATTACATAGAAACCTTTGAAGAGCCCCTTGGAAAAGCTGCAGCATTTCTTAGCCATTGAAGGAGATGGATTCTGTCTTCCTCATTTTCCTGTAATGACATTGTGACTCTATATCCACAGCAAGAGGGTTACTGCTAACACTTGGTATGCATTCTCCCTACCTGGCAAGGGGACAAGATGATCACTTACACACCTGATCAGACAATATCTTAGGGATAACATGTTTACTTGACAAAGTGTTTTAAGTATAATTGCATTAGTCACTGTACATAAGAATTTAGGACAGGATCTGCCCAGAGCAGACACAGCACAGCAGGTGGAATGCTCAATGACCTTTTGATCCATCAATATACAGAAACATGGACTATTATCTTTGCATAATCAATAATATGGAGTTAAATATTAGTAGGAGAGTTTAGAGACCACATAAGCCAGTTGTTTTCATATTCTCTCATCTACCACAATATGGAATTCTTCCTTGACTTTGGGTGGAGGTCATTAGTTTTACCAATTTGCTCTACCTGTTTATACAGATTATGTTCAGAAAATAAAACTAAAGCTTCAGCTTTTTAGAATTGACAGGTTTTATATAAAGCAAAAGCCAGGACGTCCAGCTAAATTTGAGTTTCAGATATATAACAAATCATTTTTAGTATGTCTCAAATATGACAAAGGACATATTTATATCCAAAATGATTTCATATGCATTTCAATAGCTTAAACCAATGGACAAGATGAATTAAGAAAATGTGAGGACAGAGGGATGACTCAGTCAGTAAAGTGTTTGCTCTACCACCACAAGGATCTGAGTTCAGAGTCACAGCACCCATGTAAAAGCTGCAGTGAGGGGGGCTGGGCTGGAGAGACCACTCAACATTTAAGAACATCAGTTGCTTTTCCAGAGGTTCTGAGTTTAATTCCCAGCACCCACATGGTGGCTCACAACCATCTATAATGGGATCTCATGCCTTCTTCTGCAGGCGTGCATGCAGATAGAACATCATATACAAAAAAAATAAATAAAACTTAATTTTTTAAAAAAAAAAGCTGTGTGTCAGTACACAGTTGCAGTTCCATTGCTGGGAAGCAGATTTATGCAGATTCAAGGAGCACAGCTCAGTGATCATCTAATTTGGCTGAATTCATGAAATCCAGGATCATTGAGAAAGCATGTCTCAAAAAAAAAAAAGTTGGGGAAATGACTGACATCAACCTGCATCCATATGTAGAAATACACACAAAGCAAAAATAATAATAGAAAACATATAGCCAATAATCCAAGACAGCAAATGTTTGGCAACCAATAATGGGGACATGAGTTAAAAAGCAGAGATGGATCCTAGTGAAGCATAATTAATAAACACTCAGAGACAAATATTGGAGTTCAACCTGGAGATCCAAAAAAGCAAAGCAGCCAACCTCTGGCTCTTACCTCTATCTCAGTCTGAAATGGCAATCCTGCCTCCAGGAATCTCAGAATGAGACTGTTGTCAGAGAGCCATCTCCTCCTGTCCTATAATCCTTTCTAGGGCTGGGATGAAAGGAGTACACCACTGGGATTAAAAACATGCACCGCCCAGTTTCTATGGCATCTAGTGTGTCTGGCATTAAAAGTGTGTGTTACTACTGCCTGGTCCCTAAGGCTGATCAATGGGACTTTTTACTCTCTGATCTTCAGGCGAGCTTTATTTATTACAATACAAATGTAATGCCACTGCACCGTAGAGAGACTGACTGATAGAGTCAAAGTAAATTCCCAGTGTTTGGGTTTGAATCTGAAATATACCCTCATAGACTCACGTTCTAGGTATTTGTTTCCTGGTTCCTGAAACTATTTGTTAGGCTATAGAAATTTTAACAAAGGGGACAGGGTGCCAGAAGTAGATTACTAGATGGAGGCTACCATCCCCTGAGTGCTGACTCCTTTATTTTCCCTTCCTGGTCTACCTACATGTCAACAATCCTCAACCACACTTCCCACTGCCATAGCAGGCTGACTTCCTTCAGTTGATAAGCTATAATCCTATAAAACCTTGAGCTAAAATAGACCTCCCTCACTAATTTGTGTTGGTTATTTTGGATACAGCATTGTGAAAGCAACTAATACAAAAAAATTTAGTACATCATAGTGGAGATGGCATGATGGTGGCAGACTCTGTCCATGGCATCTAGAGCATGAGGTAAAAACTCATTCATTTCAGACAAGAAAGAAGTAGAAAAACACAGAGCAGAATCAAGACCAAGTTTACCATTCAAAGACACACCTCAAGTAGGTTATCTCCTTCAGCCAGCCATCAATTCTTAAAAGTTCCACAGCCTTAAAAGTAGTTCTACAAGCATGGGACTCAGTGTTCAAACCACAAATCTGTGGGTGACATTTCTGACTCAACTCATAAGACCCAATCCCAAAGAAAATGTGCAATCAAACAGAAAGCCTAGAAGAAACAAATGATCAGAGATGGTTTCACGACATACTCTGAGTTTTGATGGTCAGAAAACCATTGTTGGAATGAGGGCAGAGGTGAAAAGGGAATTTTCAGTAAACAAACATACTTTCTTCTTGGCAGCAAATAACAAAGCTGCTGGTGGTGAGGGGTGTTATTTTCTACACTATAAGATTTATCCCAGAGCCTGGAGCAAGCAATCTCAAGAGAATTTGGAAGTGATTTCAGTGTAAAGAAAAGTCTTTGGGTCTTTGGCCAGACCCTTCATTGGATCTATATCCACTAGCAAAATGGCTCTGATATTGGTAACTCTTCAGAGCACCTCTGCTGACCAATATTTACACCATAACAGGTGAGAAAAGTATTCACGGGGGTGAAGCCTTGAGCAAGACAAATGTCAGACACTACATGCAAGACAATTTTTTTTTAAATGGAAAAAAAATGAAAGACTTTGATATCAATGGATAATCAAAGAAATATGATTTAAGGAGATTTGCCTTCTGTAAATCTGGGGCATTAGAAAACTCGATAGTAGAATTTATCTCATTTGTAATAGCAATAAAAAATTGCAAAATAGATTCCTCTAAACTCTGTGGTCATTCGGGCGCAGGNTTACAAATCCTATGAATATGTAGGAAAAACAAGGAGATGTACACAACGGAGTTTCAAGAAATATGAAGAGGAACTGAACTGCTTTAAGATGCAAGAAAATGCATCCTAAATCCACAGTGAAATCCACGTGCCTGAAAAATGGCTCAAACAGAAAGTCAAACAACATCAGTTGTTGAGACCCATGAATACAGGATACCCATTCTTGGCTGGTGCATATGAAGTAGCGCAATCATTTTCTGTCTTCTATCGGATTTACATATTCCCTCCACCCCAATTTCACTCCTAAATACCTAACATGTGTTCAGACTCATGTGCAGGCAAACCAACCCAAACTTGAAAACAAAACCTCAGATGCACACCCAGAACATTGTTTAATTATTGTGTTAGATGCATAGCATGGAGATCTGACATAGAAAATGAAAATGAGCAAACTATAATTATCCAAAAACATTTGATGAATTTCACAAACAAAAGGACTTAAGGAGCAAGACTTGGGAGAAAATATCACAGAAATAGCCTCTCACCAGAAATACTGATAATGTTCTGTTTGTTATCCTGGTAGAAGATACATGAGAATATTCCCTTGGTGCTGAATGTTGTTTTTTAAAACCATTGTGCTCTTTTCTATAGATGCTATCTATGAATAACAAGTTTTAAAAATTAAATATATGAGTACCTAATTGAAGATTTATCTAATCTTTATTCCTGAATAGGAAAATTCACTAAAGATGCCAAAGCTTAACGGCCTTTGTCTGTCCCTGCTGTCATAACAAAATACCTGAAACTGAATAATTTATAAACTATATAAAGTTATTACATGCAATTTGGAAGCTGGAAAAAAATCTAAGCTCTCCAAGATCAAGACACTAACAGATTTTGTGTCTAGCAAGGATTAAGGATTTACTCTTTGCTTCAAAATAGCACTTTTGTTCTGTTTTTACATAAAGAGACAGGAAAGACATTCTCCTTCAATACTCCTTTAGGTTCTTTTATTAAAGGGTCAATTTCATGAAAGTGGAGGCCTCGGGGCCTAAGCAGCCATTTATCACAGGACCCGACCCTTAACATCACATTGAACACTGTTAAGTTGTAGGTATGAAGTGTCCTCCAGAAGAGATCACTTGTTGGGGCTTTGGTCCCCTGCTGGTGATGTTATTTTAGGAGATTCTGAAAACCTGATGGGGCCTAGAGAGAAGTAGGTCACTAGAGGAGCGTTCTCAAAGGGCACATCTTGCTCTGCACCTTTCTGTATCTCCTCTGTTTACAACCCACCAGGAACAGAACAATCTCTTCTGGCGCGTATTACTGCCAGCATGATGTTCTACCTGAGTACCTGAAGCTAAACAATCATAAACCAAGCCCTCTGAAACTGTACATATATATAAACCCTTCCTCCCTTAAGGTGTTTCTGCCAGGTATGCTCATGACAACTTGCTAGACAAAAATAACTAGAACAAAGGTTAAGTTTCATGACATTAGCATTCAGAATCCAGTATTAACTGACCCATATAATCTCCATATAATCCCAATCAAGATACCAACAGTTGTTTAGAGTGAGGAGGTTACCCCTTGGTACCTTGGTAGTTAAAGGGGTTTAAAAAGTTAAAAATAACAAAGCCAGGTGATGATGGTGTATGCCTTTAATCCCAGCACTTGGGAGGCAGAGGCAGGTGGATCTCTGTGAGTTCGAGGCCAGCCTAGTCTACAAGAGCTAGTTCCAGGACAGCTAGCCCCAAAGCTACAGAGAAATCCTGCCTCGAAAAAAAAAGTTAAGAATAACTTTATGAGTAATATAGCCCCTCTCAAATATAAATGCATATAATTTAAAATAAAAATTTAATGGGCTGGAGAGATGGCTCAGCAGTTAAGAGCACAGACTGCTCTTCCAGAGGTCCTGAGTACAATTCCCAACACCCACATGGTGGTTATCAACCATCTGTAATAGGATCTGATGCCCTCTTCTGGTGTGTAGGTATACGTGCAAAGCACACATACATAAAATATAAATAAAAATTTAAATATACTAATTCTCCTCAGATAGACATGAAACATTTAGCAACTGCATAATAAAGAATAAAAGTCAATCTTTTACCAATCAAAATTCTAAGTACATAAGGTGTGTTGTAAAACTACAGTAATGGAGTTGGTGCAGGGTTAATATGGTAATTAAAAATTGATAGGACAAATTGAATGGAATTGAGAATCAAATGTATATGGAAAATTGGTGCATTATAATTCAATAATTACGGTATATTTATAGAATGGGATAAAGAAAAGTGATTATTTTATGGTATACACTTGAACAATGATGTATTTGTCTGGGAAATTTACCAAATCTTTGTCTCACTCCCTACAACAAACTATTTCCTGTAAACTAAAGATTTAAATGAAACTTATTTAAAGAATTAGAAAGAAATGATAATCTTGAAAAAGATTATTTTCTAAGACACAATAAGTGGTTGGATTACACATGCATACAATTCTAAATTTATGTGAAAAATAATATAAGCCATACTGAATTTAAAAACTGAGAGAATATTTGCAACAGATGGCAAAGAACCATTTTCCTCACTATAAAGTGTCTCCCACAGATAAATAAGGAAAGGAGCATCAGTGCAAAGAATAACAGACAAAGGATGGGATCAAGTGACACCAAGAGAGCTCAGATGCTCATAGATATGTTATGCTGTACTCATTTTTGGAAGTAATCAGAAGTAGGTTCACTCTTTAGCCATAAGACACACAAATTAAAACTTTAAATCCGAACACAGAGAACTGGCCATAATCACAAAATTCACAAAAGGGACTCTCATTTAAACTGATAGTAGTTTGACTTAGATCACTAAAATTGAGTACATGCCAAGTTGGTGATGCCTTCCAAATTTTAAATACTTAGGTTCTTGATAATATTTACACTGCAGGTGCTTGATTTTTTTCTTCATGAGTAAGTTTGTGTTTTTATAAAGACATCAATCATCTTGGCTATTGCATTGTTATGGAACACACTCTCATGCATAGATCATATCACATTTATTCAACAAAAGACTAAGTCCCATCCCCAAAATAACAAAGTCAATCTTAGTAAAGATTAGAATCTGTACAGAGATATAAAATAAAATCCAAGCTACGTTAAAGGATTCGGTTACGTACACCATTATGCAAGGCTAGACCCGAAAGGTAGAGGGTCTGGGGAACATAAGACCAAGTGTTTTCCCATTGCTACCCTTTTTTAAAAAAAATGGTATTTGTCAAATCAATTTCTAATTAAATCAATAGCAGCAACAACAAAGCGGTCTAAGTCAAAATCCTTTTTCCTGTGAATCTGGATAAGCCTTCACGTGTGGACATTTTTCTGGAAAGTAAAGCGGTGATTTATCTTAGCACCTTGTTGAGTCAGAGGTAAACATGACATTGCTGCACCCTATTTAGAAAGGCAGGCTCTATAAAGGCTAGTTCTCAGCCTGAAGGGACCATCCCTAAGTGATCCAGGTCTTCTTGGGGCTCTCCTCAATAAGGTTGACTGAGCACTGAGCCACTCCAAACCTCTGTTTGGGGTTCATCTATGCCTGCCTTGATCTCAGGTTTCTGTGAGACACAAAAATGCATCATCAGCAGATGTTATTATCACTTAAATCATCCATGTGGGTCTCTGAAACCCCATTTCCAAAGTCATTAGCTTAGTGCTGGATATTAGTAATACCTCTCTCTGAAGAAGGTCTCGCAGAAGTGTTTTCCTCTCTGTGCAAATAATACTTAGACAAGTACAGCCTGCTGCACTCTTGTCCCATGACAAACCAAGATGATGCACAGCTTGACCATTTTCAGCCCCAAACATAGCTGACATGGAAGTGGTCCTCGTTTACCCCACACCCTGGGAGAATTTGTCACAGCTTTTCAGAAAATGAAGCTGATAATTTGTCACACGCTGCGTGTTCACCACTCATCTACCTCTCGGCTTCCAGGCAATAGGTACCACAAATCTTCAGATTGGAAATGTAGTGATTCATGCATAACAGAATACCCTGGAAAGAAGCCCTATAACACATTAACACTGAAGTAGATTGAGGTGCAGTGGGCAGCCTTCTCCTCCTTCTCCTGCTCTCATTTAATACAGATGCACCTTTTCAAGCCTTTCATCCCTTAACTCAGGCCAAAAAGCATCCTTCCAGAGGCCAGAGGACTCTCCCAGGCTTCTGCTGACTCAGCACTGCCCACCTCCATCTTTGGGCAGGTCACTCTAAGGTCATTTTTTATGACAAATCTTCCTCCCTAGGCACAACCCTGCCTCCCCTCACCCTGCTCACAGTCTAAAATGCTGGCTCTACTCTGCTCTTCTTCTTGCCTTCTTTGCCATTACACATATTAAAATGAAGGCTTTTCCAAGATTCTTCCCTCAGAAGATGCCAGGGGTGATGGCGGCAGAGGCAAAAGCTCCATGATGTTGCTGGTAGACTGAGAAGTTCCTTTAATTTTCTTCAGGGACCTCAGCTTGGGCCAAACTGTAGCCTTGGCTATGCTGTAAAAAATGTATAAGGATGAGATAGCATGAGGAAGAGGTAGGGGTTAGGAACCTTTGCATCAAATGTGTGGACAATAAGGAAAGAAGAATAAAGATCCCAGAACCCAGTTAAAGGCTGCATGTACCTGCAACCCAGCAATGGAAGGAAGCAGCAGGCAGATCCCAGGAGCTTGATGGCTAGTCAGTTTAGCTGAAATACTAAGTTCCATATGAGGCACCATGTCTCAAAACATGAGCAAGATAAAAGAGGGTATTAATGTCAGCCTGCACAAGAAATGTACACATACATTTCTGTGTACAAACCATATATATGTATACATTCATGTATATGCTACATGCACACACTAACATATACACAATTTAAAAAATAGAGATGTACTATATAGATTATGTGATTATAACTGAGTTATGAATTTATCCTTCTGAACCAATTATCACTATAAATGTGTGTTTCCCCTCTGTATGCTGTGAATACCATTGGTTAATATAGAAGCTGCTTTGGGCCTATTGCAGCACAGAATAGGGCAAGGTTGGAATTCCAAGTAGATAGAGGAGTCAAGAAGAAGCCATGCAGCTGCCACAGGAGACAGATGCCAGATGCCGAACACAACCTTAACCATAGGCTACAACCACATGGTAATATACAGATTAATAGAAATGGGTTAATTTAAGCTATAAGAGCTAGCCAATAAGAAGCATTAGCTAGCAGGCAAGCAGTGTTGTAATAATACAGTTTCTGTGTGATTATTTTAGGTCTGGGCTTCCGGGAAATGAACGAACAGTTTCTGCATACATAATGGCGCACCAACATGTGCCAACTACATCCACATAAAACCTGAGAAAACTTGGAAAGGAATTCTAGACACAAAAGAAAAGAGTTAAGATGGTTTCTTGGTAGGTGGCATTTTTTTCAAATGGGCTCTGTTTGTTGGCAAGGAACGGGATATAACTGCTCCTTTAAGAGAGATCTTCCAGATTCAGCATTAGCAGCAAAAAAACACAGTTTCAAAATAGCAGCTTCCTGGTTAGAGTTAGCAGCAGGAACAGCTCTGGCGCTTTCAGCGTGGGGTTTGTAGGCAGTGTGCTGGGCCAACTGGTTACCAGAGTTGAGGTAGTGAGGACAGTTCCCACCCAGCAGTCCTAGAGCCAGTGGTGAACTACCTCTGCCATATTAAAAGCCTGAGAGAAGTGGAGCCAGCATCCACAGTTGCTGCGACCAAGCTGCTTGCCATTTTATAAGCGCTCCTGGTCAAAAACTAATTACAGATATTCAATAAAGACAGATTCAGACAGAAGTAAACCTCTGAATGGGTCACAGTGTGTTTAAAAAATGTACGTAGGCTTGAGAGAGAGAAGAAAAAGAATATAGACAGTATAAAAGAAAGTAAATAGTTTTAAGAAATAATACAAAGCTATTAAAGAGACAGAGTACAATCATAAGCCATGTAAAGATGGAAATTACAGAAAATACGAACTATGTATACTATTGAGTTTTCTTTGAGTTTTTTAATCTGAATGTGCAAAGTACAGAGAGATATTTCATTGTCAGACTGCTAAGCTAAACCAAGATATATGCTTTAAAGGTATCTTGACTTTAAAATTTGGATCTAAGGATATGCTGCTTTGGAAAAGGGGTTCTGCTTTTGTTTCCATAGAAGATGAAAACCTGTGGATTGTTTCCAGACTAATGTTGTTTGATGAACCAAGATCCCCTGAAAGGTCTCCATGAACCCCCTTCCCCCAAAAAGATACTTCACCCAACAAAAAGAAGAAAGCAGTTTGGAGAGAACATTACCTAAATTCCCAAATGTTGTTTATAAATATTTGTTCATACTTAAAGAGGGATATGCTATAGAGATGAATACTTTGCATTGGTGTGGATCTTGATTTATTGATACAAATTTAAGGTCAATTTTGTTATATGTATATTTCTGCTCTTGTTTAAGAAATTGTGTTTGTGCAGTTCATTTAAAAATGTAATTGTATAATTAAGAAATATAAGTTAATAGTCTTTTATTACAGTCAAACTTGCAGTCATGTTAATTAGGCTCTCTAGATGTACAGAGATATATTTCAGTTGGATAGTTATTCTTCAAAGCTTTCAAAAACTAACAGAATATGGCATTTGATTTTTTTTTAAGAATTTAGGACTTTTAATGACAATGAGGCACATCTGCTCCTGGTAGTAGCAATCTACTTCAACAGGAAGATGGGCATTGAAGAGGCTCCTTATGTAGTTTGTTGGGCATTTGGGCAAGAAACTGCTCTTGCCTGGACTGCTTGATGCTGTGCTGTATGAACTAGACCTGCAGGACCCACAGAAAAATGACTACTGAAATTGCCTAAAGGTTAAGATGATCCTGCTAAAGGTAAGGCTTCCTGCTTCATGAAAGAGTCTGCCAGACATTCTACAGGACACAGAAGATAGTAACTGACAAACTGCCAATATAAGAGAAACTGTCCCTGAAATTTCCTGCTTCATGGAAAAGTCTGCCAGTTACTATGGACCTGTAGGCTGAACACAGGTACCCCAATGTTACAGAAGAACTTTGGGTGACTGTCTAGGCAGCAAGATGTCTCTGTCAATTCTGGAGTTTTGGAAGTTGCTTAAAATGTACTTCCTATTTACTCAGGTAATAGTATATTATTCTGGGGTCTTTGATGAAGTTGAAAAACAGTTATATAGTTATAGTTACAGTTTTCTTTAGTTATGATAAAAAAGTAAATATAAATATTGTAATTATAATCCTTGCTTGATAACTGTTTTGTTGTATGTAATCTTGCTATGTTAAAGTTAAAACCTTTCTTTTTAATTAGACAGAAAAAAGGAAGTAATATGGGATTCCTCTCTGTATGCTGTGAATACCATTAGTTAATAGATAATCTGCTTTGGGCTTATTACAGCTCAGAATAGAGCAAGGTGGGAATTCCAAGCAGATAGAGGAGGAGAGAGTAGGCGGAGTCAAGGAGAAGTCATGTAGCCCCTACAGGAGACAGACACTGGATACCAGATGGAATCTTACCAGTAGGCCACAACAACATAGCAATACACAGATTAATAGAAATTGGTTAATTTAAGATATAAGAGCTAGCTAATAAGAATCATGAGCTAATAGGCCAAGCAGTATTTTATAATAATACAGTTTCTGTGTGATTATTTTGGGACTAGGTGGCCAAGAAACAAACAAGCAGTCTCTGCCTACACATGTCTGTGGGTGTGGGTGTGTGCGCGTGTGTGTGTGGTGTAGAAAACCATCAAGTGTCATTTCTCAAGTGACATTCACTTTTTATTTTTTTGTATTCTGGATCTCTTGTTGTCATTCCTGGCTGGCCAGCAAACCCCAGTGACCTGTGGCTCCTATGCAAATGCATGTGCAAAAGAAATGAAAATCAAATGAATTACATTTTTAAATTTGTCACTCTAGATAATAGATGCCAGTAAACCTAGCTTTATACACAGATGCAAAAGGGATGACATCTCAAGAAAAATCTGATGGAAATGAAAGGATATGCTATTGGAATCTTCATGACTCCATGGCAGCCACATTTAAAAGATACAAATGAGGAATGCTTTGAGTATTTTAACAAAATTATTTATGAAGCATGAGAACAGGAAAAACTGTATCACTGTTTCTGAATTATACTATTTTTAACATTTGCTGTGAATAAACTACAGAACATATTTTTGACATCGAATTCATCTTCAAAAGTTGACATGGTATAATTGAACCAATTTCTGTGTGCCTGTGATATTTCTCAATGGGAAAACCAGAGACCCTGTGTGGAGTTCCCTCCTTCACTTGCTTTTGGCTTAGCCTGCCATCTCATGTATTCATACAGTTAAGAAAACTGAAGCACTAAGCATGATATTCCGTCACAGCACTGGAAGTGGTAGTGGCGGCAGGAAGAATGGAAGCAGTTTCTACTTTAGATCCATGATCAAAAAGAAACAAGCTGTTCCACTCAGAGAGGCTAATACCGGAAACAGGATGAAGTACTGCGGGGAGGAGGGACGAGGACAACAAATTGTTAAACTCTGTGGGATGGCGGAAGACACCAGGAGTGTCAGAGCAGCTTTTCTGACAGAACTATGTCCTCTTTTTCTACTGCTCAGATGAAGAGGGGGATGAAGCAGAAGATGAGGCAGTGGAGAAGGAGAATGGCTGTGAACGAAGTAGAATGACACAGAGGGATGAGGAAGCCAAAAGGAGAGCCATTCCTTCTTATGCTAACCTGAAAAAAATTAACAATATATTTAAAAGTAAGATAGTGTGGAAAAGTGTGATTTGGTTACAACTCTTATGTGAACTAATTTGTCCTTGAATCCATAGTGTCATCAGGAAAACCTACCATATAATTACACATTGGAGAGAAGGCTAGGGAGGCACACACATGCAGACACACACATGCACACACACACACACACACACAGACACACACATGCAGACACACACATGCAGACACACACACACACAGACACACACAGAGACACACACATGCAGACACACACACGCAGACACACACACAGACACACACACACACACACAAGTCCCTCTCTCCCTAACAAAGTTATGATGCCACCAAATCATGTGATTCAGCAAACCAATCAGAGCGTAGAAACTATTTCTCCTGGGGTTACAGAGTAAAAATAAGAAAGGCCAGGGCTGGCAACAGCCAGGAGTACTGGACAAGGAGGAAGGTCATCTGCATTGGAAGACAATACTCGGAGCCAAAGTCAAGGAAAATAATGAGGCTCTCATCCTGCTGTGAGTCCTTTGTTTTGGCTGGTCCTGAAACAGACCTTCAGGCAGTTTCTATTCATATGCTAATCTGTTCAATTTCCCTATTTAACTACAAAACAATAGTCTTGTGATTATATTGGGGAAAATACAGACAATCAAAAGGAAAACAATAGAAATAAACCCAGTCACCATTCGGAAAATGAAAATGTAAAACCTGAATACCACAAAGAGAAAGAACAAAGCCACAATGGTCCAACTGAAGCAAACTTTATTAAGTACTACCAGGAAGATGGACCCTAGCCAGGTCCATACTCAGGATTCTCAGAGAAATGGCACTGGATTAGGTCAGTCAGTAGTCTATAAAAGTCAAATCCACAAGGCTGCATACTTTATATCTTTGCCCAGTGGGGGCAGTTCCTTCTGTGGGGTATTCTGTTACAAGAAAACAATGATACATTTATCAACAATCCATTGCAAATATATCTTCACAGGAGATTTACTGCTCATGTAAAACCTAATATGCACAGGAGTGTGAGCTGGAACCATCTTTTAAATATATCTGGTTGTCAGTGTTTACAACCTCCTATATAAGGACATGAGAAACAGATGGAGCATCAAGATTCAGGCAAGTTGGTCCAGCAGGTGAAAGATTACAAATGTCTGGCAGAAAGTTTGACAGTGGTAACAGAGGCCTCAGAACTTCATAATTCTGTAATATTCTTTTATTTGCTTTTCCTTTTTTATACAGTACCATTTGAAATTTTGAGATAGGGTACTCTAGAGCAACAGAACTCTTAGAATGACTCTCTGTCTCTGTCTCTCTCTCTCTCCTCTCTCTCTCTCTGTATACACACACACACACACACACACACACACACACACACACACAGAATTTATTAGACTGATTTAAGGCTGAGGTCCAGTTAATCCAACGATGGCTAGTTATGAATGGGAAGTCCAAGAACTCAGTAGGTGCCCAGTCCATGAGATGTCTCAGCTGGCCTTGAGTTCATCATTCTTCTTGTCTGATGGACAAGGGTCCCCACTCAAAGACTCTCTGCTCATCTAAGTGCTATTGTGGCTAGCATTCCCCCAGCCCACATGACCCCCACTCACTTCTCTTCTCATAATAGCCTGTCCTTGGCTTTCTTTTTGATGCATTTCTAACTTTGATTCCATTTTCTTTTAGCCAGAAAGCGATCCTGGAGAGGAGGAATGGCAGAATATATGGACTTGCTTTCCTTCTAGAAATTCTGGAAACCTGAGAAGGGATGATCTCAATAAGGGACTCTTCAGAATAAAAGGCTTCCCTGTGGAGAGAAAAGTAAAGCCATTTATGGGGTCTGGCTCTTGCTGTTCTTTACAATGAAGTCTTTGAGGAAAATGGCTTCAAACCACTCATCTTGGTGCTGTGATGTTCCCTGTAGGACACTGTTGAAGAGTGGTTTCTAACACAGACAGGCAAGGCTTCCTGCCTGTGCCCCTATGGCAGGGGTTTATTTATCACACAAGTGGCTTTGTTATGTTCCACCCCTTTGACAACATTTACAGTTTCCAGTTTCCTTCAGATCGGTATCTTGTCACCATGGTTCCTTACACAGGAAGTCTGTTTACACATGAAGTCTGCAGGAGTTCGAGACAGTGGGAGCAGGTGAAGAAGAAAGTTCCTGGTGTCCTTGAGCATCTAGACTTAACACTCACCAGGAAGCCACAGTGAGAAGTAATGTTTCCCCACTTTCCTTCACCTAAAGCAGACTCTTGCTGATCTCCAAGGATCAGCCCTAAGGAAATACTAATGCTCCAGGACGGTATTCTGTCACTCTAGTCTTTACCCTTGGAATTCTGAGCCTTTGCACAGGCAAACTGTGCAATGATTACATGGCCAGAGGCAGCCTCAAGATCTGGCAGTCAGTTCAGTGAAGATAGCCTCCCCAAGAAGACTGGTTAGGCGCACAGGAGTTTGTGATGCATTTCAAATAAAAAGGCACTCTGAGTCTTTGTTCTAGTGTGGGGCTGTGGATAAGAAATGACAGATATGGACAGAGTCTCATTGGTTAGCACAGAGAAAGCTTAGTATTAGTGAACTAAGCCTTAGATTTTACAGACAAAGAAAAATATGCTGCATTCAAAGGATAAGATGGCAGAGTACCTGAAGATTATCAGAATATGTCTAAGATGCTGGAGAGTTCAACAGCTAAGCTCAGTAAGGGGACAGGCATTGAGAAGGTCCTGCCAGTCTTCTCTAGAACTGATCCTCTTCTCACAGAAGACAAAGAGAAGCAAGGGGCCAGATTGCAATCTCTATCCCAAGGTGATGGGAAGGTAAAAGGGGAAAGGGACCACTGTTTGATGCCACCAACTTCTAGTCATCTATTGTACAACACGGTTAACTCTATGACTTTCCCCAAGCATCTAGAAAGAACTGGAGGGAAAGTGTGCTCTCAAGAAGCAGCTAGGTTCAGAAACAGCAGGAAGACAGGCATTCTTATTATAGATTCACGGAGTTGCATACCCACTTCGTATTCTTTGTCCAGGATGCAGCAGTCTCTACTCTATGTACAGCAAGTTGTAAGAAGCATGACATGTGGGATGATTCGGGAAACATAGCATCTATGTGACCAAAGAAACAAGAAATGGGCATCAGACATTTTCTCTGGAGGCATTTTTTGGGAGTATGAGCATGCTGACACCTTGATTCCAGGCTTCTGGCTTCCAGAACTATGTATCAATAAAGCCCTGTGGTCTGAGACACTCAGTCTGCAGAGTTTTGTTATGGAAGGGCACTGCCACTGTTGATTTTCATACCATGCACACTTCCTGTCCTCACCCTGGGTACTTGAAAACAATTGCAACATTTATTATATCTGTGAAGACTCCACAGAAAACTCCATCTCTGCATGAGCATCTTACTTCTGTTAAAGCTTGTTTTGCCTCTTAGCCTGGGTTTCGGACCTCCCCTCCCCCACCAATGCTGTGTCTAACAAAGCATGTTTGCTGCTAATATAGCCAGACCTAGCTCTGTTCAAAGGATGCTCATTCTTCACACAGCATAGTTAATAGGGGAACATATTCCACCATATTGACTTTGTGGCTCAGAAACTCAAGTGGACATCAAATCACTTGGATTGCTGTGCTCCAACCCTGGAGTTTCTAATTCAATAGATCTAAGGCACAGTTCACACAACCCCATGTGCTAATTGCAACACATCTGAGAACCACACTGAACAACCCATGCTTGGTGGAATGGAAGACAGTTATTTAAGCATTCTCATGGTAAAACGAAAGCAAATTCAGATGTTAGGGGTACCTACTACAGGAAATCCAATACTGATGTTGAAATGGTTACTACTCTCACTGAAGGCATAAAGACAGATTATTAAAACAAAAAGGTATTACCTGGACACTTACAAAACAAAGGGAACTATTTCTTAATCTTTGCATCTTGTGAGTCAACCTCTGATAAATATAGTCATTCATCCACTCATACACCAAACTTTCTGGTTCACAAATCTTGAGGTTCAATGTTTTGTTGCTCCCAGTCTCCTATACAGGCTTAATGATTGGTCTGCAAAGCCTGCTTCCCAACAGCATCATTAAGTTATTCTAGAGGGCTGCTTAAGTGTGAACACTTTAAGAAGGTGTTACATCAACTAAAAGCAAGAAGCTTGATGACTGTAAATGTGGCCTCGGACTTCAACAACCTTAGTTTCAATTCCTACTCTGCAGTATGTATATAAGCTGTGCAGCCTAGTCAGTCCTCAATCTGGGTCAAAGTTCTAGCTGTCTGAAGTGATTATGAGGACATTGCAAGCTAATCTAGTTATTGACATCTAATTGCAACAGAGTTTTGTGGGTTCTTCCCTGTATAAACATCTCAGAAAGAATTCAGAGAAATCTTCAGTTAGAAAGTATAGAAAAGGTCACTGGAATCTGGAGAACTGTGCTTGGGACCATAACTTGGAACATTGCCTCAAGGTGGCATGGTATATGAGGAACTCAGAGGAAGAGAACACCCCCCAAAAAGGCAAAAGATGAGAAAGCAGAAAATAAGGGGCTACTAAACGTGAGTTATTAGTGTGGAGAACACTCCTGTGACAGGTACTAGATCAGATTGTTCTGGTGCTTACATGTCCATGCTTTTACTCTGAGGAACTCAAGATCCATCCTTGTCAGTTGAATCTAACAGAAAGTGTTCTTCAATTTTGCCCCCTCCAAATAACATTTAGCAGAGTTAAGTATAAAGGAACATGGAACAGATGGCTAATATTGTCGTTCAAACACAAAGGAGCCAAGAAACAAATGGAAAAGGCAATTAAAATGTTTTCTGAGTTAACTGGACTTGAAGCACTTAAAATGGTGTTTGAAAGGCAGAATGAATCCAGAAGCAGATGTTGGTACCCCAGACCCCAAGGCTTATTCCTCTTCTGCTTGATTATCTCCCAGAGCCACCTCCTTCTACTTTCTCAAGAGCTCTGGTGGCTTGAATGAGAAGGGCCTCCATAGGCTCATATATTTGAATGCTTGATCTCTATCTGTTGGAACTGTTTGGGAAGGATTAAAGGTGTGGCCTTATTGAAGGAGGCATGCCACTGGGGTGGGCTTTGGTGTTTCACAAGCCCATGCCATTTCCAGTTAGCTCCCCCACCCTTCCTCTGTTTCTCTTCCTCATGCTTGTGGATCAGATGTAAGCTTCAGATACTGCTCCCGTGCCATGCCTGCCTGCCTGCTTTCCTGCTTCTCACCATGGTAATCATGGACTCACTCTATGAAACTGAAAACTACCATTAAACAATTTCTTCTCAATTTGTTTAGACCATGGCGTTTTGCCATGGCAATAAAAAAGTAACTAAGGGATGGCAGTGACAAGCAGAAAAGATTTGGTTTTATCATGGGCATATTCTTTACTCATATTACAATATTTTATGGTAAAACTGCTCTAAAACTTCTCTGCTTTTGAAACTGGTCTTCAGGCCCAGTTATATTTTCTGACACTGAACATCACAATGGCAACGGGTCAAGATTAATGAGTATCTGGCTCTAAAATTCCTAATTGCTGTATTCATGCTTTAATTGGCAGATGCACACAGAGCCATCACAGTAAGTGCTGGGTGAACAGATGAAATACAAACACTGCGTCCCAGCTCAGACAATAGCAGACCAAAATGAGATGCATGACTTCAAAGGCAAAGGAAGCAAACGGATAAATTAAAAGAGGACTGCTCCCCATTTGTGGTTAAACAAAGAGTCATGGGAGTTTAACAAACACAGTCCCAAAGAGCAGCAAAGGTGAAGTGCTAACACTTGATTGTCTGACTTTATCTAAGTGCTCACTGGTTATTGTTTTCTGGCAACTCTTGTACCTCAGTCAAGCTACCTATGGTTACAGAGCTGAGTCTCCTAACAACTGTGCCTTTTGTGTTTTGTGATGAATGTCAGCATTGAGAGAATGAGTGCATGGGTCAGTTTGTAGAGCATTTGTGTACCAGGGAAAAGTTCCTGAATTAGTCCTCAACATCACATAAAACAGGAGTGATGGCATATTCCTATGATCCCAGCATTCCGGAAGCATAAATATGAGGATCAGAAGGTCATCATTGTCATCTTCAGCTCTGTAGCTAGTTTAGACCAGTCTCATCTACATGTGTCAGTATCTCAAAGAGAGAGAGAGAGAAATTCAAAGAAAGAAAAAGAAATCTTAAACCTTGAACAGACATCTCCAGAAATAAGGCACATAAAGTAATAATATAAAAATATAATAAAAAATAAAAAAATATTCAGTGCTACTAATCATGAAAAATGCAAATCAAATCTGCACAATATCTAATCTCCAATTTGTCAGGTTGTCCAGTACACCTCCCAAGATCTTCAGTGACCACCTAAGCACCTAAGTGAGAATACGCTCCAGGGCCCCAGGTATTGCTTGGGGCTTCTGTTTTGGAGGCCAGGAGAAGAAAGGTCTGGAAATTGAGGGGGATAATTCGCACACTTCTTTTTTTTGTTTTGTTTTTGTTTTTGTTTTTCGAGACAGGGTTTCTCTGTAGCTTTGGAGCCTGTCCTGGAACTAGCTCTTGTAGACCAGGCTGGTCTCGAACTCACAGAGATCCGCCTGCCTCTGCCTCCCAAGTGCTGGGATTAAAGGCGTGCGCCACCACCGCCCAGCTTAATTTGCACACTTCTATATGTTTGTATTGTTTTGGTTTGGTTTGGTGTTTTGGAGTCAGTGTACTGACTGCCCTGGCATTTAGTATGTAGACCAGGTTGACCTAGAACTAAAGACATCTGTCTGCCTCTGCCTCTGTCTCTGCCTACTCAGTGCTGAGATTAAAGATAAAAGCCACTACATCCAGTGTTTCTTCTATTTTGATGAATAATTAGACATATATAACCTTTTCTCTAATGTGTATGTGCCTTCCTAAGCTATAACTAATTTTAATCATATATATATAGCCAATCATGCATAGGTGTAAGATGGTAATAGTGATTTTGCCATAAAACTGCATGCACTCAAAGGACACATCTTACCTTTTGCAAAAGTACCAAAACCCAGCCTTGACTAGAGTGGACACCTATTACACCTACCTGGATATTTTCTGGAATACATTTGAATAGAATTCTACTCAAGATAAGGAAGTTATTGTGCTTGTTAGGGGGAGTAAAGTTTTATTCCATTGTTCAAAGTGTGATCTACATGTACCTTGATGCAGGCAGGGGTCCCAAGTTGCTAGTGCATTGATAGGAGAGGCGGGTAAGCCAAGTGGAGCCCCAGGTTGCTAAGCTATTCCTTATGCATGCCTGCCTCAGCATGAATATAAGGAATTTGAATCTTTTGTAACATTCTTAGGAATGCAAAATGGCATAAGTGCTTTGGAAGCAACATGGCTATTCAGAAAAAAACTAAAACTATAATTATCAGATGACATATCCATATAATTTTTGGGTATTTATACAAAAAAGTTGGAATCAAGATCCCAAAGAGCTATTAGTACTCTGGTGTTTTTTTGTTTGTTTGTTTGTTTTTTTGCAGAACTATAGTTAAGATATATAAACTACCTAAATATCTACTAACCAATTTGTGGGCTTCTTAAATGCAGCTTACATACACAAGGGTATAGTAGTTGACTTTTTTAAAAAGGGTAATATTTAACAGTGTGCAATAGAACCCATTAGAGCAGCGGTTGTCAATCTATGTATGGGTTGTGACCCTTTTGGGGGTCAAACAACCTTTTCTCAAGAGTTCCCTAGGATCATTGAAAACCAGAGATATTTACATCAAAAATCATAACAGTACCAAAATTGCAGTTATGAAGTAGAAAATAATTTTATGGTTGGGGGTCCCCACAACATGAGGAACTGTATTAAAGGATCACAGCATTAAAAAGGTAGAGAACCACTGCATTAGAGGCTGAAAAGATGGCTCAGTGGTTAAAAGCACTTGCTGTTTTTCCAGATAACCAAGGTTCATTTCCTAGGACCCACATGGCAACCAGGAACTGTCCTGTGAGTTGCTTTGACCTCTCACTTACTGTGAAAAATGCAAGCTAAGTGAATAATATTTCTCAACAGAACTGACTCTAAATATTCTCTTTCTTGTTGTTGCTTTCATTTTTAAAGCAAAGATCATAAGTTTTGCCATTCATTTTGAACAATGTCTTGCCACCTATTTTTCCTTAAATCAATCGCATTCACTCATAATCAACAAGCCAAGGTAAAGACAGTAAGAACAAACTCACAGGAAATTGCGAAAGCAATTTTATCTGATTAGATACTAACTTAATCTCTTCTTTCAAAGGTTCTGATTCTATAGCCACCATATGATTCTGATCATCTCGGGCCACACAGAAAATCCCTACTTGATTACATATTACATGTATTTCCCATGACTCTCCAAACCTATTGAGATTATACATCCTCCCCAATGTTCTATGAGTTGGAAACTGTATCAACTATCAGATGAAAAGCTTTTCCCTGTCCACAAGGAAATCAATTTTACAAATTGTTGTTATGTTACAAATTGTTGTGGAATATTAATTTAATATGTGTTACATTCGTTTATGTTGTGGAATATTTGTTTAATTATGCAAAGACATGTTACATTTGTTTGATTAAATAAAATTAACCTGGGGTCAGGAGGCTTAGTCAGCAACTAGCTGAGAGGAAGTGATGGGGAGGAACCATGTGTAACTAGGGTTCTTAAATGGGAGGCTGAGCAGAAGGACACCCTGTTTCGCTGGGAGACGTGAGCAAGGAGAGAAGGTTAGCTGCTTGCTATTCAGCCCCTCTCAATCTTTGAATCTTGAGTTTTATAGAAGGATAGAAATCTAAGTAAAGTTCTCTTTAATGGCCATGGTAGAGCTGACTGTTGTAACAGGCTGCTAGTTAGCTCCCGGCTGCTCAGCCCCAAAATAATCACACAGAAACCATATTATTAGGAATAATGTTTGGCCAATAGCTTATGTGTATTTCTGACTAACTCATATCTTAAATTAACCAATCTCCATTAATCTGTGTATCACCAGGAGGCTGTGGTTTACCAGGTAAAGTTCTGGCATCTGTCTCCAGTGGGGCTACATAGCTTCTCATTGACTTTGCCTTCTTTCTCCCAGCATTCAGTTGAGTTTTCCCCATCTAGCTAAGTTCTGCCTTGCTATAAGCCAAAACAGTTTCTTTATTCATTAACCAATAAAAGCAATGTAGACAGAAGAAGCTCCCACACCAGACAGTACCTAAAGGAGCAGAATTTCCACTTGGCTGCAGCCAGTACTACCAATCCACTACTGGTAGCTGCAAAGTTGCAATTGCTGATTTGGACAGCAGTTACTTATGGGGCAGCTACTGATTTTAATGAAGAACAACAAGCACTCACTGAATGACTCATAACATGGGAGTCTAGGTGTCAAGTTAAGGGCAGTTCATTGCCTAGACCCCTCTGGGTCACATGTTATGTGAGGAGACACGGTTAAGAGCAGTGAAATTACAGCATACTCTTGGTAGGTACTGTTGCGGGTAGGGTGCAGAAAACAGGCATAGCACACAGTACATAATTGCTTGGGGAGGTCAGTGAAGGTCAGTGACTTTAGGCCAGCTATTAAGTTTACAGAGTTCACCAAATCAGGCAGCAGAGAGCAGTCCTTTAGTGAGTGCCTAACCAGCCTCTGTCTTGCCAATGGAATGATCAGAAATTCAGTGTGACAGAACACTTGGTAATGAGATGTGAGAAGAAGAGACCACCACTTCAAACCCCTGTAGGTGGATCTTACCAAGAGATCAAGCGAGAACTTTATTTGGCAAGAGGCAGAAAGGGCTAAGAATACAGAACACAGGGAAAGAAGTGGGGTGATTACATCTGGTCACAAGACCACCCCAGGCCCATTCTCCAGAGCCAGGGTTGTTTAAACATCCAGAAAACTGTACCTAGATGTTTTGACATGAGAACCTGACTTCCTATGAAGTCAATTAGATGCATGTGTGGCTAAAAGGAAGATGACGGCTCTATGCCTGATTAGTGTGTGCTCTGAGGGGATATGCCCTTCAGCCCTCTTGTTTCTCCCCAGTGTAATTGTCATGTATGTGTCTGGAGCTAATTCATGCTTGCTTGCTTTTTAGTAATTAGTCAGGTGGTGGTAATAAACACTGAGCAGAGAAACAAAAACCTGGGCTGAGCTCCAGTTAATGACTCTTTGGATAAAGAAAATGCATAACTGAGTAGTCCAAGCACAGTCTGCCTTGACCTCGTGTGGAGGGTGAAGACAGGTGTTCCTGCTGTGGCTTCAACAGAGTAGGAGGTGGGATACAGAAGATGCTATTTGTCTGTGATGGTTTCAGGTCCCTAGAGAAAGACTGAATGACCATCAGTGGAGCAGATAGTCTCTCTCAACATCACTCAGCATCCCTTCTCATCTGCATTGCTTTCCCCACACCTGGACCTCTTCCCCCCAAGAGCTTTCCCGTAGACTCATTCTACCAACTTCTCCACTGGAGAATTTCCAACACCTGTCAATCCAGGAGGATCCTCTCGGTACCTCTTGATCTCCTATGTCCAGGAAAAGATGTTAACAATGTATTACGAGAAAGTCTACAAATGGCACAGAAATTTCTGGAATTGAAGTTTACACTATTGTATTAGACCAAGAAATTCCCAGTTGAGACCTTGGCTGAAGCAAAGAGGGCATAATTAATAGTGTTAGAAGAAAATCATTAACATTGGTGGTACCCTTAAAATTAACTTTAAAAAAATTACATATGTTCTTCCTGCTTGCTTTGTATTATATAGCATTTACCACTTAAACCCTCATGTACAACATGCTCACATGTATTTTATAGCAATCTGTAGAAGTATATAAGACTTAGCATTAAATTTAATGTCTTTATTGAGGTTAGAAAGTAACTATAGTCTGGCCAGAGCAAGATTCTATCTTCCCCTTGTTTCTGTGTGGCTCCCAACTTTCCATTTGCTCTTGTTTGGAACCAGAACATTTTCTCTTCTCATTGTATGTCACATTTAATCCACTAGCAAATACAGGTGGAATCCTCCATTCTCTGACTAGTCCTGGGTCTCATCATTACTCTTCACCTTCACTAGGATTTGTCATCAAGTGGAGGAGGTGGAGAGAGGAGAATCAGAAGGTTGAGATTATCCTTAGCTAGGAGATAGCATGGGTCTAAAGCTAGCCCATGTTTGAATGTTTGGAGAATTGGAGACAATGTTAATGGGGAGCTTATGGTATTGTTGTAAAGATAAAACAATTCAGTGATTATGTACTCTTTTATTTATCCCCCAAAAGTCTTTTATTGCAGTTATTTTTATAACATAATTCTTTATTCATTCTTTGTGAGTTTCATACCATACACCCCAATCCTGTTCACCTCCCAGTCACTCCATATACACTTGTTACCCCTGCAGCATTCCCCCCAAAAGTTCCTCCCCCAAATCAATTTAAAACAAAACAACCACCATGCTCCTCCATCTTTCTAATACCTCTTTGTTCATCCACTGGCACTGACGGCTTTATAATGTGTCATGCAATATATTCTTTTGTCCAGTCAGTCCCACCCTCAAAATGTTCGTCGCAATAAGTCATTGGTCTGGTTCAAGGCCTCTACCACACCATCATGGCTGGACCTTTACTGACACTCCTCTTGAATATCCAGCTGTTGACCTGAGCCATGGAGATCCTGACTGAAGCTGGATCCATGGAGCTGACAGGACCAGTCCCTTCACACACTCCAGAAGGTCATGGATAGGGTAGATGTTAGGGTGGACCAACCCAAGACCCAGGATGTGGACCTGAGTGGTAGCTGAGCTGATTAGTCTGGTCCATAGGGACCACACACACACACACACACACACACACACACACACACACACACCACACCACACACACACAACACACACACACACACACACAACACACACACTCACACACATACACACCGCACGTGCACTCTCAGGTGAGTTGTAGAGCCAGCTCTCCTAGGCCCATGCCATCAGGGCCAGCTTTCCCTTGGAGGCAGGGCCAGCTACAGTGTACAGTGAGGGGTAGGGCCAGCTATCCAGGGTCAGTGAGGGGTTGGGCCAGCTTAGCACAGCCCTTGGATTTCAACCTGCATGGTTTCTTTAACCTTCTGTGGTTACACAGCCCATGGATATCATCATAGACCCCCAACTGCAGCAGGAACATAGACCCAGATGTGACTCTCTACAACAGTTCAGGCCCAGACATCACCATAACCCCAGTGGCAGCATAGGCCACCCAGATCAATATGGCCCTGGCTGTAGAAAGGCCCTCAGACACCAACATGGTCCCGGGAGGCAACCCGGACTCTTTATATTGGCAGGGCCTTCGATGGTATCAAGAACCATAGGCATCAACACAGACATTAGCTTTTGTAGGGCCACAGACCAAGGCATGGCCCTGGGCAGCATCCCAAGCCTGGGCAACACAATGACTGGCCCTATGTGGCAGTACAGGTCACCCAGATCTGCATGACTCTGGTGGCTACAAGGCCCTTCAACAATCCTAGTAAGAGAATGTGTTCTTAGATGTTTTCCTTCAAGTCAAACCTTAATACAGACTGAGCCCCAATCTTGATAGCAATGCCTCAAACTCCCGATGGTAAGCATGAACCCTCTAGTTAAAGAACCCCACTCCAAATTTTTTTCAGAAATAGAACAATTGACAAATTTTCATATTTTGAAGATGAACCTAGGGCCCCGGGTAAAACTAATAAAGATACAAAGAAAAGAATCTACTCCCTATTTTTCTTTCCTACTGTTCTCTACCCTCCTGCCTTCTCTTCACCTTTCTCTCCCTCCTCCCTTCCAAAAGGCTAGAAGGAGGAGCTCTATATAACAATTCCAAAGAGATTTATCTAGTTCTTGAAAGTGCTCCAAAGATAACATTGGAGAAAAAGATTAGAGTCACTGATTTATTAAATGAATGTAGCCTGTGATTCCCTCTCATAAGAAAAAAATATTAGAATGGCCTTTGGTGTCAATTCCTTTAAAAATGCTTTACCACAACTTGACTTAAGGACACATTTGCCAACTGCTAATGGAGCCAGCAGTAAAAATGAAACCCTCACTGAATTACCTAATCTAAACCATATTCTAATGCTTTTGATTATCAAGTACACTTTTTTAAAAAATTAACCTTTTGCTGTCAAGAGGGCTAGAAGGTGATTTATAATAGAAATCCCTAGAAAGACCCCAAAGTGGTTCAGATTTTGTTATATCCAATAGCCAGAGCGCATAGATGGAACTCAAGTGAACTTTATCATTAACAGGAAAACAGCTAGCACATTTTCACCTCTTCTGTCCATCCCAATGTGTCTCTTATTCATTCACAGCAGCGGAAAAGAAATGAAAATCCGAAAGCTGAAGAGAATAAAGAGAAAAGCCAAAATGACAGAGGGGGCATGAAGAGATGGGTGATTAGCTCCAGTGACCACTTGCTTGCTTCATTTCCTTACCCAGGGTTTCTACTGTGTGCATTTTAATGATAGTATATAATAGAGACACTGCAGCCGTTTAAAAAGGCATGAGATGCGCTGTGAGACGTGAAGCAGAAAACACAAATGGAAAGTCATTTGGAGGTCAAATTGTGCCTCTCTGAAGGATGAGCAGCTAGAAGGGGGAATGAATAAACAGAAGAAAACACTGTACACTGTCAGAGGAAGGGATGTTTCAATGGCTGGGGCAGGAGTGAGAGGCTGAAGGGCATCCTATATCAGTCATCCACGGGGATAAGGGGACCCAGGATGACAGAGGCAAATCGTTGCTTAACAAGTTTTAGATTTACTATCGCAGCAAATACAACCATCAGAGGCATTTCAGCTGCAACAACAGCCTGAGTAATACAGAAATTTCTTTGGATTCACGTTTTCCCAAGAGTATTTTTGTTGTATATAAGAGCCTAGATTTAAGAAAGATAGGAAGTCATTCACACACAAATACAATATACACATCTTTTGGTGCCAAACACTATTCTTGCACTCTAAGCAAAGGTTACTCCCCTATACCAATGAACCATCACCAACTTTTTTTCTAGGCACTAAAGATGTAGCATTGAAATATAAGAAACTGTAAAAAGGTCAAAATAATTAATAGCCTAAATATGAAGTGAATATATGTCAACTAGGACTCTAGCCATAAGGGACAGAGAGGACAGATTGATTTTTAAGTGATCCGCATGAGACAATGGGACAGAAAAGGATAGTCAAGAAGGAACAAAATGAGTGCCAAATCTCTGTCGAACTATTTATGGATCAATGGATCTGTTTAAGAAACATGAGGTTTGAACATGTGTGTGAGAGATGTCAGTGAGGTCAGTTTTATTCCAAAATAGCTCCAGGTGAGTTGAAACATCCTAGGGGAGACAGAAAACAAAAAAAAAAAAGTTGTTTAAAAATGGCTGTGGTTTGACCAGAACCAGACATGGGTTTGCTTATTCAAACCTATGAAAATAGGTGGGTTTTTGACCAAAAGCAATGTAAAAAGTGAAAAAAATCCTCAAGGAATTTCAGTTTTGTGGTTTTTACTTAAGGACGCAAAGAGCTGGTAGTTACTTAGAGTTGCTCAAAGAAAGCAAAAAGAAATAATGGGAGAGGCTGGGAAGAGCCTTGAGGAAGAAGTGTGGTCAACAACGGTAAATGTTTCCATAAGCTCAAGTGACGTAATGAGTGAAAACCACCTGGTGTGTTCAACATGAGTAAATGTCGTTGGCAGCCTTAGTGAAGACAGCTGCCACACAAGGACGGAGGGAGAACCACGCTGTGGTGGGAGGAGGAATAAGAGACTAATGAGATTTAATGAGAACAAAATAGCTGAAACTAAAAATGTAGAAAACAGGACCACCAAGAAATAATTTGATCTAGGTGAAAAAACAATTGGTGGTTGTCAGCAACTGGGGAGAGGAGAATACCACCCACTTTTAAGTTAACCCCACCCCAGAGATTTAGTAAGTTATACCAACTTGCCTCCCTCATCCCTGCTCTGTCGGGTTGCTTTCTTTGTTGTAATTTTTGAGGGAGAGGAATTGGCTGAGCTATAGCCTATGTGGAGAAATTGCAGCCTCTGGAATTAGGAATTTAACAAAAAATTGAGCCCTGGAAAATGATTTAAGAATTGCACTATTGGAAGAGATACCCACCCCCTTGTAGTAGGACAGAGGAGGAAAGCGTATTAAAGTGTAGGAGAGCTGTGAAACTGGTAGCAGAGGTTGAGGAGGTTCCTGTCTGATGACTTTTATAGTCCCTATTAAAGAGGAGTTGGAGCATCCGTTTCATGGAACATTGAGAAACACAACTTTTAGAAGCTTCAGGACAGTGTGACAGCTTGAAGTGAAAGAATGAATTAATGAAAGATTTCTGGGTAATACTGTACCCTCAGATAGCAATGGTATTCACACCTGCATAGTTTCCCCAGTCCACACAATATGACTCTGTGTCAAGACCAATAAATCAGGTAGAAGAGCATGAGAATGTCAGATGGATTCGTTCATGGCTTGCAGGCTCCTGGGTTTGTGAAATGAACTTAGGGATATGAGGTTGGGCATGTGATAGAGAACAGTTTCAATGATAGAATATTGCATATAGACGAGGTAAGAATGATAGACAGTACAAAGTAGAAGAATGAGGTAATGCAGAACCTGATGTGGTAGAATACAATGTATCCTGAGAATAATTGAGCCAAAAGTTCAAGAGGTGACTCTGGGTTAGTATTTCTGATCACTTTTGACTCTAGACTACCCTGTAAAGAAATCGAGTCCAAGTGTGGAGCATGGTCTGGGGACAATAAAAGGCGCTCTGGATGATGACTGAACATTGGAAGCAGAGGTACTCGGTAATCAGGATTAATTGGGTGCTTATTTGTTAGCTTGTTTGTTTGTTTTTGGTTTGAGGGGACAGGGTTTCTCTGTGTAGCCTTGGCTATGCTGGATATCATTCTGGAGACCAAGCTAGCCTTGAACTCATAGAGATCCACCTGAATTGCCCTCCTGAATGCTGGAATTAAAGGTGTACACCACCACCACCAAGCAGTAATCAAGACTGAGGACTAACTGTGGAGTGACTGTGTGGTCAGTAGGTAACCCAAAGAAGAAAAGCCAATAACAGAAGTGAGGCTCTTGAGTCCTGTCATGGTTTGAATCAGAAATAGCTCCTGAAGACTCACGCTTTGAATTCTAGTCCCCATTTTGGATGCTATTCTCAAGAATGTGCTGAACTTTATGTTGGAGACTGCCTGGGATAAGCAAGTCATTAGGGATGGACCTGCTTCTGGTTCTGGCATGTAGTTTTGTTCCCTACTGGGCATGTTGTGAAGACCCACTGCCTCAGGCTCCAACCATTATGGATTGAGCCTCTCCCACTACCTGCCATGAAAAAATGGGAATTCCTCTGAAACCATAATCCAAAATAAACCTAGTTGCCCAGAAGTTACTTCTGGAAGGTATTTTAGTTACTAGTAACTAATTAATACCTGTATAGAGAAGCTGAGTACAAAGTAATGATCTGGAAGCCTTAGGAAATGAAGATTATGCCACACAATCTTGAAGCCTAATGTAAGTATTAAGGTGTGATGGGGGAAAATGTTCCTCAGGCATGACCTGGGTGCATGCCACAACTAGAAGTGCGGAGTTTTAAGGAAATAGAAAGCATGGGGCAGGGAAAAATGCTATCAACTGAGTAAGAATTGTGAATGTCAACTGAACGGAAGCAATAAGGTTACATCAGAGCAGACCTAGCCAAAGAGGCATTATGTGAAAAGAACTCCAAACTAAGACAGGATGCATAGAGGATATCAGTTATTCCATGACGTTATCATCATATTTCCTTATGAATTTGATCAACATCTATCAAAAGACAAAAAAATAATTGATATCTGTTCAATAAAAATATATTTGTTGTGTACAAAAGAGAGAAGTTAGTATTTGAATTAAGCCTATGGAACCTTGTGTCTACTTCTCTGTTTGTTTAGACAGACTGTCCTTGAGTTTGCAATCCTCCCACTTCAGTTTCCCTAGTGCTGGGATTACTGACATGTGCTCTCAAGCCTAGCTTTGCATTGAACATGTGGAAGAATGATTTTTGAGGTATAAGTTTTTCCTCGTGTTTCATCTTCTCAGTAACAAAGACAAAGAACAGGTATTAGAAGGAGCATATACTCCTTATGAAAGAAGGCTTGCCACATCCCTAACTCCATTGTTTTCCCTTCCAAAGACAGAGACAGTAATGGATCTCATTGGTCAACTGGACAGAAGTCTGGATACAAGGCTTAGCACCTCCCATATCCCACCAGCTGCTCTCTAATGAAGAGATAGTTCTTTTTTGGTTGATTATGGACACTGAGTTGATAGACTGCTAGCAGTGGTTGAGTGCCTAAAACTTTCTAATTTGAGGATGAAGTGTTGAGTAGTAGTCTTCAGAGAACACAATTGAAAAGATACTTTCTTGGCAGTAAAATTAATAATTTCATGTCTCTACCCATCTGTCTCCTATGTTTCTGATCTCAGATGACTTCAAAGTCAGGACAAAAACTCTTGTATGTGTATTATTTTTCTTACTGCTGCACAAATATGTTAATGCTTTCTGGGTGACTAAAAACAATACCACTGTATCCATCTTCTGTTTCATACACCACAGTCCACAAATCTCAGAAACAACACCACTGTATCAACTTACTGTCTTGCATTTCAATTGTATTTTAATAACAAAGACAGCCTGAAGATTTGCGAGTAAAACAGTCCCACTAGTCAGCCTTATAGACCAGGTTATGGTAACATACACCTTTAATCTCAGTAGCCACAATGACACGCACCTTTAATCCCAGTAGCCAAAATGACACACACCTTTAATCCTAGTAGCCACAATAACAAATACCTTTAATCCCAGTAACCACAATAACCCACTTTAAATCCCAGTAACCACAATGACACACACCTTTAATCCGAGTGGTACATGCTTTTAATCCCAACACTAGAGAGGAATATAA
>JAQHUG010000024.1:10877477-10926456 GCA_028555095.1 Dicrostonyx torquatus
TTTTTGGCTTTTAGAGACAGGGTTTATCTGTGGCTTTGGAGCCTGCGGTGGAACTAGCTCTTGTAGACCAGGCTGGTCTCGAACTCACAAAGATCCGCCTGCCTCTGCCTCCCGAGTGCTGGGATTAAAGGCGTGCGCCATCACTGCCTGGCCCAAAGAACTGTTTTTAAAGGGGTGAAGTCATTGGTATAAAAGATTGAAATATTTGCAGAATAATTTCTTATGAAACTCTCTTGGAACAAATGTGAATCACATGTATTATTCCCACAGTAAATGTCATGGATGATCTCAATAAATAATAAACAAAATGTAGACATTAGAACAATTAGAATTGTTTGCAAGTTTAACTAACAGCTTTTAGAATTTAGTCATCAAAAAACCTAAAGCTTTTTGAACACTTCTTTTGTGTGGCAGATGGTATTTTAATCCCTTAATATTAGCTGATTATCACTCTATGAGTAAGGCACAAAGGCAGAGATGAAGAAACTAAAACAAGCAGATCAACATTTCTAAGGCCAAAAGCTATAAAGAGATGGATAATGTAATGGAACCTCGGAAGTCTAATTGCAGGGTTGGTTCTGTTAAACAGATTAAGGCTTAAACTCTAACTTGGAAAATATAAGCCTTAGTAGTAATATAACTCTGCGCTTTTAGTGACCTAAAATGGCAGTGGTTTGTTTCTTTCTCAGTTGAACCACAAGTCCAACTCTCCAGGGAAAATGCTCTGTAACCAGTTCACTTTAATTTGGCAACACAACTACCCCAACACATCACTTCATGAATTTCCACGGCGCAAGGAAGAAGCTGGAGAACTGCACACTGTCTTCAAATACTTCATTCTGGAGGGGACACACTTTGTTTCTGCTCAGAGCTCATTGCTTAGACTAATCACACAGTCACAAGCTAAGTGCATGAGAAACCAGAGGACGCTGTGGTCCGAATGCGCAAGAATGGAAAATTAAATGAGTTGCAGGGAGATCAATGCCACAGTACAGTTGTAGTCATCATTTTTACCATCACTGGAACCAAACACCCGACAGAAACACCTCAGTAGAGAAAAGATTATCTGGCTTACCCTTTCAGATGTTTCAGTCAACAATGGCAGAGAGAATGTGGCACAGCTCATGCCATGGAAAACAGAAAGCAGAATGGAGCAGTAACAGAAAGAGATGAAGTCAAGATATATCCCAAAGATCATGCCTCCCGTGACCCACTTTCTCCAAGTAGACCTCACCTTCACCTTCCACAGCTCCAGTATCTCTGGATTTTGGGAAACTGTTCAACAAAGTCATCAAGAGTCAACTATAGATTTTTGCAAAGCCTTCATTGTCTAGTCACATCTAGAAGCATCCTTGCAGGCACAACCAAAAAAGTACTTTCCAAAGCTTCTGAAGGCTCTCAGGTCCATGAAGATTAGCCATTACAGTTATCAACAGTGTGACTTAAAGATTTCTGAAGAGGCTGTTTTATGTGTCATATAGAACTTTATTCAACACAGTATGTTTAGTAAGTGTCATCTTTAAAACTAGAAAAACTATGCCTCTAAGAAACCTAGCGGAGGCTATGAGTTTTTTTCTACAACCTAATGGTAAGGCCTTATTGCTGTAGACAGCATGTGTTTATGTCACTTAGCATGGGGAAGTCAAGGTGGTGCCTAACTAGAACCTCCATCCCTACCAACAAATGTTCATGGTCCTGGAAGGTATTCTGCATATGACTAGAGGAGAAAGGTAATATCAATATCACCTAGTTACAAACTTTGCAACCTCAACTGTGACCCACCTGCAAGAGATACTTGGACAATAGTTGCCCAAATGTTATAAGAGTAGCCAACTACTTTCTAAATATTTAATAAACCTACTCTGTGATATGGAATCTACTAACACTGCTAAAATGATCAAGAACCTGAGACTATCAAGGTCATCATGAGTCTAGGGAAAAACCTCATAGTATTATTCTGTTAAAGAAACATAGCAATAAAATGACTCCTGATGATAGATTGCTATACCCACATTTGAGAAACTTTTTCTTGCAGGTGATGAGATTAACACAGAGACAAAGAACAAGAGATTAGACTACTCAGTCCCAACTGGGATAACTTCATCAAACTCCTCCCCTCAAGACTCAGTGACCTGTGTAGAAGAGAAGGAGAAAAAGAAAAGATGTCTCCAAAACAAAAGTGTCTCCCAGACACCATAGGACTGACACATATGAACTCACAGAGACTCTTACAGCATGCACAGGACCTGCACAGGTTCAAAACAGACAAAATTCTAAGACTGAAAAAAGGAAGTGTACCAATTTCCATTCTTAAGCAAGAAATTATTTGTAGTTGATCTGTGCTAGGAAGGGAAAACTAGTTTTCTCAGACTGAGTAGTACTAGGTATCTCAACCACACTCTACACCCAAGATTAGTTGGCCAATATGAACCAAGCGTCATGATTTGTGAGTGTGTGTATACTTTCTATTTTGATATTTTTGACTTATTAATTTTCTTTTATTGTTAATATTCTAATTTTAAGCAGTTTTTGTTTTGGGGGATTTGTTGCTGTCTTTGTTTTTCCAGAGGAGGTGTTGAGAGAGAGAGGCAGAGAAAGGGAGAACATGAACTTGGGTGGGTAGTGAGGTGGATACAGTTTGAGAGAAATTAGGGGAGATGAAAGAATATGATCAAAACATTGTATGAAAGGAATTCTGAAATAAAAAGAAAAAAAGAAAAAGAAAGAAAAATGCTTGCATATCTGAACTGGTGTATGCCATGCCAGAGGCATCTACTTGAGCAAAAGGCCCAGAAACCACAATGGATGAGAAAGTAATCTTCCAGGAAATGAGAGACATTTATTATTTACATACTCACACTGCTTCATTTATTTCTATGGGACAATATTTACAAAAGTATGGGATGCTCACATTTGTTATTTGCAGAAGTTCCACGTCTTCGGAAAGGTCACAGACCATTATGTGGAGCCATGCACAAGGCTTGTTGCTCTATGCAATCCATCATCACTAGAGTGTGATGTTCCATCACCCTTATTCAGCCACTGATGTGCAGGCTTGAAACATTTGGAAGGGCAAAATTGCTTTTCCTGTGCCTAGTGGGCAATTGCATGGGAGGATTGGCAAGGCTGACAGTTCCTAAGATTCAAGTTGTGTTCCCAAGTAGTTGTCATCCCAACCTCTGGTTACCTCTCAGGATAGCTCTAGATGGGGAAGATCCTTGATGCACAGGGGACTCCCAAGCTTTAAAAAGACCATCTGATCTTGGTTTAACTCCCTTTCTTCTCTCTTGAAGTCATCAAAGGAATCGTGATTTCTCCTTTACCTCTAGAACAACTTCTGAGGCATTCTTGGTCTTTATAAAAGTACAGAAAATGTTCTGACCTCATGTACTGTCTGCTTTCACTTCTTTAAGTCGCTGGAGACACATAATGACTAAAGACCAAGCTTCTCCAAATAGGACAGAAGCAGGAGCCTAAGAAAAATTTTAGGTTTAACAAATGATACCCTACTGATGTTTTTCTGTTGGTTTAGTGGCTGTACGTGAATCTACTGATATTTTAATTATCATCTGTGGCCCCATGGTCCCACAGTCAGTGCCCTCCCCTGCCAGCCACTCGGGGTCTTATGGTCCCATGGCCACAATATGTAGGTTCAAACTAAGTCTCTATCGCTCTATTTACCAACAAAGATTCAGAAATCAGATGTGGGTTTGAAAACCCACTAAATCAGAAAAATCGCAGAACAATCCGCTGACTTTGCTTTTTGGCTGGATACCCAGCAAGAGGCACATCTTTTCACCCACCCCAAAAACCAAAAGAAAAGAGCCAAACCCGAGTCCCTGCCCTTTCTTTATAGTGTGTCTTCTCTATCTAAATTGTTGGCTTCTATATGGCTAATTCTGGTCAGCTAGCCTCTAACTCTGCCCCCTGATTCAAGGTAAACTTTATAGTCTCAGAGTGTCACAGTGTGACCAAAGACCCTACTACTACTCATGCAGGGAATACAACATGTGACCACTTTTAGTAAGAAATAGACCTGAATGACAAATAATGGCTACCTTTAAAATGAGGGATTTATAATGTACTAAATTTTCCAAATGTACTGTATTGAACAACATACATTGCTATGATAAAGAAAACCCAGGCTTTCCCAAGGACCTAAGACACTAGGAAATACTGTGGAGTAGACAATACAAAGACCAATCCTGAGCCCACAGAAGTTGAAATTCTATAGATAATGACTCATAGCCTCCCCCATGCTAGAAATCGTCCTCAAACATGTACCACAAAGAACCTCAGAGGTTTCCAATGAAATCCACCACTCATCCGCTGTCCAGAGAGGGACCTACGCTAATCAAAATACTTTGTGGTGGACTTTATCTCTTCCCTGACTTACCTGACCCAGTTACTCAGATTCATTACACCAAACTGACAGCATCCATGACTTTGAATTATAATTTACTACACAACTAAAGTGTGTACCATAGATAAGTATAGCTCTCACCATGGAAGCGCCTCTTTGCAGCAAACAAAGGTCAGAACAGAACCGCGACTTGTCAAAACACAGAGATCAACTGATTATGGCATGTCCAACACATGCCCCAAAGGTTCAGGGAACATTGCAGAAGAGGGAACAGAAAGAATGGAAGAGCCGGGGATTAGGATGTCTGTGAGACTGTATCTTCAAGAAATGACAGAAAAGCTATACTTATGATATCTCAATGATATAGTTGCCTAAACAAGATCCAAAGATGATATCAATAGACAAGTTAATATGGAAAAGAGAAATCTCTCAGGGCCCCACTACTAGACAAAGAAATACAGATCACTAATGACTGTTGAGAGACAACAAATAAATCTTCCCCAGCGATGGCTCCCTAATTGAGTATCCAACACCAAATGGTCAGGCCTGAAATCATATACACATATGCAACACTAAAGAGACTCAGCATGGTGTGTGTGTGTGTGTGTGTGTGTGTGTGTGTGTGTGTGTGTGTGTGTGTGTATGTGGTGTAGAAAAACAAAGAAAAATAGACCATCAATTTGAGTGGGAATGAGGAGGAGGATATGGGACTAGTTGAAGGAAGGGTATATAGAAGGGATTAGAGGAAGGAGAAATGATTCAAATATATTTTTATTCATTGTAAAAGAAACCTTAGTGACAATGGGTCTGCATTATAACACTACAGTAGTCAGGGGCATGGGTACTGTTGCTGATCAGATTCTACACTAGCTCAGGTGGTACCATTTCAATAATTATGCATACTAAATAAGACTACTTTTCATTTCCATGCCTTCTAGAAGATTCTCATCTTGGGCCAGCAGCAATATTCCCACAATGGGTGAATTACCTTCGGAGAGTAAATAGTGGCTCATTGGCATTTTTCAATTTGAGCTCTCCATGAGCCATTAATCCCCCAGTCTGCTGGTACAATGAGAATTCATAGTAATACAGATGAAACCAAGCACTCATTTCATGACCTTAAGTGTTTTCATCCAAGAAAAATTGAATTAAGTTTAATTGTAGAATCATGGTTCAAAAATTGTCAGTCCATCTGTGGAAGCCTTAGTTAACTAGAACATTTGATGAATAGCAAGCCCTCAGCTGACTGAAGGTACACAGGGCTTATTGAAGACACTGAGTACTGTACCATACACTGGCAGAAGACCCACCCTTTTTCTATAGTTAGCATATGACTCAGGTCCTTCAACATGACATCATATAAACAAGTTGCTGACTATGATAATTATTTTCATGACCTTCTTAAGCCCTAGTCTCAAGAACTTAATAGTATTTAAAAGTCCTAGAGAATGCTTTTTAGTGCCCACTGCATTTGAAAAATAGGATTGCTTCAATTTTGGTCTTGCCAAAATTGAACTCAATGATTCTCTCTTCTAATGCTTTCTATTCTCCCACTTGACAGTCTTTCACATTTCCTTTTGAATGTACAAGATCAAAGTAAAGGTAGGGAGAGAAAGCTTGGGACTTCAGCGCATATTCTCTTCCCATCTCTTTGGTGATGAAGGTGTATCCTTGTAGTATATATTCTTCAAGTACATTTCTTCCTGGTTTCTCTTTTCTTCCTTCCTTCATCAATCACTACACCTACCTTCTCCATTCCATATTCTATCTTTGGTCTCAAGAACTGGATCATAAGAAAACAGACATATGGTAACTTGGGAGTTTTGTTTTTGTATGCATGTAATGATGAACCTATTTATTATGTGATAAGCACTATTTAAGATGATTTAGTATGCCTGTTTAAATTCAAAGAAGTTATCCTTTGCTTTCTTGCTATTTTCTTCTTATTTAGAGAAAGATGAGCAAAATAACTAGGAAAGCTTTCCCAGGTCTTCTTTGCCCAAATTCTTGGCATTAAGCTTAACACAAGGACAACGTTGGAAGCAACACAGTTAAAAACATATACAAGTGTATCACCTTCAATGATGGTTGAAAGGACCAGTCTACCTGAGCAGGTAATACAGATTGGCTAAAACTTTGTACTTTGGATAAGTTTCAGCACCCACTAGTTATTCTCAGCTTTATTTCCTTGTCACTGAAAATGGCACATAGAATGGTTTGGTTATGAAATGAGATAATATACATGAACATTTATCACAGTCCTTTGACATAAACCTTGATATGAAAAATGGCTGATTTTTAGTACAGATTTATGCTTGTACAAAAATCATTTTCTCTTTTTCTCTGACTTGCTTGTGTTCCTGTGTAAATTATCCATTAGGCTCTCTCCTAGTACAGGAAACAGGCCTGACCTGTTTTTCTGCCCTGACATAGGTGTCACCCTCTCACTGTTAGCAAGGACACACTGACAGCAGTGGCAGCTCTCGACCCTTTACTAAAACCATCTCCAAATGCCATCTTGACTGTGTATGTCCCTGCCTTGCCGACCTTGCTCTCTACAAGGTATTTAGAGGCCAGCACTCTCTAGCTGCCCACTACATACATGTAGGCCAGTCTGCATGCTGTCCAGATTAAGTTGAATTGAATAAATTATAGGGTGATAAAAAAGAGGAAGTGAGTTAGTAAAGCAGCTGAGATCAATGAAAGGCCTTGTGTAATTCACACATGAAAATCGATAGACAAAAGAAAGTGGAATGTAGGTGGAAACAGGAAAGCGCAAATCCCTGTGTTGGATCCACAGGAGGTGGGTGTAAGTAGCCAGTATGCATAAAACCAAGTCACAAATCCTTAGCTACTCACCCAACAAATATTTATTGAGGACACAAAATACAGCTACTCTGAGATGTTACAACATAACACACACACAAAAAAAAAAAAGAAAAGAAAAGAAAAACAACCCAGCTTACATCTCTTACCAATGGAGACTCAGAGTGGCTAAGCATCAGTATTTGGCTGTCTTAGTTTTTCTCTTAGACACATGGGTCTAAAATTAGAAAAGTTTCCCATGTCTGAAAATAGCTAAAGGGTTTTTACTACCTCTTTTCCTGAATTCTTTCCAAAAGATTCTTAAAGTGTCCATACTTACGCATAAAAGGACATGAGAAGCCACAATTGCAGCGGCTCTCAACCTCAAGTTTGTGACCCCCTTGATAAACTTTTATCTCAGGATATAGTTGCATTATGATTCCTAACAGCAGAAAAATTCTAGTTATGAAGTAGCAACATAAACAATTTTATGGTTGGGGTTAATCCCATGAGGAACTGTATTAAAGGGTCAGAGCATTAGGAAGGGCTGAGAACCACTGCCCTACGGGAAGAAAACTGGCACATTGGTATCAAAAGTTTCCAACTGGCAAGTCTATAAAGCCAGTACATTCAAAATGAAAAGATGTGCTGATAATGTGAATGCAGGGAATCTAAGAGCTAAGCCCATAGAAACTGTTTCCAGCCAAGTAACATCTGTACTAGAATTATTAATGCTGAAGAAACTAACACTGTCACTTTTTTCCAAGCTAAGTCAGTTAAATCGGCAACATTGAGAAGGCAGACTGACTTTAAGGTCTGGGCAGAGTGAAGCAAACCACACACACACACACACACAAACACACACACACACACACACACACACACACACACACACACACACTCCGCAGCAAGGTGAATCCATGCCATGGCCACCAATGGGGTCAATCCAAATCATGTGGAGGATAAAAAAAGAGTGCCATGATTTTTAAAACTGCCTTTGAAGCAGAGTTCTTTCTGGAGAGTAAGTGGGATGGCTGAGCCAGTCTTGGGGAGGAGAGCGAGTGTAGTTGGAGGAGCATTGAACTCAATTTCTCATACTGCTGCCTCATCTCTGCAGCTATAACACAGGGGTTATAAGATTCAACTGAAATAGTTCTCAGAGATAAAGGCTAATTTATAGAAAGCACCCAACACAGAAATAGACCTGACTAATAAGGCTGCTGCTGCTGGTAGCAGTGTCACCCGACAGCTACCGTGGCAGCTGGCAACTACATCCGATCTCATGAATTTACAACCATGACTCTTCTTGAAATTTAAATAACTCAGATAATCTCACCCTGATTCCTCACCATTTACTCGCACTGACTCTGCCCACCATGATGTTTTGTTTGGAATGTAACCAATCCTGTGGTGTTGAGGGTTAAAAGTTCATTCAGTAAACAGATATTTACTTAAGTTCCATTATAAGCTAGAGTGTTATGATTCAGTGATAAACCAAAATACTACTTGGCTTTTGTGTCAGTTAGAGCCTGACAAAGGGAAGGAGATCAATAGAACCACTGTCCAAGGAAATGTGACAACCAACCTCCTCACTGCAAAGGGTTCTGAATACTGCTATGGGAGATGGCGCAGTTGTCCGTGGAGGCTGCCATCTAAAGGGAAATTACACATTGCTGGGCAATTTCAATTAGGTTGAAGCAGAGTTTCTCATCTCATTTGCTGTCGTGTATGGCAACACATAGGAGACACTAGACATCATCCTGTTGCCAACTGCCGCAATGGCCTTTGATTGTCCAGTTTTTGAGCATTTTGTTTTCTAAATAAAGCCTTTCCATGTTCAAAATTAACAATCTATGTCTCTGTTTTCAAGTCTGTGAACAATTAGAGAACATGCTTTTGCTACCCTTATTTCTAAGGTCTAAGTGTGTGTGTATGTGTGTGTGGGTGTGGTTTCTTGAAAAGAAAATGTTTCTTGCTGTGATATTTTAGTTTCTGATAGAGTCCTACTCTGACAGCCCCTGGCTAATCTAGGAAAAGAGTTGATGTGGTAAAAATATAATGGAAAAAAAGCTGGAATTATTTCCTTTTATGCTTTCAGGGCAGAGTCGGGTTGAGAATATCATTCTTTTCTCACCAGAAAAATCACAGAATAGAAAAAGAAGGATTCCTGTTACTAAGCAATTGCTACAGAAACAAGTCTCCCTGTTCTGTTTCCCTTTAGGGGGAGATCAATTATTCAATGAAAAAGAAGACCAATGCCAGTCATATTTATGATTATTTGAATAATAGAAACACCACAAATGGTTTACTGTGTCTAACTAGTTATGATTATTAGATGTATATTGAATCATTTTGGGTTTTTAATAACATAATCTAGAGAGAAATGAAGGTCCAGTTTCCAGATGATAAAGAAGACTAAAGGAACATGGTTATTAACTACCAGAAATGAGAGACATTGTATAAAGGTACATGAGTCTGTGTAGCCCCTACCATGGCATGTCAGTGGACACTCTTCATGCCTGAAAGAACCACCAGGACGTGCCTGCAGAGACCAGAATTACATCCAGTGTGATCCCTCTTCATTCTTGTCAACAGTTGGGTTGGATAAAAATTAATGATGATTTTCATTGATCTTAGATGCATAAGAACCTGAACATGCCCCCCCCAAGCTTCCAAACATCAGGTGGATGTAGAGGGTAGCAAAAAAGATCAGGAAATTGTGATGAACTCAGAGAAGACAGCACAGAATAACTACTTTGCTCTTGCTTATCAAAAATGATTTCCTATTCTCTTTACTGAATCTCAGCATGTACCCAACACATAAAACCAACACATAAAAATGCCTAGCTGTACAGCTTTCATTTTCCATCCATCCTATGGTCCCTGGCTAAAACAGTGGTAGATGTAATATGTGTCATATGAAGGAAGGAATCATCTCTCAGGGAACATTTCAACCAATAAGCATCCTCTACTTTGAAGAAATCCAAATCATACGATTTTGAGATTTCGTTCCCCAATCTGTATGTATATGATGTGTTGAAGGGTAAAGTGATATTTTTTTAAATTACTAAAGCAATCTATTCTTTTACATGGGTTGCATTGAACGTGTTCTTCAGTGGTTCATTGATACCTTAAAAATAGGACAGGGCTTAATGCAATGGAAAAATTAACACAGTACCCCCAAGGTAATCCTTCCCAACACTTGACTTTCGAATTTAATTCCACAATGCTTATTGGAAAATTTGTCTCTGGTAAATATTAGAGGTACAGGGAGATGCCACAGAATCAGTTAATAAATCACATCATGATTCCCAAGGATACAATATATGTTTTTCCTTCTGTTCCAAACAGTCTTAGATCCTAAGACTAGAGCCACTGTTTGAAAGGAGTCCCAAATGAATTAACCTTATTGTTTTCATAAACTAGATGGAGCAATCCCTGACATGAAAGCACATTTTAATTAAGACTGAACTGCAGTTGAGTTGGAATTGAAGGCACAGGAGGTGTTTTTAAACTCAAAGCTGTTTTTTTGTCCAGTGCCCTCTGGCCCTAAGCACACAGAACAGGCATCGTGTGCAATGAGGAAGTCCTGCCTTGTTAGGATAAAAGTAATCATGCTAGTAATAATGCTACATCCATTACTAGGATGATTAACACCATTAATTATATTGAACTATATTGCAGATGGTATCAGAGTAATGACAACTTAGCTGAATTCCATATCAATGGCTAGTTTTAATTATTAATAGCAATCATAGTGCTATTGAAACTGTTCCCTTTAGCCTTCAATACGCACATTTCCTCGGGGGCAGGGATTAAGGATATGCACATTTTAAAGTCTGAGATAGATTCCTGGAGAGGTTGGGTAGTCTTTGCTTGTACTTCCAAGTAGATGTGAGTGTTAGTTCACGTCTCCCTGAGACCAGTCTGTTGAGATGGTTTTCGTTGTTTTTATATGACCTCCTCTGCCATTCCAGGACACAGTCATTACTTGACAGCACCCAACAGTACACTGTTTCTGACAACTTGAGAAATCATAGGCAACTCTCCTGGCTAATTCCAAATTTTCCTTGATGTTCAATGTTAGTCCCATCCCTTAAAGGGATACATATTCTTCCATTCTTCCATATGACACTGTGATGTGAGACATCAGATGGTTGAAAACAAACACTAGAAAGTTTTGTTCACCTGCTCAAACTTATTAACACAGAGTAGCCCAAGAATGCCTGAAGTCAGAGTTTACACAGTATCCTAATCCAACAGGTTCTCTCTCAATGACTGGTCTACCAGATAGATGAAGCAGCCCTTTGGTGAGGAAACTCCAAGAATCCTTTGCAATGTTTCAACACTGGAAACCCCAACTTAGCTTTCCAGTGTTGAAAAGTCTATGTTGCTGTGTATTTAAAGACACATTTCCCATAAGCAGCGTGATATTTAGGCTTGGAGTTTATATTTTCCCTCTGATTTAACAATGTTTATCCCAAATTGGAATATTTCACCATGTTAACTTCAAGTGTATTTACTCATGTATTTGATTTTAAATTACCAAATTACACTTTGCTTTCTATTTTTCTTTTACTCGCTCTCAGCTGCTTCTTCCCTTCTTATTTTTGTCTGCTTTCCATTATTATTGCCAGTTTTTGTACAAATGTAGCGTAGAGTGAATCTCTGCCTTAAAATTTTTGTCACTGAGAAAATTCCAGTTACCCATTAAAAATTATTTCTGCCACAAACACTTATCTTCACCTTTTATTTCCTTGAACATTTTTTAATTTAATTTTACTTTTTGAGGCAAGGCCTCACTGTGGCTGGTCTGGAACTCACAGAGATCTTCCTGTCTCTGCCTCCTGAGTGTGGGGATGGGAGGCATGTGCCACCCCATCAGCCCATCTTTACCATTTTAATCCTAAATATTTTGAGGTGTATATTTGTTCCTGCATTAACTGGATCCTCCATGGGTCTAGTTATTTTGCCCTTTGCCTTTCCTGTTCTGTAGTAACAAATTTGTATTTCTGCAGAGTTACACATGCAGACACACACAAAACAGACAATAATGTAAGATTCTTCAATTAGAAATATTCTTCCTAAAGGAATTCTAAATTTGTGTCTGGATAAAGATTATGAGAGGCATTCCCAATGACTTCAGTTCGATCAAGGTTTGACATGAAACAAAATCTATTTCCAACAGTTGGAGTATTAGTTCAGATCTATAATTCCAGGAACAGAAGGATCACAAGTCCAACACCAAACTTGGAATACAAAGTGAGTCAAAATGCTAACTGGTGAAATAGTAAGAGCCTATAAAAACAAAACGAAGCATGGTTGGAGGGGCTGCATACTTATATCAGTGGTAGAACCCTTGCCTCATATGCACAGGGTTCTGGCTTTGATCTGCAACACTAGACAACAATTTCCCATCTACTGTTGCTCCTAGAAATAACAATCTTAAGATCTCAACACAAAGGCAGAAGTTTGGCAGATCCCCCTTTCTTGGTAAACCTTTACCCCAGATATTTCCCTCGCCAGCCCTGTGAACATCACAGCTTTGCTTGTCTTCTGAGATTTTGAGGTTCCTTCTACAGAAATATGAGAGTTGTGGAAGGGGAAGCACCCCAAGGACCAGTCAGCCCCACCCCATTAGGCTTCCTTCTTCTCTAATCTCTAGTCACTATCTTACTATTTACTTAAGCCTCAGAAGAGATGGTTTTTATATCTGATAGCTTTTTTGCATTATTCCTGTGGGAAGATTGACCATAATTGCCTAGTTTCCCATCACCAGAAGATCTCCCAATGTCTAGACTCTAAGCATCAGAGAGCTATCTATGACTGGAAACTTTCTTTATACTTAGATTCCAAAACCAAGCAAAGAACACATCCATAAATTCCATTTATTTACATTTTAAGTAAATATGTTTATTCTGTCCTGGATGGTACAGTTGAGGCAGAGAATACAGAAGGGAAATCTAGGTGCTTCCAGTTACCTCTGTTAGGGTTAAGCTGTCACGAAGACTGTCACAGAGCCTCTTGGATATACTGGTAACAGAGATAAAGCAAGATACACATTAATCTATACATGTTTTATCTTGATAGTGGAAAGTTGTAGATACTGCTGTCTAGATGAAGTTATACTACTAAGGGTGTCTCACTGGGAAGATCAGGGTGAGGACACAGCTCGTCCATCTGTGGATGCCAATAGCAAGGTCAATCATCATCTGCACTGTTTGCCCTTAGCATGAAAACTCTGCTCAACCTTAACCTGATGAGCTGCTCTGAAGCCTTTCCCCAGGACAGGAAGCATTGGCTGTTAATTACAAAGTGGTTCTGTCAGCATTTCAGAATGTTTATGCTCTCTGCCAAGAGTAGGCATAGCCATTTATTTAATTAAATAGTTATTTATAAACATTGCTCATGTGCAAAGCACCCATCTAGATATATGAAAAGTAAGAGAATAATTTTATTGCTACCTTTTAATCATCTGATATCGGCTCTATGATGGTAGTTTTTAAGATTTCTGTTGTTCTCATCTTTGTTGTAAGTCATGCCGAGCCCTTTTGGAAGGAAGACAAGGCATAAATAATTAATAAACCCATGAACAAGTGTCTGTCTACATTCTCAGGGCATTTATGATCCATAACTAATTCAACTTAGTGGGAAGTTAATCACAGAGTACTGTCCTTGAGCAGAAGGTCACTGAGATACTTTAGCGCATGTAAGGATGCTCTTAGGAGGTGACACTGGGAGCTGTCTGCTCACAAACCAATCCATCTCTTAATTTTCCTATAGAATACACATACTCTCCATTTATCTATTTGCTGTCACCCCCCACAACACACACACACACACACACACACATACACACACACTCACACACACAAAATAATGAAACTTACAGGAAGCTGGCCAACATCTTAGATGCCTAAGTCATTTTTAAGACAAAAACCACAGAAAAGGTTTCTCCTCTACTACCTTTGGATAGTTTGCTCTGCTCTGACATCTAGACCATGAGGCTGAGGGGGAAGCCAATATTGAGCATGGCAGACTCCAAAGACAGAAAGAATATGGCACTCTGAAAACCTCACTGAGCCCATGGACTGAAAGTAGAGTGTTTGTATTCACCACTGTCCACTGAAAAAAGGCTTCTCTCAAGGCTAGAAATAGCTTTTGCTCATGGGTATAAATGGATATTTAAAATCCAGGTGCTTTAGAGAACTCCAGTGGTATAATTTAGCATAAATGTGCTGAATTTCTTTATTGAACCACTTAAAGATTAGGACTAGAATTATTTCCAAGCATGTGACATTGCATGCAATACTACAGTGAGCATAGATTTATAGAAATTAGGAATACACGTGAGAGCACTGGGCTACAGTAAATTGTTTGAAGTAGAATTACTGATCCAACATGTAGCTCCAAACACACAACTACAGAAACAAAAATCAAGAAGAATATGTAATATGTAGCTGTGTTAATTCACATAAAATTAACAGGGAGTTTAAGGGTGAACTATTCAAGGCCACATAGACTTTTGTGGCAGAGTCAATACCAGAACCCAGGCCTTGTGAGTTCTACCTTGGTAGACTTGATAAGAATGCCACTTCACACGACTCCAAGGCTCTTAGCTTTTCTGTGAAGCTCTTGACTTACAGGTAAGATGGTAGCTTGGACGTTGTCACTGTGCGAAGAAGTGAAGGAGAGTCAGGATGGGATAAAAGACTCTATTCCAAAGAGAAAGAGAAAGAGGTTCAGAAGTCTGTTTCAATATGTTTGATCACACTGTGTGAAAGGCACCTTCTGATTGGTTTAATAAAGAGGTGAATGGCCAATAGCTAGGCAGGAGAGAATAGGCAGGACTTTTGGAGAGGAGAGGACCTGGAGATGAATCTAGGCGAGTAGGAGAAGCCAGACAGATGTGGAGAAGTCAGAAATGCATTACGGAGGAAAGGTAAAGAGTCATGTGGCAGAATGTAGGTTAATAGAAACAAGTTAATTTCAGTTATAGGAGCTAGTTCAGAACAAGCCTAAGCTAAGGGCCAAGATCTCATAATTAATAAGTCTCAATGTCATTATTTGGGGAGCTAAAAAGAAAGTTTGACTACAGAAATCCACATGGCAGTGTGGATATTTTCCATAGAAAAGTGAAGACAGGTAGCAGGCACAGTGCTAAGTCAGGAATGGAAGGGTCTCATCTGCTGCATCCCCTTAGCTGAGAGAACTGACACAGAAGCTCAAAAGTAAGCCAGGACAGGTGGTTCTACCTTCAAGACAAGCCCACTGTCCCCACAAGCCTCAAGTTCAGTCACAGGCTTTGGCTCATCCCACCGAGGCAGGGGTGGAATCGGTCCCATTGTATCGCTCTGTATGACTCAGAGCAGGGCTAGACATCATCTGGAAAGAGAACCTTGTGTTAAAAACCATAAAGATTGCTTGTTGTCCTCTCCTCCTTCCTCTGTTCAGTATCCTCCAGCTGGTGCAAAAGCTCAGGCTGGAGAGTTAACACCTCCTCCAAGAAGAATTACTCCACTCACGGCAGGGCTTCTGAGCTCAGTGTCAGAGGTCTCGAGGCAGACCGTAGATATGGCAAACACGCTGAGTCTACTTGTTACAGATTGGATTCATAACAAATTTACAGAATCGAGAATTCCAGATAAAGTATGTCAATCTAGACATGAAGATCATGAAAAAAATATGACGTGAGACTAGAACCCTCATAAATTGCACAGTTATCAGTATAAAGCATACAAAAATGCATCCATCCATCCATCCCAGGAAAGAGACACTTTGAAGGATGCTTGGATTAAAAAAAAAGCACACAGACCTCAAGTTCACAAGAAAAACCTTCAGAGAATGCAAAACTGAGAGAAGTTTAAACACTCAATACAAGTTCAGCCCCTGAAGTGTCCACAAGAAGTTTGAACAGAAAATGACATGTGTACCAAGGGCCTGAGGATCACTGGGCAGTTAGTGGTACAGTGACAACTGAAGACTGTGGAGCAGAAAGCAAAGCTCCCACACCTCAGACTACAATTTGCAAATCATTTTTCTTTGAAGGGAATTCTTTTAATTAGTATTGTATTTAAAATTAAGAACTGAGATACATTGCATCCTGAAATCAGGAAACAATCATGGGTCAGGAAGCCTCACTGTGGTTTGCCACAGCCCCAGGTTGAGGGAAAGGTTAAAGAGTTATTGCTGAAGTGGGGGTGGCATAAAGATGGGATACTGATGAGCAAAAAGACGTAGGTGGCAGGAGCTCAGGCAGGGAGCTCATAGACAGAGATGGATGGGAAAGTACTTGTTACGCATGAGCATGCACGCTTCCACACGACTACAAACATAGGCACGTGCACATACACAACTAATTAAGGATGACCAGAAAATTTCTCATTTACTGATAACAAATTTGAAGTATGATAACCCTGAGCTTTCGGTGAATGCATAGATGCCTTCTAGAGCCACCTATGTGCTATTTACTTCAGAAGAACATGTAGGCTTCTACCAAGATAATTAAGAGAAAAATACAAAGGCAGGACTGGACAGATGGATCTCAGAGCTGTGGTTTCTTCTACCCTCACAGTAGACCTAGGAGATACGGCACAACTAGAATATTAACCACCCCAGCAGTTACAATCTTGAAAGTCCCAGGAAGGTGAGAGGATCTGCTGGGCCCATGGATTTCAGAGTTAAATGTGACCAGCTGAAGTCCTTTATCCCCTCATTCAAAGAAGGAAAGTCATCAAATTGAAGATAGCACTGGAGGATGTTGAGTAAATGCCCAATACAAGCTTAGTCATCTTGGTGCAGGGATTAACATTAAATGTAAATGGATTAAATTCAACAATAAAGAGATGAAAGCAATGGCAAAAGAATTTATAGTGAGTCAGAAATTTCCCCTTACAACTTAAAATAGTGTTATTTTTGCTTACTATTTTTGATATCTTGATATAATATGTCACAGACATAACCTTTTCTGGTAATGTTTACTTTGATGATAAATGTCTCTTATGTTTTTGTTGATATGTGCATAATTCACATAATCTAAATAAGTACATAGATACTGAACAAAGTATTTTTGGTTTTTTAAATCTATTTTTGAGATTATAATTACAACATTTCTTTTCCCTTTTATCCCTTCAAACCCTGTCATATATCAATTCCTGTTTTTATCCAAATTCATGACTTCTTTTTTTCATCAATTGCTGTTGGATATGTATGAACAATGTATTCTTAAATAGGCAGTGAGTCACTAAAAATGAGAAAGAAATTTGAAAAATTTATATAATTAAATAAAAATAAGAGCATAACTTAACAGAACCTTTGAGATACAGCCAAAACAGAAGAGAATAGTTTAAAATAGTTATAAGTGTTTACATTTTTAAAGAGAAAAATTTCAAATAAATACCTTAATGATGCATTTCAGGTCTTAGAAATACAAATCCCAAAGAGGTAGATACTAAAAAATAAGGAATATCAGGACAACAATTAAAATGAAAACCAAAAGAACAATACATAGACTCAATAAAAAACTATTGAGCTTTGAAAAAGTAAATAAATTTGACAAGTACTTAGCTAACCCAGCTAAAAGAATACTTAAAATTAGCAAAATTAACATAAAAATGAGATTACTGTAGATTCCAAAGAAGTATAGACAATCACTAAAGAAAATTACATTTAAAATAAAAATTGGAAAATTTGGAAGAAATGTATAAATTTAGACACTTATGGCATGTAAATATTAAACCAAGATGTATCAACAACTTGAATAGTTTTATAACAATGAGATTGAAGTCATAATAAAACCTCTCAATAAAGTAAAGCCCAGAAGTTGATCAATTCAATTCTGAACTCTACGAAACCATTTCCAAGGAGCTCCTTAAACTGTTTCATAAGGCAAAAGAGAAGAAATATTGTCATCAGTCTCACATTCATTCTATGAAACCAGCGTTAACCTGATACCAAAACTGGATAAGGGCACAGTGGTAAAAGGAAACTTTAGACCAATTTTTCTCATGAACATAGATGCAAAAATTCTCAGGAAAATTGAGAATTATCCTCAATAAAATTCACGAACACACTGAGGAGAGCAGCTATCATTAAAAAAGTGTTCTCACTGAAGGGATGCCAAGTTTGTTCAGTATCCACAAAGCAATGGATGGCAATTGGCACAAAAATCAACTTATAAATAGAAATTACATTATCTACATCTCAAGAGATGTAGAAAAATACTATGGAACAATGGTTTGTACCCTGTTAATTTAATTTTAATAAATGCTGATTGGCCAGTAGCCAGGCAGGAAGTATAGGTGGGGTGACCAGGCAGGAAGGTGGTGCAACAAGAATGCTGGGAAGAGGGAAGCACATTCTGCAGTCATGACCCAGACACAGAGGAAGCAAGATGTGACTGCCTCGTCAAATAAAGTACCAAGCCACATGGTTAACTCAAACAAGAATTATGGGGCTAATGTAAGTTATAAGAATTAGTAAATAAGAAGCCTGAGCTAATGGGCCAATTGGTTTACCAATTGTATACTTCTGTATAGTTCTATGGGACTTAACAGCTGCAGGACTGGGTCAACAAAAACCTCTGTCAACAAAAAAATAACTTCAACATCACTTTATGACTAAAGTTCTGGCGGAATTTTTGGTTGTGATAATTATGTAGATATTGTTAGCTTCTAAAAGACAGAAGTTATGGATGCTGACACTTCTTACAGCATGCAGAGCAGTACCTACAACACAGAATTATCAGGTCTAACATGGCCACGCTGCTGAAACTGAGCAATTCTAATATATAGACATGGCTTTCGGATAGAGAGAGTGTAAGTTATTTTCTAATAATAGGCCTGGAGTGGGCATGGATATTACCATATCCTTTGCTTATAGAACTCCCCATGCTCATGTCAGCAGGTTCCACAGAGCTGTCCTGGGGATAGAGAGTAATCAGTAAGCTCATACTTCAGACTTTGCCCTGTTATGTATTTAAAGCCATTTGGAAAGAAACAAGAAATGGATAAATGACAATGAAAATGACAGTCTTGGAGAAGTTTGGAAAAAAATGATTGGACTTGAGCTTCTTAATTAGTCTCTAAGTTGTACTCTCCTCCACCAAATGGACCTTTCTCCACCCTTTGTAGGGAAAGGATCTATCAGAAAATGTACTACAGTAAGTGTTACTGATCATTCCAAGAAACAGTAGGATGAGGGGGCACTCATGTTTAAATCACTAAACAATGTCCCCTATTTCCTGTAACATGTACAAAAGACACACATGTTCCTAACATCCAATTTTCAAGTTGGGTATCAGTCAAGTAGTGGTTACCTTCTATCTGCAAGGACTTAAAGGGGGCTGGCCCTCACACACAACCATGCCATCAAAGTTTTACAGAGTGTGTGACTTATTATTTTCTGTAGACAGTTCCCTACAGATTTTTCCAACTTCTGAGGAACGTGCATGTTTCTCATATTTAGCAAAAGCTGAGAACGAAGAGAAACACCTTAAAATGTAATTACAACTCAAATGGGAAAAAAATACAAATGCATATTCGTAAGTCTGATGGGCATCCGAGAGTAATAATACTCAGAAACAACCTGAAATGACCAACTCTGTTAGAATTCTCAGAGCTAATGCTCTGTATATTCAAGTGTGTCACTCCCATCCTATCTCACATTGGGTCTGCAGCTAGCATGCCACCCAAGGAAAGAATGTTTAAGAGCTCTAGTGGCTTAAAATTCTAGTATTGCAAAATGCTTTTGAGCCCTATTACTACTTCCTGGGTATGTAGATATAGATATAAATATGCAAATAGTGGGAGGGCAGATGTAAAATCAATACTGAAGTGATCAGTCAACATGCGCAGGGCAAAATTGTGCAGTCAGCATTCAAAACCAGCATTTAATCACCAGGCATCCTGTATCTGAGACTGACAAAAGCTGATGCACTATAAAGAACCAACAGTTCCCAGAGTCATGCTGTCAAAGCTTGCTATTTTTCTCACAGGAACCACTAGTAAAAATGAAGAAAAATGAAAGAATACTAACTTGAGCAAAGATTTAATATGCACATCTTGGGATTCTTTTCCTCCTGTTGGACTGCCTTGTCCAGCCTCTATATGAGGCTTACTTATCTTATTGTATCTTGTTTGGTCTTGTTTGGCTATAGTCTCTTGGAGGCCTGCTCTTTCCTAAAGAGGAAACAGAGGGAGAGTGGATCAGGGGGAAAGAAGAGCTTGGGAAGAACTGGAAAAAAAGAAGGAAGAAAATCTGTGGTGAGGTTGTGTTGTATGAGAGAAGAATCTATTTCCAATGATAGATGGACATACATACATACAAATAGATAGATAGATAGATAGATGATAGATAGATAGATAGATTTAATAGATGCATTAAAATGTTTTCTATTGTCTTTACTTTTTCTGTAAATAGAACTTTTGAAAATGAAATTAGTAAAAAAATTAAGAAAATGTGATAAATATCTGTATCCTCACTAATTTAAGAAAACAAACACGTATTAAATATTCCTCTTTGGTGCTGCCTTTTCTCTTAAGAAATAAAACATGAATACTTAGAAACAGAATCTCGTTTTCCTTCATATCACCCTCTTTCCCTCCCCTACAACTGAAGACCACACTGCATTTCCCATGCATGAAACTGTGTGTGAGTGTATGTGTGTGTGTGTGAGATCCATGAACATCATACAGTAGTATAGATGTTTTTAATTATATAAATAGCACCCTACTCTCAATATCACTTATGCAACTTAAATCTTTATCTCAATATTGTTTTTTATACTTAACAGGCAATGAGTTTGGGTTTAAGAATTCTGAACAAAGGAATGTCATGGCTTTCTTCTTCCTTTGACTCAGGCCTTTGAAGTCTTGGGTCTAACACAGCAGATGAGTAATACTTGAAGTAGCAATGACCCCAAGACTCATCAGCATCATTACAGGGCCCATGCATAATGAGCCAATGTCAAAATCCCTGAAGCAAGTAGGAAAAGAGGCAACTTATCCCTTTTAAAATATATTTTGCATTGCATTCAGCATTTATCCTATTTTAACTAGTACCTCACTATTCTGTACCCTCTAACCTTTCTACCGCCACCATTCCTCTAAGACAAAAGGAAATATTTGAAAATCTATGTTTTATAAGAAGATAGGAAATGCAAGAGAGACCAGCTTACTTATCTCACTAAGATTATCTCAAAAAAAATTAAAAATCATCTTGGAAGAGTTAAAGTGTCTATATAAGAGACTAAATCCTCAAGTCAGTCACAGCAAGATTTGTTGTCATGAAGTGCAGGTCTCATGAAGCCAGGGACTATGTTTCTACTTCCTCATGCCTTAGTGGGTCAGCATAAGACTTGGCACAGAGCACAAACAAACTGAAGATTTTGCATTGATTCCAAATGATGATGAACACAAGTTGGACTCCGAAATGTAGCACTGACAAAACTTCATGGTTTAAATCATCAACATTGTCAATGTCTTACATTGTCATGTAAATTTTCTGCTGCTTCTTTCCCAAGCATCCATCCCAGTGTCCTTTCAGATTCATTAGGGACAGTTTGCCATCTTTGAGGATTAATTATCCTGACATGCTCAGACCTGAAGCTAAATGCATCACCAATGAGCTTTAACCTTATCAGTTAGAGCCCTGGACCAATTGTGGCGTTGATAGGAGGGCCAGCCAGTTCCCAAGACATTGTAACATGCTGCAGACTGAAACCTTGAAGGAATTATCCTGTCCTGCTTCACGGCTTAGAAGGAAAAAGGGAAACTTACATGTCAGAAAAGCATTGCATTTACAGAAAGAAATATAAAGAGAAAAAAAAAACAGATTATCCCTGGTACTAAGCTTGGCCTTCTGCAAGTGACTATTATTCACAGTCAGATGGAGAGCCCTGCTGGATCTTAACCAAACTTACCTTTCTCATAGGTATGCTCTGTGGCAAACTAGAGCCCATTTAATTATCATTTAGCAAGGGTTTAGCCAGGCCCAACATTTCCAGAGTTGGTTATCTGCTACTTTAAAAATTCAGATTCTACCACAAGTGACTTTCAACTTCAGGGCCAGGGCTCTTAGGACATACTCATGGCCCTGAGTGGTTAGACCTCCAATTGACAGGACAAACTTGGACAGATTAATTGCTACATGGGTTACATCTTGACATAGTGTGTTGTCAGGCTTCAGTGTAAAACTGAGTGTCCTCCATTTGTTCCTCTTGATTCCTTTTTGTCCCTTCAATCCTCCTCATTCTTAAATATAGATTTGATCTAGTGAAGTCCTGAGTCCCTAAGGAAACCTCATGGTGCTCAGGAAATGAGTGCATTTGAGGACCTGTGTTCTGAAACTGAAAGAGATGTCTTCCATGTGAAAAATACTCCAGGTTAGATCCAGATCAGACCAATCAAATCAAACTAGAAAAAGTCCAGGTTTAATGGATAGAACACTCCTGCATGATCTTCTAACCCCCCAAAGAGGAGGGAAGAGAGACAAAAAAAAAAAAAAAGCACCTGTCTGTTTTCTGGGAGGAGACAGTTTAAATACCTTGCAGGAGTGGTCTTGAACATCCCTGGGGAAGATCTACCAATGGAGGCCTTACTGGAATGGGGACAGGGTTTGGGGAGAGAGAGATGAGGGAGAGGGATTGTGAGATGGAACTTCTACCAGAACATTCCAAACTCTTTGGGTGTATGGATGCCAGATGTTGTGGTGGAGCTTCCACCAGAACACTACCTAAAGATTAATTACGTATCATCATTGACAAAAGAAGCACATTTGTTCATGTTCATGTAGCTCATTGCAAATCCTTCACAGCCAAAAATGTTATGATAAATTATGATTTCAATTAGTGAACATACAGACAAAGGAATGGACAAATAATACAGGAAACAGAAAAAAAGAGAACAAATAAGACTTATACTCTATGACACTATCAAACCAGTATTTTATATTATCCAAATATATGCTTTGAGTAAGTTAAATAATGGACATGAATAGCGTAACCAAATGACCACTCTGAAGATGTCACCAGTACTTCAGAGCATCTATATCAAGTAAATATATATATATTAAAGAAAGACATTAATATTCAAAATATATACTAAAAGCAAAAGCAACAAATTCATCATATTAAGTTCAAGAATGTTCCGTCTTCAACCAGCATGGAAGGTTCCCCAGCATGTCCATTGTTTGATACTTGTAGACTGTTTATTAGAAAGAACAGAGATCTGATAAAGAGGTCATACCATGTACTGATCTATAAGTTGTGTATAATTTAGTAACTGTCAAAGAAATTCTCAATAAGGGAGAAAGGCAATTACATGTTTTAATTGATGTTAAAGGTTAATGTTTCAATCCTTCCCCCTGAGAATTAAAAAAAAAATCAGATGGATAAAACTGAGGACATGATCCCAGTGGCTATCCCAATGCATAATGACCAGGCACTTGATCCCCACAAAGCTGGAAGTTCAAAACTGTGTCACTTGCTGACTGCATCCGACAGTGGGGAAAAAAGAGGGAAAGAGCAACTGAGCTGGCTGACACCCATGGCTTCAAGTCAGCATGGAAAATGTGGTACATTGAGGCACATGAAAACCAACTCTCAGCAATTTCTCTGATGATTTTTCACAAGTTTGCACCCAATTATAAACCAGTGTTTGAGCCATCCATTCTCAGTTCCTCACTGCTACACCCAAAGGGACTTAGTTTCTGAAGCAGCAAGGGGATAGAAATACACATTGTATACTGTCCTTCTAGCTGCATCCTGGATTTCCTATCATGCACAAGCCACTGTCCCTGAACAAACTAAACTAATATTTCTCCAAACCACAATTTCTTTTGCAAAGGAAACTGACAAGAAGCTGAAGGAAAGATGAGCTGCTGTCATATGTGACCGTACTTAATGCTTCCTGTCAGACAGCACATTGTAGTGGAAGGAGCCTGAAGTTACAGGTTTGAATCTCACAGCCTTCACCTAATACTTATTACAAAGGACAGTCTTTGACACCTCTAGGTTGTGAATATCGCATCCACAAACAGGAAAAGCCTTCAGTAATTTCTGCAAGGTGGGGAATGGCTCATAGGAAGTGTTGGGCATGCGTGGCTAGCAGAGTAGCCACAATGATCCTGCTGCTATCATCCTCATTGTTGTTGTTGCTATGATTCCACTGATGGAGGCTATGGGGCTGACTGAGAACTCAGAGGGATGGCAAGAGGAAGAACATGCGGGAGATGGAGACTCTAGGGGAAAATGCATGAACACAAGTGTTGCATGGTAGAGGGGTCACAAGTTGACATTGTGATATGTATGACTATAGGGTTTCTTTGGATAAAGGTTTGTCATCACCAAAGCCACCTGAAGGCCTGCAGGACTGGTATGATTGCCACTGTTATAGAGTCATTGAAGGCATGTCGTCTTACAATATGTTATGATTGCATAAGGTACATACAAATGTGCTGGGCTGTTGGCTTTCCTGCTGCCTCCATAGATAGAGAAAGGAATGAAAGGCTAATAGGAGAAAGGATGTTCCAACCTCAGTACATGTCTATGCAGCAATGGATGGTAAAGAAACATGGAATTTCCATCAATATTTTAGACTTTAGCATCTGATCCTCCTGGCCCATAGAAGAACGTGCATATTTAAAGGAAAATTACAAGAGGATTTATTGCTAGGGCAAGTCAACTTGCTGAGACAGAGCTGACCAATTAGGATTACTCAGAAAAAACCCAAGGAGTTCCCCAGGAAAATGACACTGAGGGCTCTTCATGTTCCAGCATACCCAGAAATTCTTCCTATTTCAGAGTGGGCAAAAGTTTCTCTTGTAAGACATTTCCCAATCTTCAGTAATGCAGATTCCTCACCTCAAGTCCTTCCTCACCCAACATCTCTGGATGCTCAGTTGGGAAACTACACCTGCTTCTGACAGATCAGCAAAAATTCCCATGTCTTCAACTTTTAAGGACTTAGGAGACTGTGATAATAAAAAGGCCCCTTACTTCTCATGGTTCTCATTACACAGGTGTATAAAGCAGATGAATTTCTCAAAATACCCAGAAACATACTAACCTATAACAAAATAGACAGGCATAGACTTTCTTGGGAAAAAGAAAAATGACTCAATCCTTCAACAAGACTATTAAAAAGGCCAAGAGGGAGCAGCAGTAGGTAGAGACCCAGATTGACACAGGAGATTGCTTCCTAAATAGAACCCCAGTAGCACAGAAAAACAATTAATAAATGGGACCTCCTGAAACTGAGAAGCTTCTGTAAAGCAAAGAACACAGTCAACAAGGCAAAACGGCTAAAATATACTTAGGGAAATGCTCAACATCCTTAGCCATCAAAGAAATGCAAATCAAAACAACTCTGAGATTCCATCTTACACCTGTAAGAATGGCCAAGATCAAAAACATTGTTGACAACTTATGCTGGAGAGGATGTGGGGTACTGAGAACACTTTTGCATTGCTGGTGGGAGTGCAAACTGATATAGTCACTTTGGAAATCAGTATGGCGATTTCTGAAAAAATTAGGAAACAACCTTCCTCAAGACCCAGCAATACCACTTTTGGGAATATACCCAAAGAATGCTCAATCGTACCACAAGGACATGTGCTCAACTATGTTCATAGCAGCATTATTTGTAATAGCCAGAACCTGGAAAGAAACTTGATGCCCCTCAACCGAAAAATGGATAAAGAAAATGTGGTACATTTACACAATGGAGACCCAGATTGAAATGATGAGTGAAGGGCATGGAAAGATCCACGAGAAATCAGCAAGTGGGAAATGGAATGGGTGTGAAATGAAGGATCAGGGAAACCTCACCTGCCTGTGTGGATCCAATTTGTGAAAGACAGACCCAAATCACACTACCACACTCCTGGCTTGCAGCTTAAACATGGCTATTTCCATTGGGAGCACAGGAAAGCCATGGCTCTTCTTCCTTTGACCATGTGGGTAGTCACAAGGAGTCATTTCTTAGCCGTATTTGACAGAGCACTGGAATTTTTCAGGCAAAAATATTGGTTCAAGATGTGGAAATGCATTCCTAAGAGTTGAGTGGCTTGTATGAGTTGAAGGGCAGGAGCTGTAGTGTGTTTTATGCACAACAGCTTTCAAAATGTCTTCAGCACTAAATACTCCATGTCCCTCGACTGGGCACTTCTGCCCTCACATGGGGCAGAACTCAGGGAGAAGTTGACATTAGTTTTCCCACCCTCACTTAAACCTCAAAATATGAATATCATCTTAAAGAACAAACCCCTTCAAGTCCCCCTGACAGGAAAATGCTTGATCAAAAATTTAAAAAAAAGGAAAGAAAGAAAGAAGAAAAGAAAAGAAAAGAGAGAGGTAGCCCCAAAGTCCTTCCATTTGGCCGAAGTTGCTTGGTTCCTGACACTTGAAGTACACATCACTTTTGTAGAACTGAGCAACCAAAACCCTTTCATTAAATATTTGTTCTTGAACAAGACACAAATTTCCAAGTAGCCTTCCCATGAGAAAGCACAGTTGCTATCAGCTATTAGATGGTGACAAGTGTCTCCAATGCTCTACAACAGCATTCAAGATAGGACAAAAAAGGGAGACTAAGAGCTTCGCTTTTCCCAACCTTTGGCTGCTTCTTCCCTCATCCACACTCTGCAATGCCAGCTTCCTAACGAATCAGCGCCAAGATTCTCAACTTCATCTAAAGAACAGTAAGGGAAATAGTGTTCAGTTGACCCCCCCTCCTCCTCCATTCCTGCCCCTTCTTACTCTACAAACCCAAGATGGAGACAGATAAGAACAGGAAAAAAATAGCAACAATAGAGCCTGGAAAAGAGAGAAGAGCCAAAGCTCAGCAGGCAAATGAAAGGTTTTTTTTTTTCTTTAATTCTTTACCTAATGCAGGTTTCATTGAAACCCATCAATAAAATCACATGAAAGGATTTCCCACATATGGAGCAGCGCTTCTCCCCCACTGTACCTTATTTGCACCCCCACTTCCCCCACCAAGACAAGCTCTCTTCTATGTAGCCCTAGCTGCCCTAAAACTCACTATGTATAGACCAGGCTATCTATGGACTCAGAAATCCACCTGCCTCTGCCTCCAGAGTGCCAGGATTAAAGGCGTGCGCCACTAGGACTGTCTGCTTCTCTTTTCTTCACCTTGGAAAGATTAGTCTTGGCATGTGACACTGGACTTAATGACACAGAGTGTACCCGGAGACTACTCTGGCTGTGAGTATCAATCAACCAGCTACTCAGTGTATATTCCTGATGCTTGAGGCCTAATGCCTTATGAAGTCATTTAGACTATTAAAAAGACAAATGTTTTTATAAAATGAACAAAGTGCGGTAAGGAAAATCAAAAAGGTCTTCTTCCCTGTTGTGGTCATAAGCACACCTTAAGAAAAAAAGATAGCGATAGTCCATCCTGAATGGATTTCAGCACTAAAAACTCCAGAGATGCTTTATGCTTGGCTTTGTATATTTCTCACGATGGCACTCTGCCAACTTTTGAAGCCTTGGTGAGACTTCAAAGAGTAAGTAGAGTATTTACTGAGCATCTGCTGTGTGGATAGTCCAATGCCAACTGCCTCACCTCTTTCTATCAGTCCTCCCACTCACCCTCCAGGGAAATGATTATTGCTGTCTATTTTTTCAGAAGTGAAGAAATGGGACTCAGGCTTAATAGCCTGCCCGAGGACACATAGAGAGTATATGGCCACACTGAAATTTTCATACTCTCTGACACTTCTAGAAGGGCTTTAAGGACAGCTAGTCTCCCCTGAAAGTTCTACAGAAATTTTACAGGCTGAGACTCAGGACTTGAGATGTCTATTATTAAAAAAAGAAAAACAAAGTGGATATTTGAAAGTTGAAGAACTTGATAGATTGCTTCCACATAGGCAGGTGAGGAATCATTGAGATGAGATAATTTTCTCATTAATTCTAGTGAGATGGTTGTTCTGTCATTTTCTTTTTAGAAAGAAGGAACGTTTCTTGAGCATACTTTAGAGGACATCCGGCTGGGCAGTACCTGTAGTACTGTCTACCATCTGACATCGTGTTCAGAAGAAAGCAGAAGACCAAATAGATGTGAGAGTGGCACACTCAAGGTCATTGGGTAAATCATCCCTAGCAGAACAGCTAGAAACAAAACCAATCACTTTAATGACTTTTAAATTATAACTGAAATGCACATCCCATGACATGTTATAATTTAAATCATAGTGCCATGAGCTGAAATTGTCCTACATACACAAGCATTAAACACTATATTTAATGATGAGAACACAGGGCTCTCTGGTCACCCCCTCTTTAAGTTTCACTAAAGCCAAAATGGTAGTTTCCCAAGTGAGGTAAATGGGGTAGACTACTAAATACAACAAAGCTGTGGAGTTCAGGTCTTTGACCTCACAAAAAGCTGAATGACAGAGAAGACACCCAATCATGTTTCTTACTGCAAAACTAACCACCACCACAACAAATTCCATCCCAACTCCTAAGTGTGCCTCAGTTGGATCCAACATTAAGTTCTGATCATTTCTTCCCAGCACAGTAGAGTTTATCTAATTCCTGGGCCATCAGAACTTCTCCCTTCATCCTTCTCCAGGACTTAAGGTATTATATCAGTTTACTTTTCTCTTGCTGTGGTAAAACATTTGACAAGAAGCAACTTGGGAGGAGAGGGAAGATTAGGTTTATTTCGCTTATAAATTACAGTCAGTCATCCATGAAAGTCAAGGCAAGAACCCAACCAAGAACCTGGAGTCAGGATGTTAAGCACAGACCAAAGGAGGAATTTTAGTTTATGACTTGCTTCCAGACTCATCTTTTTTGTTCATCCCAGGCATGCCTGCTCAGGGATGGCACTCCCCATAGTGTTCTGGGCCCTCCTACATCTGTTAGCAATCAAGAAAATGACTCCACGAACATGCCCACAGGCAAACCCCTTTGAAGCAATACTTTAATTGATGTTACTTCTTCTTGGCTGTTGTCAAATCAACAGCCAAGATCAGCCATTACAGGTATAGTTTTTGTTTGTTAATTTCAAAGCAAGTCAGAGATCCTTCAAAGGGACTAAAGCCAAATGACTCTAACCCAAGCAAGGAAACTGACATAAGAGTAGGTTGGTTTTATTTTCTTGTTGTTGTTATTGTTGCTGTTTTTTGAGACAGGGCTCACCATGTAATTCCAGCTATCCTGGAACTTACAATGAAGTCCAAGCTGGTTTCAAACCCACAGAGATCTGCCTGTGTCTGCCACCTAACTACTACTATTAAAGGCCTGGCCCACCACACTATAACTAGGCTTCAGATTTTAGCTCATTGCCCTTCCAAAAGCTGGATGGCAGAGAGAGAGTCTGTTCAAATGAAACCCTTCCATTATGTAAGGAAACTATGGTGCCTACACTTTTCTTCGGAGATGACACTGATATAATTTACTGTACGAATAAATAAGTGCTCCCTGAGCTTATGGCTGCTGATTGCAAAGCCTGAGGCCCCCTTTCTAAGTATGGTGAGGAAACAATAAAATAATCATGCTGATTATACCTCATTCAAAATGCTTGGTTCCAGAAGTGCTTTTGATTTCAGATTTTAGAATATGTGCATATGCATAGTGAGAGTCATACAGATAGAACCCAATCCAACTTAAAACTCATTTTATACATACCTTATACATATAGCCTTTACTTAATTTTATACAATACTCTTAATGGCCCTTCAATCTCATATGGCCAATATGACAGTTTTAAATCAACATCAGTTTCATATTGGGAATGGTCAGCATGCAATCATATTGTTTAGTTCTTCTGACGCCTACCTGTGCTTTCTTCTTCCATCCTAGGATTTCTGGTGTTGGATCCCTATGTGGAAACTTGAAAGCCCCACACTACTATTAGCATTCCCTCCCATGTAGGATTTGCATATTTAGAGCCAAGGAGATGCCTGGCTCAGTAGACACTGCTTCCCAAAATTTAGAGATGAAGTCGTCTGTAGGGAAGGTGTCTTCTGGGAATCTTCAACTCCACTGATTCAGAGATGTCTTCCAAACATACTGCTGTTCTGAAGAATTCGGGGAGCCTTGAGATAAAAAGAGCATGCCAGTAATAAATGAATACTATGAAGAAGTCCCTTTCCCATGACCTGTCTGAAGAAAGAGTGTGCCAAAGAAGTGGAGTGGTTCATAAAGATGCTTTTGGGGTCCATCCTAAGCCTCTGTTTTCTGAGCAGTCCAATTCTACTACAGAGCAGTTCTCAGAACGAGCTGGGAGAGTTCTCACTGACGAGGCATTTCTATAACGTGCGTATATTTAAGGACTATCTACTTTCCTTTGTTCTGACTCTGAGATACTCAAAGCCACTTCATAATCGTTCTTGTATCCAAAATACCACGACATCAGGAAGAGGCTCCGATTCTGGCCACATTATTTTACTCACTGCAAATCCATATATCGGCCTCTTATGTTATCACACGTTTTGTGGTTTGGGACTGAATCTGAAATAAACGAAGCACCTCACATATTCAGAGTAAATCAAATCCAGAAATCTCATTTGGGCCCAATAGTACCATCCATGAAGGCTGTAACAGAGCCATTCCTGGATGCACTACTATGTGTGTCTTCAGTCTAAAGGAAATATATATATATATATATATACACACATATCACTCTGAATAAAGTTCTCTACCATTTTCCACATCTCATGTGCTCTCAGCACATCATTCAGAGGCTCCTCCCACTGTCACTGTTACGCTTAGCTCTGAGGAACAGTACTTCTGAGGCAGATGTTAGAATAAGGAGACAATTTCATTATGAAGACGGTAAGTGTGTAGTGTGGGAGATCCTTCTGTCTATGTGTTGCTTTCATTGGTTAATGAATAAAGAAACTGCAAGGCAGAGTAGAAGTAGGTGGGGAAAATTATACTGAATGCTAGGAGAAAGAAGGTGGAGTCAGTGAGAAGCCATGGAGCTACCGCCAGAGACAGACATGCTGAAACTTTGCTGGTGGGCCATGACCTCGTGATGATGTATAGACTAATGGATATGGGTTAGTTTAGAATATAAGAACTAGATAGCAATATGCTTAAGCTATTGGCCAAACAGTATTGCAAATAATATAGTTTCTGTGTGATTATTTCAGGGCTGAGCAGTCATGAACAAACAAGAGCCCTCCTACTGTAAGTGTGCCTCAAACTAGTAAATTTGATAATCTCATGTGGGCACCTAAAGTAAATGCACAGAGTCTACTTCATTGCAATCAAATGCCCCAGAGCACACGAACACATACAGAAAGAACTGGACACTCATAACACTTGGAACACTGAGGCAAAAAGGCATATGCATGAGGTTCTGAATCCTTGAGTGTGAGAAAGCATCACCGTTCTTTCTACAGTTGTCATTTAGAGACAGTGTCTCCCTATGGCGCTCTAGCTGGCCTGGAACTAACTACATATAGATGAGACTATCTTCAAACTTTCAGTGGTCCTCCTGCATCTGCTTCCCAAGCACTGATTGCAGGCCCGTGACACCATGCCTCTTCTTCTCTTGGTCATTTCCTCCTTATTCCCTTTGCAGAGATGTTTCAGGTGCAATCAATGCTGGACACCCTTCCCCTCTGTCATTTAGGCTTTTCATAAAGCACATCTTTTCTATGATTACATACTTAGGTGACCTGTTAGAAGAACGTCTAGAATAAAACATGCTCTATCTATTAGTGTAAATGATGCTTAAAGTTCAACTTAGATTAGGACTTGATCAACTTAGATTAGGACTTGATTCAGAAAGTTGACTTAAAAATGAACTGAGAAATAATGAATGACAAATTTTAGTAACACTTACTTTGTATGCAGTATCTGACAACTTGGGTACATTTATCATTTTTAGCTACTCTTCCAAGTAACTAGTAACCAGATTTTACTAATTTGGAACTCATGGTTTAGAATGTATAGATAACGTGTTACGATCCTGCAGCCAGAGGGAGAACCAAGCCTATTCTTATGTCTAAAGACAGTTTCTTTCAAATATGCTGGATTGCTTCACAGCATCTTTTTCAGTTCTGGATGAATGGCTAAATTTAAACAGCTTCTCTTTGCCTAACATTATGTATCTATAAAATAAAGACAGTCTACTAAATAATTCTGAATTTTCCCCTTGCTTTAAATCTTTATTCTGTCCTACGAGTTCCACAGTTGAAAAATCACATCACAAAAAATGCCACGCAGCCATGGTGACCTATGATTTATAGACTCGTTTGAAAGCCTAAAATGCAAAATTCTTCTTATAACCTATTGATTAAAGATTATGATAGCAATTACCTTAATGCACAATTACAAAAACCGAACCTGGTGAGCCACAAACTGTCACAGCCTTCTTGAGAGCTTAAGTATCGTCCACAGAAAACAACAATGACAACCAATGACCCCCCAGTGATTCTGGTTCTAATTGTGTTCTCACGGGGTAATCTTCCACTGCTGAACCTGCAGAGAGCTGCGGCCGTCACACTTCTGAGGGCATTGTAGAGACACCGTGTGCTCTCCTTTCCCTACAGCAATACTTCTTTGTTACATAGATGGGAGTATCTGAGAGTGGAAATAAGACCATGGGGTTGGGTTCTCAGCCAAATTCCAAGTACGTAGGACTAACTGTCGTGGTTTGGTTTTAAACAAGACAAAAAACAAAAGCAAAAAGATGGTTTTATTGGGAGCATTAAACCTTTCTGGGAGTGTAAGCAAATTTAAATATAGATCCCAACCCTCTTCTGCCAGGCTATATAATAGTGAGTTAGAGCACTAACTGGTCTCTCTGAGCCTAGTTCCTTACTGGTAACTGGGTACGATGACCTTGAACAATAGTTTTTAAGGAATGAGAGAGAAGCACAGCCAAACCACCATAGCAATATGCTTAGATTTTTGCTCCCAAGGTTCTTGCTGAACTCTCTGCACACTTTAGTGCCTACATAGCCTTTTCCCTCCTCAACAGGGAGGCCTGAGGGAAAGTGACAGAAATGCAAATGAAATGACTTGCTATGATGCTCTTAAGAATGCAGCATTCTTACAGGTTGCTATGGCAATCTTGTGAATGCAGCAACCTTACAGGTTGTTATAATGCTCTTGTGAATGCAGTATCCTTACAGGTTGCCATGACACTCTTGTGAATGCAGCATCCTTATGGGTCCTATAAGGCCCTCCATGACCTGTGTCAGTCCCACACTTCTCGGCCCTATATCTGAACACTTTTGACCCTGATACTGTTTGTTCAACACATGCAGCCTCCTGAAGTCTATTGAACACAGCAATCATGGTCCTGCCCTAGGACTCAAGGTAGCTGTTCTCTGCTTGGAGTTCTCCTTTCCCATAAACAGGATTTGCCTGTTCCCTCACTGTGTGAAGCACCTCCCAAAGACTTTCTTAGCATCCTTTCCACTGACATAATTCCTCCACCACATAATACCCTCTTCTCCCTTCCTGATTGTTTACCTTTTACTTTAGTATGTTTCACTATATAATAAGCCATGCATTGTATTTATTTGCTTGTTTATTAGCAAGTTTGCCTCTACAATGTAAAATACCAAGACCTGGATATCTTGTTTGTTCACAGCTATAGTTTCATCATTATGGAATGATGCGTGGAATCGTAGTACTACAGAAATATTTTTCAAAGACAGGAAGGAAGGGAAAAGGGAAAAAAGGAGGTAGGATGGGAGAGAAGGAGAATGGAGAATGAATCTTCTGCACATAGTAGAAAAAACAGAAAAGAATACAGCAAATTAGTAAATTATTGTGGTTAGTGCTGAAAAAGCATTATAAACTAGTGAGACAAGAGTCCACTATTAACATGCTGTAATAATTACTTTGTATTAAAAGTTCTTTAGAAAATGAAAACTTGCCAAGTGCTATAAAAAGACAATTTACAAGAAGTAGAAACCTGAGTATTCACTACCATGCAGGAAGATTCCCTAGTTTCCCTCAACATTGGGGAGATGCAATTAAAGTAAAAGTCCACGGCTGAAGTGTCTGAGAACACTAATATACTGAGGAAGACAAAATTTTTTTTTCAGATTTCAACGTCTCCAAATAGCAATTTTTGTTAAGGATAAAATAATTCACATGCTACAATCCAACAATTTCACACATAACTGAGTGCAGTGAAGAAACTCAGGTCTTACTGGAGCCAAAATCCATAGCAATGATCACTACAAAAATGTGGAAAAGCAAGTATTGGAGTCTTTTTTTCCATATTTTTTATTGAACTCTACATTTTTCTCTGCTCCTCTCCCTGCCTCTCCCCTCCCATTCAGCCCTCTCACAAGGTCCCCATGCTCCCACTTTACTCAGGAGATCTTGTCTTTTTCTACTTCCCATGTAGACTAGATCTGTGTATGTCTCTCTTAGGATCCTCATTGCTGTCTAGGTTCCCTGGGATTGTGATTTGTGGGCTGGTTTTTTTCTTTATGTTTAAAAACCACCTATGAGTGAGTACATGTGATAATTGTCTTTCTGGGCTAGGTTACCTCACTCAAAATGATGTTTTCTAGTTCCATCCATTTGGTATTGGAGTCTTTTAATATTTATAAATGGGATAATGACTAAATCACCTGTGATATGTTCACATGGAACACTACAACACAGCAAGAAGGGAAAACAAACTATATATTGTTACATGAATAAGCATAAGGTTAAGTTAAAGTAAGTATGTTACAAAGCATATATATATATATATAGTTTACCATTTGTATAATTTTATCCAGAAGAATGGTCAATTATATATATTTAAAAATATTTAATCTAAAGTTAAATCTAGGGGATTAATATGCAGCAACGTCTAAGTTGAAATTTGTTTTGGAAGGGGGATTGGAAAAGCAAATAGCTCTAATGGGTAACTTCACAAAAATCTATGAAGCAATCTGTAGTACTTAGCAAACCTTAGGTGGGAATTTTGGTTGCAATTTACTTTATTATTACTTATGTTTTCCATGTCTAAATACTGCATAATATTTTTAGACCTGAGTGTTGTTGAGAATATGGCTAAATACTGGATTTAGGATGATCACATATCAGCAAAACAAATGAACTGGAGGAGCATTCATCTGTCTTCAAAGGCCTAAAAGACATAACTACTGACCATAGCAGTCTCGAGTAATAAGTAAAAACAGAGAGGGAGAAAGCAGAGAGACTCACATATTCTTCTCTGTAGACTTTGTATTATCTAGGTATTTGATATGAGGTTATTTGAGTAATGGAAGAAATCGTAATGAAGAGAAAACCCAATGGGGCCTGTAATGTACATGATATTGATAAATTACCATGTGCTCTTTGTACTCACTAAGAGCCTGGCTCAAGAAGCGGTGTTCCTCCTCACATTCCAGTCCCAAGCATGTCTGTCTCAAAGTGTGCTCCTAGGCCCCTTGTCTAGGGATGGGCTGTCCTTCCCATATCTGTGACACACAGAGAGAAAAACTACAGAACAGCCAAGAAACTTTTTTTTTCCTTTGAGAAGAACTAAAAGATAAGCTTCTTCCAAGAGAGATTACAATTGCCTCTCCCGTGATATAAAAGTGCCTACAGAACAGTGCAAATTCACCCGTAGGACGTTCAGTCATGGATGCTCATGCACAGAGAGAAGTCCCAACTGGGGACTCCAGTTCCCTGCCCCGACTTTCCTAGTTGGTTCTACTGCATGTTGTGAATAACTTATTTGATGATATCAACTTTGTTTGTTGCTATTTGTTCTTTCGTTGGAAGGCTCACCCAAGGAGACAGTCTTCTGCGTCAGGACTCTATTGGAAACTCCAGCTGACTGACTTAATGGAGCTTTCCCCAGACAATTTCTGCTTGATGGTCTGAGTCTTTGATTTGATGAGGTTTTGTTATCTATTATCTATCCATCTTTTATGATTTATTCTTTGACTTTGACTTATTATATCCTTACTAAGTTCATTCATTCAAACCTAAAAGCATGATTACTGTAGGTCAGTCTCAGGACTGTATAGCACAGGGTCAAATCTTGAGGGACATACAAAAGGAAAATCCAAAGAATGTGGAGTTTAGATCTCATTAAACAGAAAAGTTGAAATGTTCCCTCTATTTAGTAGCAGTAAATAGTGTTCTCAGGACACTTCCAAGTGCTAAAGTATATGAGACATTGGAGGGGAAAAGAATTACTACTATCACTTTGAAACTACAATGTACTCAGCAGAAGGAGGCTGTGTCTTATGGTGGTCCAAAGATGACAACATTCCTGCTTACCTGTGAAGAGCTTTAGTTTCACAGATCAAGGAGTATTCATGAAATGGTACCATCCTGAGTCCCCTAGACTAATGACAGAACAGGGGAGGGCAGGATAGGGCTCTGAGAAGTTGCTCGGATCTCCAGAGCTGGGAAAGCACATTCTCATTAATCATAGGGAAATCAGGGCTCAGCAATAAAGCAGCTGGCTTGAGAATGAGCTGTTTTCCAGGAGTCATTTATTTATTTGATGCTGTGTCACTGATAAAGCGAGCCAACCACGACTCGGTGTGATTAAGCCAAGTTTATTCAGACACATATCACTGCCTCCTGGAACAGCCAAGGCCAGAGCCTTCAATCACTGTCAGCAACTCCGAACTATTTGAACAGTTCTACCACAGGTCGCTGGTGGTTGTCACTAGAACTAGTCAAGGAGATCTTCCTCCATTAGTTTCTAAAGTTCAAATAATTAAAGCAATACATATTCCCTTCAGTGTCTCCTATTGCTTGTGGACCAATCATAAGGCAAGCAGGATGCTGAGTGCTGCCTAGATCCCACTGTCTCTAATAACTACAACCTAAGGCAGGCAACTGTGACATCAGACTGCACCCTCTGGGCTCTGCCACTTCAGGGCTCTATATCCTGAAATTAATTACATGGAATACAACTTCCATATTTTATATCATTTTTTCTGAATTTCTTTGGCAACATGTTTCTTTCATCTCCAGATTCCTCTCTTTAAAAATGAGTATGTTAATCCACAAGATTGCTGTAAGGATGAAATGGGATACTGAACGCCGAGGAGTTCTAAAAGTAAATCATCAAATAATTGCCGTGAGACCTAAATGAACAACAAACGGGCAGTATTCTAACATCCAGCAAATCCACAGCTCACGAAGACATGGCCACACATCAAAGCCTGGCCTCAGTTTCTCCAGCCTGCAATCAACTTTCTCTCAAAGCATCGCCGAAGCCTCCATCCTCAGAGCCAGGCCATTTCCTTCTAAGAGAAAGGATACGGAGGCACTAAGGTGGTGTTCGTGTAGGTGGTTCTGCCTACAGCATCTATTGTCATTTGGAGAAATTCACAGCTCTGATAGGGTGAGTGCGGGTGAGACCACCCCAGCTTGTCAAGGTTTAGACCATTGCAGTCACTCCAGTGTGGTGTTGGGAAGTTTGGACAAGGCCCACATGCAGAAGAGGCCTATCTTAAATCAAAGACTCTAAAAGACAAATCAAGAAAGAGAAGTGGGGGGAATGTTGAGAGCCAAGTATTCCATGTACGGCAACACATTGTCTTTGAGTACCACACTGCCCATCGTAAGATACATTTGCAACAGCTACCATTCCTCCCACCAAACCAGCACCAACCAGATCTCTACATGTAGGGGTATAGTTCTTTTGCTCCACTCACTACCAACAAGATTTCAATGTAGCTTTATGACTTAAATTTTCACAAAAAATCTTTCCCATCAAAAACTGTAAATATTACAATTAACTTTAAAATCATTTCATAAAATGAACTACCATTATTCATTTTACTCATTTGTCTGTGTGCACACATACATACAAAAATCATTATCACATGAATGTTTTTAAACTGTATATATTCTGTAATATGGTTTTCTGCAATAAAATGGATGGTAGATTTACTGTCTTATCTTTGTTTTTTTTTTATATAATCCATTCTGTGCAACTTGGTGAGAAGTTCAAGTGTATTCTACTTATTGCCACTTATAAAAGGTAGGAACACTCACTTTCAACGAATAAGGTCAGATAACAGAAACACTTACTGATTTGGTTTCATCAATATTAGGTGTTCTATTGCTTCGCTGAATGATTCAGCCTACACTTGATCCCACATTTATGAAAGGGTTTGCATCATGAACCAGGCAAACAGTGTAGAGAAAGAAAAGTGGCTCTCGGGATTTGGAAACATGGAGTCATATATTTCACTAGAGAGGATGGACAAGATCTCATATTCCAAATCCCTTGTTTCATAAATACAATATTTGAGGATCAGAAGTATCATTGAATTATCCATTGTCCAAGTCTCCTGGATTTTCACCAACATCGTGTTTTTATTTTTATTTTCTGCTTTTTCTGATTGATCTCAAGAGCCTCACAGGTAGGTGAAAAATTGCTACATTTTAAAACTGTAACTCGCCATCTACAAGAGATGTGATATTTGACTATCCTTTGAGTTGGGATACTGAAATAAAAACGACACTGATATTTAATCAATCAACGGTGACAGTGACAGGTTGATTTCAGCCAGTAACAACCGTCTAAAAAGTCAATATTTGTTCAAGAAGAAAAACTGCAGGACTTCTCCCAGTAACAGATAATTCATGCAGTGCAAATTCAATTTAATCAAGCGATGCTCATTCTTAGGGCAGCACCTACTCCTGTTCTAATCCTGAAGGTTTCGCATACGTCCTACTGTACATAATGGTAAGCATTCCTGTATAAAGATTCCCCTTTGCTAGACAGTATCTCATGGCTATGAATTGGGACCAAAGGGAAGAGGACCACAGTGCCCTGCTCAGCAACTCCCTATGCTTTGGCTTCCTGGTGGTTGTTAGATTCTTTCAGAGAGAAGTGGTTTCTGGTGATTCCAGAACCATTCAGAACAATTCTTGAAATTCTATTTCCTACCATTAGGAAAGCTGTCTTCCCACTGTAGGAGTCAGTGCTTTTGCTCCCTGGCATGTCTACTCAGCTAGGAGTGGGAACTGTTCCCACTCTGTCTCCCCTGCGAGCCTTTCAAGCCTCAGGCAGCTGCCATGTGCCAGCTGGCAATGGACTCTGAAGTTAAGGGACTCTTCCCCAGCTTTCACATTTGCCATATTAGCAAGTTTATCCATTCGATTTTTTTTCCAAGGTCTCCTCTCTAAATGAGAAGTAAACTTGCCGTTGTCCTTGGATGGGAGCCTCCTTGACCTTCCTTCCAAGAACCTTATGTGAAGCAGATGTTATGTGGTTACAATGTGAGCCCACAGAACCCCTCAGTGTCCTAATCACTTACGTGAAAACCAGATGTTGACCACGATATCCTGGCCCGTCAGATGTAGATAAAATCAGCCTTAATCTCTGTCCTATGATAGATGCAAACCCAAATAATCTATGCGTAGCCCCACCCCAAGTCTCTACAGAATTCTGGACAGCTTCAATACAACCTCATCTGATCTACAGCTCCTGGTTTTGTTCTGAGTTTTTAAAATTAGATTGGGTATGCATGCACACACGCACACCCACACATACAAGCATAGGCATGTGTATGTGAGTTCAGGTGCTCATGGAGGAGTAACAGATCCCTGAAGCAGGAGTTATAGGCAGATGAACCACACAAAACCATTGCTAGGAATGGTATTAAGGTCCTCAGTAAGAGCGGCAAATGCTCTGAACCACTGAACCATCTCTCCAGCCCAAAGGTCTTGGTTTTTACGTATTTGCTGTCTCTGCTCATCACCAGATTTTTCCAAATGTCACATTCAGTTTTGCTAGAAATTCCTAATCAAGCAAGTAAGCAAACATGTCTCTAAAATAGATATGATTATAACTTGAATTTGTGACGTAAGGTGCAGGGGATGATAATCAAATGCAGCGGATCAGTAGGAGTGAATGTCTGCAGGTGCATCATTTACTTTCTTTGTTTCAGCCTTATGTAATATAAAGGTTTCTCTCATCAACACAAGTCAATGTCTCAGGAAGAGAAGAACGCTCTCCAGTCTCTCTCCAACCCACCATGCACTCTCTGTGTCCTTTCATTTATTGCTCTCCTTAATTTTCATTCAATGTAGCTAGAAGCCAAAAAACTCACCCTGAAACAAAGGTCTGAAACACTCAACAACACCCTGAGGATCCCCGAAACAGGTATAATGTAGAAATGGATCTTTTAGCCAGGACTGTGGGCTATGTTAAGAATCATTTGAAATCAGGTTATTTTGAAATAAAAGTAGTTCTCCTAACATAACATGAAAGTTCACCTTCTTCCAATGCTACAGAGCTTGGTGGACACATATATCTGCCTTGGTGAATACTTGCCCAAGGACTGGCATGTGCAAGACTCTGCCACATTCCAAGGAGGCTTCAGAATAAAAAGAATACAGGCTGAAGCATCAGGAACACCTCAGTCAAGGTAGGGCGGCAAATGGCAAGCAGACGCGTGAGCTAAATATGTTCCAGAAGTCCCAGACTGTATTCCTACCTTCGCAAAGCCCTTGCTACACAATTGTTTAAAGGAAAAGATACTTGGAAGATTAGAAAATCTATTGTACAAGATGCTGTCAGTGGCTGGTAGGTACTATACGAATGAATCTCCATGGGTCAAGTCTTGAGCTAAAGGACTGTCTCAAACAGAAGTACCTTGTGTCCTCTCTCCCTCCGTCCCTCCCTTGCCCACCTCTCGTGTGTGTGTGTGTGTGTGTGTGTGTGTGTGTGTGTGTGTGTGCAAGAGAGAGAGTGTGTGTGCTAGAGAGAGTTTCTTTACCTCTATAGCTACTGTTATTAACTTCGATTTTATATTTTGCCATGTGCTTATCTAAAAAATTAAGAAAAAGGATGAAAAGTTTTTGTTTAAAAAAAGGTTAGAAAACTGATAAGAGTGGAAGGGAAGGAACCTCTCTTTCTCTGCTGTACTTGCAGTGTGATATGTATGTCAAGCCAGCCTGGCTCCCGCAGATTAAGTGCCTGAGAATTAGGTCAGAGATTTGGACAGTGCTTACAATTCTCTAACTTTTAGTGGAAACCCCGAGGAAAGGTTTCCATTGCCAAATATATCTGGACGATGCTGCAAACTAGGCTTCTGCCTTTGATGTCCAAACTACTCATTAAAAATTCTGAGGTTTCTTGTAACAGAAACTAAACAAAATCATTGTGTTTGTCAGTTAGCTAGCCTTGCCCAGATGAATGCGTCCAGCCCAAAAGACCCTTTCATGTTTTCATAACACCTATATCATTCTGGAACTTGTGTTTAACTTCTCCTCTGCCATAGGAAGAAGATGAGGCCTAAAAGGTGTAAAGCATTAGAAATAAAAGTTATCATGATTGGTACGGACAGAAGAAAGCAAATAGGAAAGGGGGACTAGAGTGCAATTCTAACAGATACTTTCTTACTGGAAAAAATGCAGGATTTTCTGTGAGGGGTAGCATTTATTTATTTATTTATTTTAAAGAAAGAGTCACTGAAATTCTGAGACTGGCTTGGAACTGGCTAAGCAGTCCTGGCTAGGCTCAAGTTCACTGTGACCCTCTTACCTCACTCAGCACCTTGATTGCTAAGACTCTGAGTGTGTACCGCCATGCACAAAATGGAGGTTGGTCAAAAGTGTTGAGGAGCAGAGAAATGACTTCACTAGTAAAGTGCTTATTCTTCCAGAATCAAGACCCGAGTTCTAGCCCCAGGACCCATGTAAAACAAGTATGGAGGAAGATCTCTGGGGTTTGCTGGTTGGCCAGTTGAGAAGAAGCAGTGAGCTACAGGTTGAAGTTCGCAAGCAATACTGTCTCAGAAATAAGATTAGGAATGATTGAGAAAGACACCAGATAGTGACCTCAGAACACACACACACAGTTGAAATATATTGGTTGCTATGAAGTTCCTCTTGGTGACGGTTCTGTACAAAGGAAGGACCACATGATCTTGAGTCACTTCTGCATGGTGTACTCTCTGGGCTCTTTTGGAACAAGGCCTCCAGGCTTCAGCACAGCTGCCAACATATTAGAGGGACCATTCTAACCTCAAAACATGCCATGTATGTCCCAGCATCTGCCAAAATGGGAAAAAAGAGACCTAATACATTAAAAACCTAGTTCCAAGAAAGTCCTTAAATGTACAAACCTTGATTTTTTGGATTCTGTAGTTCTGTTTTTTGCTAACCAAAGTGTGATGAGCAGGTATTGGTTTTGTCCATAAAAGACAAAGGCTGTAAGTTTTGGGGCTAAGTGATTTTGGCAAGTTCCCTGTGTAGCCACCACCTGGCAATAAAAACTTTGACTTTAAGGGTGCCCACATGCTGGTCTTTGGTAGGCTTATCTCACAATATTCTTTTGAATCAATTTTCTTTCTTAATTATTAATAAGGCAACATAGGCTTACCATTGGTAGAAGAATGGGCTTTATTATAGGACTCATAAAACCAATACATGAGTGACTAACAGTGGAACAGTGGTAAGAATGCCAGGGCACTTGAAATCCAATACTTACACAATGCAATAAACTACAGTGTGAAGATGAAGACACATCACAAGATGTGACCTACTTTTGGAGGGATGGAGTAAGCATCAGGAGGGGCAGAAAATGCACAATGTGGAAAAAGCCCTGTATAAAAACCTATAGATCATAGCTGGAAAACTGAATCTCAAAGAATACTGTAATGGTTCCTATTTATTTATAACAATTGTTACCACCTCCTTGACTTAGGAAAGCTGTCCCTGAGCCCCATGAGACTTCCTAAGCAACAATGGTGAGCTAGGCCTTTATGAAAGTATTGCATTCAAGCCTAGGTACCTCTGTGTTGTGAGTCCCTGTGACTACATGTCTTCTCTATGAGGCTCTGAGTCCTAGCACAGCCTAGTTCCTATTAGATGCCAGCAATTCTCTAATAAATGAGTGAATAATGTTTGAGTGAATGCAAAGATTAATTAACAATTAATTGGTAACATCAATAAAAGGAATTCAAAAAAATTATTGTACTAAGCACAGTTGGATCTGACAACAAGGTGCTGACCTATAGTCATGGGGAAAAGAGAATCGGAGTGGTCTGATGGCTGTCACAGGGTAAGCCTCTACAACTGACTCTCCACTGTGACAATAATGAAGATGATGCTGTTGCTTACTGATGTGACATCTATAACTTGGGTTTTTTGTTTTGTTGTTTTCATCATTTCTCCACACACCTTCAAAGGAAATTTTTTTCTAGAAGAGCATCTCATCTTGATTTCATGAGAGAATAGTTAAGGCTGAGGCCTCTGCATTGCGGGCAAAGCTTAAGGCTAAACTGAAACAAACATTTTTTTTAATTCCATTTCTGTCCTAACAATCTTGAAGCTCTTTCTGTCTTCAGCTAAGGACGGCAATGCAGTCTTTATCATCTACTTTACAAGAACACAGCTGCTTCCTTTTGCTGAAGCAGCTGGAACTTATCTCATTTCCAACTTTTTGCTTCAGAATTTGACATTTTCCCTTTTTCTTCCAGTTCCTGGTGTAAATAAGGACATGGGCTAAGGGAATGAAAACATAAAGCAAGCACAGCCAGCAAAAGAGCACTAAAGTTTATTCCCATTGTGACAGTGGCTGGGACTCCCACTCATCACCAAGTTCCCAGGAATGTTTGGGTGTTTGGTAGGAAGACAACTGTACACACTCTGCAGAAAACAACCAATGTCTAAATGGGTGGAGCTCTGAGGAAGCATGGAAAATTTTGTCAAAAACTAATTGTCTCTTTAACTAGTTGTATTTGTTCTTGGACTTGTGGCCTTGCCTAAAAGAAGAATCGTAACAACTTGGGTAGTGTGAATGAAGGCTTTGGGAGCATGACCCACTTACAATGTTCCAGAACCAGATGCTATATTGTATTAGTCCCTTAAAGAGAAAAAATACACTCCGTTAGACCATACACTTTTATTTAAATTAACAAATAAATATTCTATTCATCATGCATAGCATGTCAATTTTGGATATATATACGTGGAAGAACAGTAAAATTAACCCAATTAAATCTACATTACCTCACATACTATTTTGTGGTGAGAACATTGAAAGTCTATTTCCCGCTGATGTTCAAGAATATAGCACACTACAATTTAGTGCAGCCATCATGTCATATAACTGATCTCTTGACCTCTTTTCACCAACCTATCTGAAGTTTTGCTTCTTTGACCCAGATCTCTGCAGCCCTACCTAGCTCCTTTGGGAATTACCCCCATTCTCTCTACTTCTGTGATAGACCTCATTCATTGCTAGTCTTTTTTTTCCAAATTAAGAATGTGTTCTGGTGAAGCTTGGTAAAATAAGCTCTGAAGAATATATTTGTGCCACCCTCTTTAAGACTCAGGAGATGTCACAGGAGAAGGGCAGTCAGAATGCAAGATAGGGCAGCCAAACGCCATCTTCTGGGCATGACACAGCTATTAATATAGTGGGCTCACAGTAGCTATACTTACCTTCCCTGGGCCTGCACAAGACTGGCTCTGTCCCAGTCAATCATGGATGGGGGTGAAGCTCGTGAGGTCCTCCTACTGTCTGTTGAACTCCCAGCTACTGATCGGTTCTAGGAGAAGAAGTACATGCATTCAGTAGCATCATCATTGGTGAGCCCACCAGGCTTCATCACATAGTTCCAAACCCATAGTCACACAGCTAAGTCTGGTTAATCCACAGGGTCACAAAACAAAAGAAAAAATACATGAGTGCTGAAGACAGATTTTATGGAAAAGGGAAGAGCTTGATAGGGGGTAAAAGCATGGGGGTGGGAGTAATCAGACTCTGACATACACATGTGTGAGATGGTCAAAGAACAAATTTAAACCTTTTCCTAAAATATTGCTGTCTCCTACATTTTAGCAGTGCTGATTTTATAGTTAATGTCATTCCCTAATGTACATGATCATAAATGTCACTCACTAATGCACATAATCATCAATGTCATTCACTATGTACATAATACATTATTGTATTAGAGAGTACAAATGATCATTGTGTTTGATGTTGGAATTTGAAACCCAACTCTAGACACTTACAGCTATGTCCAGTATTATTTAAACTTTGTGCCTCAGTTTATACATTGGGTTAATTAATGTAACTAACTTCACAGGAGTATGTCAACATTATGTCAATAGTATCTAGTACAGAATAAGTGCCATATAATTTTCAGCTCCATTTTTATTGTTACTACTATGTATCTGCAAGAATAAAAATAAGTTTTTATTTATTCTGTCAAGTCAGTGAGCTCTGCTCTGTAATTACTCTTTTTTGAATGTAGACCCTAAAACTAGATTAATACGCTTGAAATCACATTTTCATCCCTGCCAGATACATGGTGCTCTTGTACCTGAACCTGACATTCCTGCTCTTATGATTGTTCTAGTCTATACTGAGTGAGATGAGTGAGCAAGGCAGGATGGGAAGATTCAAAACAGCAAAGGGAAGAATAAGAGGCTCCACCCCATGGATAAGCAGTTCACTTTGTCAATCTTATCATAATTTTAGAGAGAAGGTGATTTCTAAACCAACATCTTCCAGGGACAGGGAGTCTTGAAACAAATCACCTGCATTCTCCAAGTTTATTCCAAACTTCAGTATTTCCAAAGAGAGAGAAATCTGATTAAAATTAAAGCCTATTCAACAAAGCTTCACTACAGTTGAGTAAAACAAGGGAATGGGAGATGGGAAATTGCAGAAATGATTGGAACAGATGTGCGCACGCCATAGGGCAAGCTTCTAGTAACAGGGTGAGTCAGGAAGATTCAAAGGCAGTGGATGAGATATCATGATCACCCTTTCCCTCTTTCTGTCCTAGTCCTGTTCTTTTGAGTGACATGATAGCAGACCCCACATGGACACCTGTTTATAGGCGATCCCTGAGAAAAAAACTCAGAAGATTTGAGGTGCAGGGAGATTACCGGGGATGGTCTCAGAATCACCTGTGATGAAGAAGAGAAGGTAGAAAAGACAGACATACAAAGTAATGTGTTTTACTGTAGACTATTCATACATTTATGTTATACTTTGTGCTTATGCTTCACACACATTGATCTCTTCCTTTCCCACTCCTTCTGGATCTTTACCCCCTCCACATTGACCCTCCTCCTCTCATATTTCAGACATTCTATTACCCTCTCTTATTCTTCCCTCCCTTTAGACCTCTTGCCACACCCATAGTCCTTTTGTATGACTTCATGTCATTAACAGATAAACTGTGAATATAAGATGAAACATGCAAACTGTGTATTTCTGACACTGCTTATTATGTTTAAAACAATGACCTCTGGCCGGGCAGTGGTGGTGAACGCCTTTAATCCCAGCACTCGGGAGGCAGAAGCAGGCAGATCTTTGTGAGTTCGAGACCAGCCTGGTCTATAAGAGCTAGTTCCAGTGCAGGCTCCAAAACCACAGAGAAACCCTATCTCGAAAAACCAAAAGAAAAAAAAAAAACAATGACCTCTGATATACAATAAATGATTAAGAAGTAAAACCACACAACTCTGGCCCACAAGATTTGATAGTCTTGGGCAGACTAGATCTTTGATATCTTGATTAGTTCAGTAGCCTGTGTGAGATGCGGAAGAGGTTGCTTTGCACAGCTTCAGATGTCGCTACAGAGGACAACATTCCCTCCTAGAAGGGGATTGGAAAGAACAACTTCCTATCCCTCACTGCCACTGAACTCAGATCTCTCTGCTTTTAGTCAAATAAGCTACTGCAAACCATCATCGAAAAAGGGCAGATTCCAGGGTCCTAACTTCCACCTTCTGGTTCCATGGGTGATTCTCACTTGGTGAAAGTTTAGAAATTAAGAATTATCTCCCCACAGAGCAAAACAAGACCTTGAAAAGGAGAATTTCAAATTTGACCATTAATCCAAAAATATTAATGTAATTTATAAAGTAAATTCCTGCCTTGAGTAAATTTCCTCAGACATCTCAACAACTTGTGTAGGAGGATTTTAGCTTGTGAGTATAGCATGGCTAACCACCTCATCCTGCAAACCTGCATGTTATGTGTTCACATTGAAAGGGATGCAGGGCTTCAAATACATCAGCATGAGCTGCTCCTCAAGGGCTGGCTCATCTGGCCGGAGATACTGAAGGCGTCAGTGTGTCCATCTTCCACAGAAACTCATGCTGTCTGAAGTCCCTATCTTTCCAGTACAGTTCAGCTAAATGATCGCTGTGTCTAAGGAAGCTTTGGGAGAAATAGGCAGTAACTGCCAGCTCCACTCATCTTGATCATCAGAACGTTTAGAGAGACTTTATTTTCTGTTCCCATGACACCCATCCTCTGTGTCAATGCCATCCTTACTCATCGTACGGCCTCTCTCCTGATAAGGAATATCTAGAGGCAATAATAACACAAATCGCTTAAACTAGGAACTGAACCATCGACATAGACTAAAGTCCTTCAAAGAAAGCAAGGTTTTCTTCCTGAGAATTTAATAGGGCTGTCTGTCTAATATACTATGAGACAACCAAGCTCACAGGCCCTAAACCCCGAAATTCAATTCTAAAAGATTAATAATAAATACAGAAAAAAATACAAAGATAGTCACTAGGGTATCACCTATTACAGGGACAAAAATGGAAAAGCTAAATATTGAACAAAAATACAAAATAATTAAATATACACTATCCCTTTGTGTAGTTATTAAAACGTTTTTGACTATTCTTGAACAACAAAGGAAATGCTTTCATTTAATATTAAACAAAATTCAGGTAATATATTTATTTATACAAAATTAATTCAACTATATTAAAAATGCATATAAAAAAGACTTAAAAGTAAATTTACCAAACTGTTAATAGCATTGTGTCTGAATGATGGAACTGGATAATTTTCTTTCCTCCTTTTTGAATTTAAAGTTTGCAGTGTAAGTTTACAACTTTTAAGAAACATAGAAAAGAAATAAATAACTGAATTTGTCAAGTCTCACTCCATTATGGAAAAGCCCATTACAATGCAAACTCCTAGACTGGAAGGTAGTCTGTTTTACAGAGATGCACTCTTGGTGGAGAGCTGGTTTATAGTGATAAAACTGATAATCTGCTGTGACAGGTACCATCAGTGTAGAGATGGGCACTAGTATGCATTCTCACTTGTTTGTCAGTCCGGTAAACCCCCAAGGGAGCTCCTTCCTCCATGGACACAGTCAGTCACACAGCCTGTCCCTCGGAGCATGTAACATCTGAAGATTGCTCAGTTTCTGAAGCCTTGGGCGTTATTTCTGTCAGTCTTCATGGGTCATATTCTTACTTCTTCTTCCACATAGAAAAGTAGCAACAACCTTTTCATATAGTAATGCGTCCATTATGTGAAATTTTGAAGCAATCTTCAGAGAGGTATTTTAAAGAAAATAAGTAGAGGGGGAAATGGACCATAAAGATAAGCTTTCATTAAATGTTCTTTCATTAAGAAGTCTTATAAAGGGGAGAGAAGCCCGCCCCTTTGATGGCGGCTGGTCCTTGGTGAGCACCACTGCTTCAGATCCGTCCCACTGGAGTGGTAAGACCAACCCCTAAACCCCCGAAATGCTCTGCTCAATTAGGAGGCTCCCTGCCACCCTCCCCCGGCTTTTCTGTGTTCCACACCCCAGATTGTCCTTAAGCAACACTACCCTTTGGTGGGGACCCGGGTACCCGGCGGGAATTGGCCTGCTTCAGGGCTGTGGCCTTGGACGAGGGTGGGTCCAGTATAAACCTGCAGGGCCCCAGCAGAGAACCCCACCCTTTTGATGGCAGCTGGTCCTTGGTGAGCACCAGTGCTTGATATCCGTCCGACTGGAGTGATCCATAGGACCAGAGCAACCCACTCAGACCAAGCAAGTGACCACTATCTACTACTAGTTGATCCACTTGGAGAGGTAGAAACACACAAACTCTAC
>JAQHUG010000024.1:10959775-10975923 GCA_028555095.1 Dicrostonyx torquatus
TAATAGAAACATACATGGATGCACTGGGAAGGGGAAATAGACAAGATCTCCTGAGTAAATTGAGAACATGGGGTGGGAAAGAAGAGAGGGTAGAAGAGGAGGGAAAGGAGAAAAGAGGGGGGGAGAATATGAGGGAAGGTGATGGTAGAGATGGGGGGAGGACAGAGAGGAAGAGCAAAGAAAGAGATATCTTGATTAAGGGAGCCATTATAGGACTAGCAAGAAATCTGACACTAGGGAAATTCTCAGGAATTCACAAAGATGACCCCAATTAAGACTCTAAGCAATAGTGAAGAGGGTACAAGAACTGGCCTTCCCCTGTTATCAGACTGATGATTACCTTAATTGTCATCATAGAACCTTCATCCAGCAACTGATGAAAGCAGATGCAAAGATACACAGCTAAGCACTGGGCCAACCTCCCAAAGTCAGTTGAAAAGAGGGAGAAGAGATAATATGAGCAAAAGGATCAAGACCATGATGGGGAAACCCACATAAACAACTGCCCTGAGCTAGTGGGAGCTCCCTTACTCCAAAATGAAAGTAGGGGAACCTGCATAGGACCAAATTAGGCCTTCTGAATGTGAGTGACATATATGTGGCTGGGGCAGTCTGTGGGAACACTGGCAGTGGGACCAGAACTTATCCTTAGTGCCTAAACTGGCTTTTTGAAGCCCATTCTTTTTGGAGGGTTAATTTTCTCAGCCTAGATATAGGGGGTAGGGCCTTGTCCTGTCTCAAATGGTATGCCAGACTTTTGTTGCTCTATGGGAAGCCTTACCTTCTCTGAGAAGGATGGGTTGGGTGGGGGGAAGGGGAAGGTAGTGGGAGGGCAGGAGGGAGTAGGAACTTGGATTGGTATGTAAAATAAAAATAAAAAATAGAAATCATAAGTCATCTAAAGAGGATCAAAGAGGCAGCAGATGGTGAAAACAGAATTTGAGAAGTCAAAGGTAAAATCCTTGTACCACTATGCTATAAAGTCTCCTGCCCAATACCATTAAAATGCCAGAGTGATTGCTTAAAGAGATAGCAAGTCTTAACTCATTCCAAATCTAACCTACCAGTGACCATTTCATTAAGATCCCCAGGTTCCTTCAGGACTCGGTGAGAAAGAATGAAAGAATGCTGTGATCATTTAGCAATGTTTCTTGTTGCTGCACAGACAGCAACAGACTGACAATGTTCCCTGTGTATTTGTTGTTTCCAGAGTAGTGAATTCGCTAAAGAGCTTCTATCTTTAATTCATGTTAGAACTATATAAAGGAAAATAGTAATGACTATTGCTGCCACTCTTGATATGTTTTTAATAGAAAGACAGCCATCCCATCTGTGAAGTATGATTTAAAAATAGAATTAAAGATGCTAAACTCTTCTGAAGTTGGTATTAGTGAAAGTTAACATTAAATGCTTCAAACATTACATACTTTTATCAATAAGGAAACAGCTGTCAACCTATAGAAATAAAATGAAGTTATATGCTTTAAAACTAAAATAAAACCTTCATAATCAGCACCAATTTCTAAGAGTCATAAAAATGAGTTCTTAATTGATCAATAATCAATTATAGATTCCACTGATGCAGGGATACATACAGGATTATTATTATTTTCATGACCAGATTAGAAGCCACCACGACCAAAGGCAACTTCATCTTCCTAATGGGTGATACATAGCTCCTACCTCATTTCATAGCTTCACCCTTTATCCCCTGCATGTATTACTATGGGAGCTACAGTGATGTTTGTGAAATGTAAATACAGTCATGCCACTAATCTCCTGTGCTGCAGATTATCAAGTTGCACCCGTTGTTTTCAGTGGAAGTCACCTTCAGCTGCCCTTCCTCCTGCCTTCATCTTGCTACTGCTCCCACACCTCAATCCGAGCCACACCCATCTTGTTGCTGGCCTATGGAATGCTATTCATGCTTCCTTCTCTTGTCCATGTGATTCCCTAGGCATGGAACATTTTTCTGAAAACCCTCCCACCTCTAGTTCACTCCTCTTCCTGTCTTTGTTTAATGAAGTTGCTGCGCCTAAAACTGTAGTCATAGCTCCCCTCCTTGCTCTTCTGGAAGTGTTTATTTCCTATGATTGCTCCCTGTACACACATTCACTGTGTCTCTGATACACTATCATTTTCTAGGACTGCAGACTTCATGGTGGTGGGACCAGTTTCCATCCTGTCCTCGGTGCTATATCCACTGTCTAAAATCAGGGCCTTTACTTACGAGACACATCACGGATGGATGGATGGATGATGGATGGATGGATGGATGGATAAGTGAATGAATGAATCATTTTGAATAATGAATTTAATTTCCTGTGAAATAGCAGAAAGGGGAGTAAAATCAAATCTTCCAACCCCACTCTAGCTCCCTTTCTTCAATAAATCTAGCACTTGGGTTTTCCTGGATAATCCTTAATGAAACTTTATTTAAGGACCTGGGTCTGTTTCTCAACAGATACATAATGTTTTCTAAATGTCTTTGGCCCTGAGAATCCATGTGAAAGCCACCAGTCTGAAACAAACAAACATAAGGGTAGCCTAGGCTTATGCTCCCAGGTAGACCTCCCCCACCTTTCTTCTTTGTGCCTTTTAGTACTGAGTAATTCTTTCTACTTTGATGTGATCTATTACCCAGCTTATTTTTTTTAACAATTTTTTTATTTTAGATGCCAATCCCAGTTCCCACCCCTTCCTCTCTTCCCACTCCCCCCACCTTCACCCACCCCACTCCCCACTTATTCCTCAGAGAGCGTGATGCTTCCAATGGAAAGTCAACAAAGTCTGCCACATCACTTGAGGCAGGACCAAGGCCTTCTTCCCTGTATCTAGTCTGAGTAAGGAATCCCTCCATAGGGAATGGGCTCCAAAGATTCAGTTAATTCACTAAAAAATATTATTGGTTCCACAGGCAGTGATCTCACAAACTGCCCAAGCCACACACCTGTCACCCACATTCAGAGGCCTAGTATGGTTCTATACAGGTTCCCCAGCTGTCAGTCCAGAGTCAGGTAGCTCCCATTAGCTCAGGTTAGTTGTTTCTGTAAGTTTCCCCATCATGGTCTTATTCCATTTGCTCATATTATCTCTCCTCCCTTTCTACAACTTGACTCTAGGACCTCGGCCCAGTGCTTAGCTGTGTATCTCTGCATCTGCTTTCATCAGTTACTGGATGAAGGTTCTATGATGACAATTAAGGTAGTCATCAATCTGCTTACATGGGAAGGCAGTTAAGGTACCCTTTCCACTATTGCTTAGATTCCTACCTGGGGTCATCCTTGTGGATTCCTGGGAATTTCCCTAGCACCAGGTTTACTGATAACCCCATAATGGTTCTATCAAGATATGTCTTTCCTTGCTCTCCCTCTCTGTCTTTCCCCCAACTCAACCTTCCCAATCTCTCAGGTTCTCTTTCCTCTCCCCTTCTCCTTTCTCCACTCCCATTCCACTCTTCACTCTCCCCCCAAACTCCCTCTTTACTCAGGAGTTCTTGTATGTCTGTCTTAGGGTCCTCCTTGTTTCCTGGCTTCTCTGTGGTTGTGGACTGTAGGCTGGTTATCCTAACCAAGCAAGTAAAAGACCTGTATGACAATAACTTCAAGTCTTTAAAGAAAGAAACTGAAGAAGATATCAGAAAATAGAAAGATCTCCCATGCTCTTGGACAGGTAAGATCAACATAGTAAAAATGGTAATCTTTCCAAAAGCAATCTCCAGATTCAATGCAATCCCCATCAAAATCCCAATATAATTATTCACAGACCTTGAAAGAACAACACTCAACTTTATATAGAAAAACAAAAAAACCCAGGATAGCCAAAACAATCCTGTACAATAAAGGAACTTCCAGAGACATCACTATCCCTGACTTCAAGCTCTACTCTCGAGTTATAATAATAAAAACAGATTGGTATTGGCACAAAAACAGACAGGTGGCCCAATGGAATCAAATCAAAGACCCTAATATTAATACACACACTTCTGAATACCTGATTTTTGAGGAAGAAACTAAAATTATATAATGAAAAAAGTATATTCAACAAATGGTGCTAGCATAACTGGATGTCAACATGTAAAAGAATGCAGATAGATCCCTATCTATCTCCATGCACAAAACTCAAGTCCAAATAGATCAAAGACCTCAACATAAATCCAGTCATACTGAACATCATAGAAGAGAAAGTGGGGAGTAGCTTTGAACACATTGGCACGGGAGACTACCTCTTAAATATAACACCAGTAGCAGAGATTGAAAATTAATAAATGGGACTTCCTAAAACTGAGAAACTTCTGTAAGGCAAAGGACACAGTCAACAAGACAAAATGGCAGCCTACAGAATGGAAAAAAATTCCACATCTGACAGAGGACTAATCTCCAAAATATAAGAGGAACGCAAGAAACTAGACATCAAAATACCAAATAATCCAATTAAAAATGGGGTACATATCTACACAGAGAAATCTCAACAGAGTAATTTCAAATGACTGAAAGATACTTAAGGAATTGCTCAACATCCTTAGCCATCAGGTGATGTGGGATTTCCCTCTGTACACTTGAATATGATTGGTTAATTAAAAAAGAAAACTGGCTTGGCCTGACAGGCTAGAGTAAAGCTAGGTAGGGAAAACTAAACTGAATGCTGGGAGAAGGAAGGCAGAGTCAGAGAGAAGCCATGGAGCTGCAGCTGGAGACAGATGCATTGAAAATTTGCTGGTAGACCATGAGGTCATGGTGATGCACAGATTAATGGAGATGGGTTAAATTAAGATGTAAGAATTAGCCAATAAGAAGATAGAGCTAATGGGCCAAGCAGTGATTTAAATAATATAGTTTCTGTAAAATTATTTTAGGGCTGAGAAGCCAGGAACCAACAAGCGGCCTCATTACAACAATCAGGGAAATGCAAAACAACTCTAAGGTACCATCTTACACCTCTCAGAATGGCTAAGATCAAAAACACTAATGACAGTATACTGGAGAGGATGTGGAGTAAGGGGAGCACTCCTCTGTTACTAGTGGGAGCGCAAATTTGTACAGCTGCTTTGAAAATAAGTATGGTGGTTTCTCAGAAAATTGGGACTCAATCTACCTCAAGACCCAGCAATATCACTCTTGAGCATATACCCAAGGGATGCACATTTACACCACAAGGACATTTGCTCCGCTGTATTCATAGCAGCATAACTCATAATAGCCAGAACCTGGAAACAACCTAAATGTCCCTTAACCAAAAAATGGATAAAGAAAATGTGGTACATTTACATAATGGAGTACTGCTCAGTGGTAAAGAACAATGACATCTTGAAATTTGCAGATAAATGGATAGAACTAGAAAAAAACATCCTGAGTGAGGTTGCCCAATTTATTAAATGTAACATGAGGGTCCTGCTCGTTAGAGTTTCTGTCCTGCCCAGTACCCCACAGCCGGCAAGCCCCAAAGAAAATCACACAGAGAGTCTACGTTAAGTTATACACTGATTGGCCCATTAGCTCAGTCTTCCTACCAGCTCCCATAACTTATATTAACCCATTATTCCCATTCATGCCAGGCACATGGCCAGTACCTTTTCTCAGTGAGGCAGCTTACATCCTGCTTCTCAGAGGGACTGCACAGGAATGCCAGGGAAGCTTCCTGCTTCCCAGACTTTCTCCTCGCCCTGCCTCTACTTCCTGTCTGGTTGACCTGCCTATACTTCCTACCTGGCCAATCAGCATTTATTTAAAACATGATTGACTGAACAGACAAGTCTCCTGTACCAATTAAATGCTCCCATAATCCCCATTCTGATTTAATGACCTACAGCACACTGACTCTCAAAAATAAATAGGGATAAATAAACAAATTAAAACAAACAGGGATAAAATTAGGACCTAAGACTCACATATGCAAGAAAAATATATGGTAACTGTCTCTCTAAGTCTTAGATAATTCAATTAATAGAGTAATTTCTAGATCCATCCATTTTCCTGAAATTTTCATAATTTTCCTTTTCTTTAATGCTGAATAAAATCTCATTGTATGTGTGTGTGTATATATCACATTTTCACTATTTATCTGATGACGGGCATCTGAACTGATTCTGTGTTTTAGCTATTATGACTAGAACAACAACAAGCACCAGTATCTCCAGTATCTCTGGTAGAATACAGATCCCTTTGGGTATATGCCCAGAAGCAGTATAACATAATAGTTCTATTTTTAGATTTTTTTTTTGAGAAACTTCCGCACCTATTTCTGTAACAGTGGCACCAGTTTATATTCACAGTAGCTATGATCAAGAAATGTTCTCTCCCAGCCTTCCCAACAATGTTTGTTGCTGGCTATTATCTTGATGATACCCATTCTGGCTGGGGTGAGATGGAATCACAAATTAGTTTTAATTTACGAAATCTCCTACATTTAAAAACAAGGTCATTTTTTAACATCCCTTTCTGTGTTCAGTTGCCCTCCTTCACCCATCTTCCATGCTGGTTTGGGCAGGAGGATCCTGAATAAGGGAAGTGAAGGCCAAGCTCTTGGGCTGTGCTTCCTTCAGTTCCTATTGACTTCTGGGTCCCAGCTTCCTTCCTGTCTGTCACGAGGGGAGAAATACGGGCCTTACATCTTCAAGGTGTTCTAAGTTTCACTTGGAATCATTTGAAGAAGTTCTCTGAACAGTCGCAGTGCTGCACAGAATGAGGCATCCCTCCAGTGTTAGCATCTCACTTGCCATTACCCAACATGAGCTTGTCTCATGCTGAGTGAGATGGATGCCGGCCACATCACGATTCACATCTGAGGACCAACTGTTGTTTGTTCTTACGCTAGAAGCCATAGCAGCTAAGGTAGGCCTTCTTCCAATTACATGGTTTTGGTTCTAATTATTTTACACAGCTCCCACACAGCAGTGTGATCTTCCCTGTCACTAAGACAATTCTCAGAAGTAACAATCCTTCCTGACACACCTCAGCACTGGAACTGTGAGTTCTCCCTGGAGACTCTCACCTTCCTATGATGCTTCGACCCCAGCCCCCTAGAGGCTTGCCTCCCTTTGAGATATCCTTGTTCATGCCAAAAAAAGGAAGCTTTGCACATACCAGGGCAAGGAGCTGCTGTCCTTGGCTCAACAGACAAGGTTGAGCTGCATAACTGTCTGCCTTTACATAGGACATGTTTTCCCTGGCCTTTATATCTGATCCCTGTCCACCACCTATTCCCTAGTACAGGAAGTCTCCGGCTTTGTAGAAATCTGTTTCCCTGCCTTCCTGTCCATATCTGTAATATGCCTAGGTATTTGAATGTCAGTTCTGGCTCTCAGATTCCTTTCCTGCTCCAGTTGGTTTATGACAAGTCCTTCTGACCTTGTCAGTGTTTTCTGAATTCACAGGTTTTACCTCCCTACACTTCTACAGCTCTCCAGATACCCAGATGTGACCCTTGCCTATATACTACTCCATCCATCAGCCAGAGCCAACCCGCTTGGACCTGTCCCACTGAAGAATGGGCACTCAGATGCTCACCCTTCTCTGAACAGCAAGCTCTGCCTTTGCTCTCCAGAGGTCTCTGCTCTCTCCAACTCCATGCCTCTTCTTCTGGAAGCTAACAGTTCACAGGCTATACTCTTTTAAATAAATTTACCTGCTAGAGTGTAGTCAACAACAGAAATGTACACAAGCCATGAAGAGCTTGATAAGTGTGCAGAGTGAAGTCCCTGGGCCATTCTCATCTGGACCAGGAAAGGAGACCATTACCAGAAGTTCAAAGCCCCTCCATGCTCTTTTCACAGTCACTAAAATTCCAACTCATGATAAACAGTTACCTGCCACAAGTCACTAGTAGTAGAAGCAAGCTGTTACTTCTGTCTCTTCCTGAAATACCATTCCCATGACTGATACAGCACATCAGTTTTGCCTTCTTGATCCCCACATGCATAGAATCATACAATCTTTTGCGCCTGTCTTCTATGTTCAACGTGATGCTCGTGAGACTCATCCATGTTCACATGTAGGAGCAGTTTATTCTCCTTTATTACCAGTTAAGGTCCGTCATATGATTACATCATTGCCTATGTTCAAAGGACATGGTTTTTCTAGTTTTATCCTATTACAAATGGCAATTTGGTAAATATCCTTGTGCATATTTTTTAATAGACTCAGCACATCTCCTGTTGCGTATATATCAAGGAGTAGACCTTTAGTGGATGGAAGAATTTTCCAAAAATAACATACCAGTCAATATCTAACCAATAGTGTAGGGCCATTCTGCTTATTAGGCTCTGGTATAATGTCTCTGGTGACTGATGATTTCAAATGCCTTTTCTTATGTTTCCTGGCTACTTGTGTATTCCTGACATGTAGCAACTTTCTGTATGGTGCAAATTCCTTCTCCCATTCTATTACTTGCCCTGGTGTTCTCTTCCTTGGATCTGTTGAAGAAAAGCTCTTAAAGAATCCAAATATTGCCGGGCGGTGGTGGTGCACGCCTTTAATCCCAGCACTCAGGAGGCAGAGGCAGAGGCAGGGGGATCTTTGTGAGTTCAAGACCAGCCTGGTCTACAAGAGCTAGTTCCAGCACAGGCTCCAAAGCCACAGAGAAACCCTGTCCTGAAAAAAAAAAAAGAATTCAAATATTTAAAGTAGTATGTGTACAGAAACACAGGTTTCTGGGAGAAGAAAAACAATGCTTCAGTATAAGGTCTATTGACTTGAAAGTCACTCAAAATAGGTTTTTGTAGGGCTAACAGTTTGGACTTAAAAGGTATTATTCTTATACTTGTCCCAACTTACCTGGCTTCTAGTTGTACAATTAAGACCGCATGTTCTATAGCTGTACTCTCAACCTTGGAGTCTTTCCTTCCAAATCACACAGTCCCTGAGAATTGCTCACTTACAGGAGTTCTAGAGGTGCCTTATGGGGCTCAACTACACTTAGCGACAGGCAGGGGTCACCCTACCCTATTTAAACCCTATAGTTTATAAACTATAATGCTATGTCTCTTGTAATTTTGCCTGTATCTTTAAAAAAACATCCTTCCTATTTTTTTCAAATAAAAAAATCTTTCACAAAATAAGACTATATTCTTCATCAAAATAAATAGGGATCACCTATCAGTTATGGAACGTTTCTTGGGAAGAGATTAACAAATGTCTATGTATCCAAGATAGGAAACCAACAACAAGTGAAAGAAATGATTGCACCAAAGTCTAGATTAGTGAAGTGGTGAGCTTACTGGAGTTACTTACAGGAGTATGGGTGAAAGATGGAGCACAAAAGTATAGGTGACTCAAAGGCATTACCAGAAAGGCCACCGTCAACATGGCTGACACCTTACACAAGCAGCATCCCGGAGCTCCCTGCACATTCTGCAGAAAGTTCCACTGACTAGTTTCCATCCTTCCAGCAACAATTTATTGCTTTCATTCATTCTTTTTAACTTTCTGTGCTTTCCAACTCTTGTAATATATGTGAACTTCCTTAGCCCCGTGCATTTTATTAGTTTTCTGAGCTTTATAAACCTCCCTCCCCCACTCCAGGAGGGGTTATTTCATTTCAAAGGAAATAACTGCGCACAACTATGCCAAAATTTGATGACTTGAAACAACAATTACTTTTACCATGCCTGGTCATCAGTTTAAGCTGTGCTGCCATGAGTGAGTTTGATGTTAGCTAGGCTTCATCTGTAGGCTTCACAGAACTCTATTTCTGGGATTCGTGTGGGTAACTGCTAGTGTGATAAGGGACCAGGGACGCGTGTTTCTCATCATTCGATCAGCTTGGGCTTGCTTATAAGATGGTTGGAAGTATCTAAGAAAATGATTATAAGAGTTCAAAGCCCCTTGGAATATAGTCTCAAAAACCAAAAATACCACTTTTGCTACATATTAATATCAAGTTATAAAAGAAACATTCAGGGAATAGACTTCACCTCTTAACAGTAAGGGATACTGCAAAAGTATACTTGAAAAGTTGGCTACAGAGGAAGAAATAGTTGTGGCCATTTTAAGAAATATATTAATGTATGTAAATTATTTTCAAACATACATAACACACTGTGATGATAATCATTCTCTCATTACCTTTCCTTAACCCTCCTCTTCTATTCACTGGTTCTCTTTTGATTTATGCACATTTAAAAAAATCTGACATTGATTAATTTACTACTTTCTCCTTTATCATTTGGAAATTTACAAAATTATTTATGCAAACATTACAATGTACTACAATGACTACATACACAAATCAAACATGTTAACTCTATCCCTTGTTGACTGGAACTCTCACATGCAGTCATTTAAATGAGGATTTACTTTTATCTTCATTAAATGAGCGAATATTTAAGAATTCTAGCAAGCATGACTAACAAGGAAATAAGAAAAAGCACTCTTACACATTGATGTGTATGTGCACCAAAGTACATGTTTTTAAAGTGAGGAACTCATGTTGACAAAATTATGAATGAATAATCATAGATTTAATAAGGATACAATATTGAGACCACTTAATAGAGCACTTTCTTAATAATAAAAGGCTGGGAAAGATATTATAATATGACTATATAGTAAAATACTACAATAATTAAAAGATATGTAGAAAATACTAAGTGATGTGGGAAGAAAGACACAACAAATTAAGGTAGAAAAGATTACATATGCTATTATTTGCCTTATCTATATTTTAGTAACTATTTTCTAAAGTTGTTAAATATTAGTATTTCTGTGTGCAATCAGGATGAATGTTCTTTCATAATAAATATGTCACCTGAAGCAAATGTTTTAACAAAACCCTACTCTAGAACTGTCTTCAATAATGTTCTATTATCACAGAGCTTAAAAATCTCCACAACTGTGAGGGTACCACTAACTTCAGGCTCCTTCTGAGGAAAATGAAGCACCAGGGCTATTTCAACTTTGTGTTCTCATCTTGGCTGTCTATGCTCCGTAAGCAACCTGCCTGCCTCTTCACAGATGGGCGAGGGCTGCGTCATTGTTCAGCATTCTGTTTTCCAGGCTTTCATGTAGAAAAGATAAAGGAGACACTCACATTCATTATGTACCACAACAGATTATCTCACATGCAGGCTCCCCAGAGACTGGCCACTTGGTCCAACTATGGTGGTTTCTGCAGCTTCCAGCTCTGTGGGAACTCTGAATTCACATAGGGTCTACCCAAGAGAGCCTCCTTCTACGCCCACACCACACATTCTCTTGCCTCCTGCTCCCTCCACCTTTGACTTCCCTATTGAGGGAAATTATTCCAATCAAGTCCCCTCAAGTAACAGCAAAGGCACTAAATATGGCTTGCTCATGTTACCAGGCAAGTTGTGTCTCAACTGGTGAAGGTGATCCACCCTGTACCACCACAAGAGGCCAACATGACTGGCACATGATGGACAAAGGAAGGAGTCTAGACATAGGAAATTACCTGATGCACATCTTGGTAATTCTCTACTTAGTAATATTGGTAAATGAAGAGTTCAAACTATCATCACAACTTCACATGAGCAAGATATAAAACCATTAGGGGTTAAAGTTAGGAATCAACTAGTTAGACAAGCACTCCAGGTCAACTGAAGTATTGATCACAGGAGTGGCAAATCTGAAAGAGACTGTGGAGTGGGGAGAGAATAAATTTCATTCTGGGCTTCGAGGTTATCTGTTTCAATGGTAACTATAATTTATCTCCTTAATTCTCTCACCTTGAGTCTTCTTAGAATTGGTGGTAGCCACTGCCTTGAAGGAAATCTTTTAGCATATGGGTCTGGTATTTCATTTCCCAAAGAGTTTTCTATGTTGTAGTGTAGGAGCAATGTATAATGCTTCTAACACCTCCCTGACTTCTCAGCCTACTCATGGGATACGCACCTAAGCCCCACATGCTTACCTAAGAAGTCCATGGGAATAGCTCCCATGGGGATAGCTCTGAACCAAGGCAGACAGACAAAAGGGAAGCTGGGTAAATTCCTCTTCATTTGTTCTTTGGAGAGACCTTCTTACACACCGGCTATTTCTACCATCTCTCACAGAAGATGATCCAGTAAGATTGAGCCATCAGTGTTTATTCTGATACCAAGTGGTTGCTGACTTGATAACATTCCTTTGTATTATCGTTTTCTCTTTTCCTAACTTGTTCCTTTATTCCCTTCTATTACCTAAGTCTGTGCTTCCTAATAAGAAGCAAATGCATGAACAGAAACCTCTACCTTATGCTCCGATTTCTAGGGAAGCCAAGCTAAAACAAAAATAATTGGCAGGCACAGCCATGGTGTCATGCTGTAGCAAAGATCTGTAAGACAAGCAACCAAGCTCCTAGATAAAACTAGCCTTCTCCAGAGACAAGAAAATCCTCCCAAACGCTCCATGAACCTGGCCCAAACCAGACCAAGGTAAGGAGAACCTAGTCATGAGCAAGTGGACAGAACTTCCCAAAACTTTTTTCTACAACTGCCTTAAAGCACATTGTTAATGCTCTGATAGTTCATTGTTAATGCTTTAATAATGCTGGCCCCATTTCTCAAGGAATGGGTATGAGCTCAGATCTAATGAGTCAGAAGTTACCTACTCATCTTTTAACAATTTATTTATTTTTACTTTATGTGCATTGGTGTTTTTCCTGCATGTATTTCTGTGTGAGAGTGACAGGTCCCTTGGAACTGGAGTTAGAGTTGAGTGCCACCACATGGGTGCTGGGATTTGAACCTGGGTCCTCTGGAAGAGCAACTAGTGCTCTTAACTACTGAACCATCTGTCCAGCCCCTCCACCACCACCACTCTGTGTTTGTATATGCAGATGCAAGAAGAAAACCTTGGCTGTCACTCTTCTGATGACTTGCAGTTTTGAGACAAGGTTTCTCACTGGACTAGAACTCAGAAGTGGTCCAGGCTGCCTAACCAACAAGCTCCAGTCAGCAATCCATCTGTCTCCCTTCACCAGAGTTGAAATTACAAACACACATCAGCATACCTGACATAATTTTTTAACATTGAATTCAAAGAATCACTCAAGTCCTTATGCCTACCAGGCAAGCACTTCATGATCTCTCCCTTTGAAGGGCACGGTTTTCTATAAGCACAGCTCAATCCAATATGTCAAGATTTGAGGATAACTAAAATACCATTAAATCTAGCAAGCACAGGGGCTGGAAAGATGGTCAATGATTAAAAGCATTGCTGTTTGCAAAGTACCATGGTTTGGTCCCTTGTATCCATATCAGGTGATTCACAAGCACCTGTAACTCCCATTCCAGGGATTCTGACACCTTCTTCTGACCTCCAAGGATACCTGCATATATGTGGTATACATTCAGACCAGCAGGCACATACACACCTACACATTAAATATTTTTTAATCTACCATCTATAGTAATTAAAATGTAGTGCTTGATTCAGACATGACTGGCTCTGGTGATCTAAATAATACAGACACATGAGAACACCTAGTTTCATCTCGAAGCTCTGTTTGTTTGCATTTCCTCAATTGGCTTCCCTATTGGGCACGATGCACTGGGACAGCTGCTGAGGCCTTTAGGCTGAGAGGGGAGACTGTGTTGACCACAGTAGCTGACTGTTGCAACCAAGCAGGAAGCAGAAGTAATGACACAGCTCAGGAGAGTGTCAGGGACCAGCCTTGACAAAAATACCACTTTCCAGGGTAGGGCTTGGGAACTTAGAAATAGTAAAGAATATGAAGACGTGTATGAAAATAATAAAACAGAAAAACATAGAATAGTACCAGAAGAGAGTTCCAGTGAATACTGAAATCACCCACATTTAATTTCCAATTGCTTAAAATACTTCTGACCCCAAAAGGTAGGAGTAAGGCAAAAGCCTTGTTAACACGATACAAGGAAGTGAACAGACCAGTTGAAGGTCACGGCTACAAAAGTTAAACATTCTGTTGCTAGAACAAAATAAGTCCTGCTTACACCCTAGACCAAAACATTCTGTAGGCAAACCACTCCCTAAGTGGAATCCAATGTTATCTCCTTAAAGGAACTGGAACCTTAGTTGGATCCAAGACTTTTGATTGAGGTGGAAACACATCCACTTCTCTATTCCTGAAACACAAGGTCTGGCTATTAGCCACACCTGTTGAAAATAACCTCCATCTAAATCTAGGTAGGACCTTTGAGGTAGAAACACAATAACCTTGAAGAAATAAAGGTAAGTTCCAACACTTTGACCTTTGGTCAACTTGGAAACAGGCTCCCATTTTTGGACCTCCACAGAGAGGGAAACAGCAGGAGGGAGCAGAGGATGACACCCATTCCCGGATCTGTAGGAGAATGCAGAACAGGCAGAGGGAAACTATGGAAAGGCATTTTCTCTTTCGTTTGGCACCTTTTCCCACAGCTCCACCATTGCCCTCCTAAAAGCATGAACCAAAACAAACGTGAAGCAGACAGCGTTCAGCAGGCACAATGTAATCATTCCCTTTCTCCTCACTGTAGCATTTCCCCTGCTTAGGAGTCACAATGTAATCGTTCCCTTTCTCCTCACCATAGCATTTCCCCTGCTTAGGAGTCACAATGTAATCGTTCCCTTTCTCCTCACCTTAGCATTTCCCCTGCTACACCACTTACGAGTCTTCGAGTCTTCGCTGTCACCCAGAATCCTAGCAGCTGAGTCATGAGAAGCGACAGACTGAAAAAATTACTTCCCTTATTTTTTCAAGCCAAACATCTATACCAAACTGTAAAGCCCAAACACATATAAAATTGAGATTTTTAAAAAGCAATTTAAAAATTTTTGATATTATAACTTAATTACATTTCTCCCTTTCCTTCCTCCCTCCAATCCCTCCCTGTTCACCTTCAAACTCTCAGCCTCTTTTTTCACTGTTATTGCATCTAGGTGGTATTTAGGAATATAATACATTATACTATTACTAATTATATTATAGACTATATTATATATTTATGTTATATGCAAATATAATATAGAATATTGAATATTCTATAGTACATAATTATTATTACAACCAATTGGTGATATCCTCTCTGGGGAAGACCTCCCCTCCTGCCCCCAGCTTTCTTCAGTTGCTTGTAATTCTTGTGTAGGCTTGAGGTCTTGTGGGCTTTACATGTCCAATTTGGCATGTTCATTGGCATCTGTTCAGCTTATGTTCGGGCAGGCATGTTGGTGAGACTTCATGGGTGTAGCTTCTGATAATACCATCAGACAATATCTCACAGCAAAACCCCTTCTATGGCTCTGACAATCTTTCCACTCCACTCTTCGTCAGTGTTCCCTAAGTTCTAGGTGTGAGGGCTTTGTAGAGGTAACCACCATTGTGAAAACTACCAACAAAGTTCACTTCATATAATCTGTTGTGTGCATCACTTGCACTATTAAGATACGCCAGAATCAAAGCATGTAAGATAAATAGTCAAGAAAACTATTCTTTTATTTCTGCATCTCATATAAATCAGGTCAAATATTTCTGAAACCACAGCAGACAGGGAAAAAGCAAATGGCTCCTGGTATCCTTTGTTGCCAAGGAAGTAACGCAGGGAGGAGAAACCACTCCAGAATCATTCTCCAGCTCTGGGGCTCTCAGAGTCCCAGCTCTCCCGCTCAGCCCCTACCTTCTCACAATCAAGGATAAAGCAATTGTCAGCTAGTGGCTTCTAGAACACCTGGAACGCTCATCCAGACACACAGGTGCTCAGCGTCAGCTTCACTGTCTCAGAGATTCCTCTGAGGACTCCAGGATGAACAACTCCGTGTTTCTTTTAGGGAGTGCAAAGCCTTCAACTAAGTAACTGAAGCAGCAAGAAGCTTCTAAACTTTAAGGTGGAGCAGTGAGTCTTGGCATAAATAAAGAAGCCCCATTTCCAGTTCTTTCTGTTTTGTAGAAAACTTGAGTTGACTTTTACTTCAAAGGAGCAGAGTAAGGGTGGAATTATGATCTTTCCAGGAAGGTAAAGCAGAGAAAGTGGCACCAAGCTGAAGCCTCACCAGTAGTTAGAAGTGGTGTCAAGCTAAAACCATGCCAGGAGTTAGAAGAGGCATCAAGATGAAGCCACACCAGTAGCTAGAAGTGGCATCAAGATGAAGCCACACCAGTAGTTAGAAGTGGCATCAAGATGAAGCCACACCAGGAGTTAGAAGTGGCATCAAGATGAAGCCACACCAGTAGCTAGAAGTGGCATCAAGATGAAGCCA
>JAQHUG010000024.1:11046466-11072255 GCA_028555095.1 Dicrostonyx torquatus
CATAGATTTCTAAATATGGGTTAGACTAATATGTAGAAGAGGCTAATGATAATGGGCCAGGCAGAGTTTAAATGAATACAGTTCTTGTGTGATTGTTTCAGGTACAAGCAACTGGTGGCTGAGCAGGCCCACACCTCACCTCCTAATTACAACAGCTGGCAGCCAGGGAGCATGGGGAAGGCACCACAGAGATGAAGACCAGACTTTCAAGATAAATAATGTTATGACAGGCAGAGAACAAGTAGGCGTTTCACCATACCAACTAAAATGTGTCCCTGAAAAAGCCCAGAGGACAAGGGTTGAGGAATTTGACTGGATTATGAGATAAATATGAGATCCTGTAGAAAAGAGTATATGAAAGATCTTGGAGGTAAATGCAAATTTGGATTCTTCCTTCTGAAAGAGAGAGGAGAGGAAAGGAAGAAATCCCTCCTTGGTGCTCCAGTCCTGACACAGTGAAATCCTAACCAAACTTCTTAGAGAAGATGACTGAATGGCTGAACATCTATAGCATGTCTCCTAAGGAAAACCATGAGCTATAGGAACCAAAGACCAAGAACTGCTCAGTGCCTCCAGAATTCAATGTCCTCAGCCATCCAAACCAATGGATAAAATTTGAGAGTGGTAAATATACTGCCAATCATTTAAGTGTGTTTTCTTAACTAACCAATATGATTACAAATGAATCCTTTAGTGAAGTCTACCTCACTTGAGTTGAAATGCTGCTTAGAGGGTGACCAGAGACAATCAAACATATCAAATATCCAACAAGATAACATTACCTTATTGTGGTAAAATTACAGTACTATTGTCCAGATTATGAAACTCAATAATTTGGTTGCTATGCATCTACGACACTGTGCTAAGTTTTAATGACCATTTTCAAAGAACATTGGTAAGTGGACCAGCACTACCCAGAGTGAGGAAAGCAGGCAATGAGGCTCTCAGAAAACCAGTCAATGAGTGGGTGAAGGGACAACCTGCATATATCATCAGCTGGTTGCTTTTCTTGGGGCTACAACATGCTTTATATATTTACCAACATATGCATCACTTATAAAGAGCTATCCTGATTTTTAACATTATAGAGGTCAGAACCATAAGGAATAGTCATAAGTGTAGGATAATAATCTCGAATAAATGTAAGAAAAGTTAGACCACCGAAGACAGCTATGGAACAGTAGAGTAGGTCTTGTCTGGCCATCATAAGTATCTGTCATAGAAGTGTTCAGTTAGGAGCCAAGTGACTATCTGTTAAATGTAAAGATGCATACTTTAGGGCAGTGGTAAAACTGGGATTTCACACAACTCCATCCATGTATTCACTGCCCGGGGCTGTCTCCTTCTCAAGAACCATTTGTTTACAAGAATTTAACCCTACTGGAAGTAAAACAAACAAAGGGAAATTTTTCTGGAAGAACCTAGAGATGTTCCATCGAAGCCAAGGGCAACAACAACATTTGGGCCTCAGGAAGCGCCAGAAGCAGGATGAGGATATCATCAGGAACAAGAATTCATCTTACTGTCTCCGTCTTATCACACCACAGCCTTTGGGCTAAGACCACGTGCTTCTGAGTGTCTATTCCTGGGCTCCCCATTCGTTCCACTCTGCTTCTTTTGTACTCTGTCAGCTCTGCTTTCCTGTGTTCTTTTAAGTTTTATGATTCGGTCCATGTGAAATCCCATTATGAAGCCTCAACTTCCAGATCTAACTCTCACAAACCCAGAGTCCATCATCTTGCTAATCAGGTTGTCCCTTTAAGCCTAATGTCCCAGTCTGCATCACATAAGACTCCATGGCATGACCAGGGATTAGAGTCACGCTTTTCACAGAAAGAGATGTCAAAGAACTTAAAGGACTCAGAATGCAGAGTAGAGATTGTTGACAACCCTCAGATATTAATTAAAAGCCTTGAGCTGCTTGTCTGTTTAATGTCAAATGACCTGTCAGTGAATGGCAAGCCATTGAGATGGCTCAGGTAACAATACGGAGAAGGAATTGAGCATAAGGTTTCTCCATTTGTAGCTTAATATCACCTTTTAAGGGGTGTATACCATCAGGCAAGTTGTGTAATCTCTCCATTCCGTAGTTTCTTCATCGATAAAATGAGGAGTGATGTGTGTGCCCATGAGGGTGCAGGTTTGTGGGCATGTGACTGTGTGTTTTCAAATGTTCAGATAATAACAGTGATTCCCATATAAGAAGGTCTCATTTTGAACTTCAAAACAACTATGAACATTGGCCAAGTAGATTGTCTTCATTTCATACAGTGACTCAAAATTATGTAAAGTCTGCCGCTCTTACAGTCGATGGCCTAACAGGGCCTGCATCCAAACCTTCCTGAGTCCTTTCGGATGCTCTTTCCACACCGCATGCGGCTTCTCTGGATCAACTTTGTCTTTTAATATGTTAGTAGACTCACAGAATTTCTCAGACATTTTCTTGGCACAACACGGTGTTCCCAGTGACTACAATAAATTAAACTTCTCCTTGAAAATAATTTCAAGAAATATTTTGGACAAGAACAGATTTGTAACTGTCACTTCCTGTACCTGTTGCACACTTCCTCTAAAACACATATGCTCCCCTCCCCCACTGCACATGCACAAGCACATTCACAGAGCGTCTCTGTGGTACAGAGTCCATTACCCTCTGAGAATTCAGGATCCCCCTCCTAATTAAAGAAAGCAGCTCCCTGTGGTCACTTTCTCTAAGACACACTTTGTCTACTGTGTAAAGTTGAGCATAACCCCGAGAATACATGAGATAATGTTTCCAAGGGCATCTGCGGTCTACACTGGAACCTGGTAAACAAAAGGAAAAAGGAGAAAAGGGAGGGAAAGAATGGCCTCTGTTGGTTAAGAAGAGTAGTAGGTCGAGGCCTTTTGGCACTTGCAATAACTGGGAAGAGACAAAACAATGACATGCGGAGCTGCAGAGAGAAGGGCCTGAGCTTATGGGGTACGAGCTGCACACGCAAATGGGGGTTTGCTGAAGGACAATTGTGAAGAGACCGTCAGTTTTCAGGTCACTTTGGGAATCTGACTTGGCTTAGAACACTTCTTGCTAAGTGAAGCGGATTGACTCTAAGGCCACCAGAAGGTTCAGGATACCGATTTCACACGGCCGCTTTGAGTTGGTGATGTAGACTCGATTTATCTCCTTCCATCTCTTCATTCTGTCTTTTTCTCCGCTGGCTCTGGCTCTGAGGGATTTTTACCCTAAAACAATAAGAGGCAGCACTAGCTAGCACATGTGTTTCCAACTTCAAGTCTATAAGAAAAGGAGAATTTACTCCACAGACAACACAGCTGGCTCTCCCAGCTCTGACTGGCCCTGCATCAGGTGCCGTCTCTGACCCACACCCTCTGCCTTAGGAGAAAAGGCTGTTTTAACTGGCCTCTTCCCAGGTCTCCTGTGGAAAATCAACACTGCACCTGAAACACATATAACTGGGGAAGACATAGATAGTTCTCCCAATGGCCAAGAGGAAATATTTTTCATATAACAGAGAAGTAAATGCTAGGAGCAAGAATAACTGATGTATACTTAGGTCTGACTTTTCTCCTAGTTGACCTAGGGAGACTGGTGCTAAATTCCCAGAACCCTAAGGCATTAAAAGTAATATAAACCTAAGAAATAAACAAATGTGAATTAAAACATAGCTCCAACTTTTACTTGCTGTGTGATCTAAAAGCCAACCTTGGCCCCCTTGGCTCCCAGATGGTGGCACTGTTTTGGAAAGTTTTGGCATCTTTAGGAGGTGGAGCCTCATCAGAGTGACTCTCTAGGAACAAGTCCACTTCCTGTGTGCTTGCTGCTTCCTAACTGCTGACGCGATGTGACCAGTTGCTTCACAGTCCTGATTGTCATGACTTCCTGCCATAATGGGCCATTTCCCTTCTTAAACTGTGATCCAAAATAAACCCTTTTATTCCTTGGGTTAGTTTATGTCAGGTATTTGGTTATAGCAATGAGACAAGTAATACAGATGGCATCATATAATATTAGTAAGGTTTAAATAGCATTGCTTTAATTTGGAGATCCACAGTCAAGCACTGGGGCAAGCTTTGGGAATCCTGAAGAAAGGGGGGGGATTGTATGAACGGGGGGAGGGGGTTAAGGCCATGATGGAGGAACCCACAAAGACAGATAACCTCAGCTCATGGGAGCACATGGACTGTGGACCAACAGCTAGGGAGCCTGTATGGGATTGACCTAGGCTCTCTGCATGTGTGTGACAGTTGTGTAGCTTGGTCTATTTGTAAGGTTCCTAGCAGTGAGATCAGAATGTGTCCCTGTCACTTAGCTGGCTTTAGGGAACTTGTTCCCCATGTCAGATTACCTTGCTTAGCCTTTATACAGGGGGAAGAGCTTGATCCTACTTCAGTTTGATCTGCTGTGCTATGTCAAGTCCATGGGAGGTCTGCCCCTTTCTGAATGGAACCAGAGGAGGAGTGGGTGGACTGGGGGTAGATGGGAGTGGCGGGGAGGGATGGAACAAGAGGGAAGACAGAGGGGAAACTGTGGTTAGTATGTAAAATAAAGGACAGATGTTAATAAAAAAGACTTCATTTAATAGCTGGTGCTTATGGTTTCAAGAATGTTAATTTACTGTTGATGATATTAACAACAGCAATACTTAGAGCTATGGAAACAGTAAGTGGGATCCTCGTTATTAAGCATTTTCCTATGCTCAGGGGACCTGAGGTTAATCTCTGAAGAACACATAGCGGCCATCCTAACATATGTGATCCTGCTCCATAGGATCCGCAACCTTTATTACTTTGACCTCAGATTCATTTAGGAAGAGTAAGGCTAAAGAAATTAATCTCAATATACATTAGATACAATTAAAGTCCTAGTTCTTTCTTTCTCTCCCAAAGATTAAAGGTTTCAAATAGTGGTACCCTTAAAAATCAGAATGTCACTACATTAAAAACAAAATGAATTCCAAACCCCTTAGGCAGCTGGGCAACCCTACCAAGCCCTGCTCATTCAACATGACTGCGCTTAACCTGTGCCACACTTGGTATACCCAGAACAGTTCTCCACAAAAATGTCCTTTTTCTAAACAACCAAAATATTCCATTTATAATTCCTGTTTATTAACAGCAATGGTCAAAGAAGGGCTGGGAGAGTTGGCTTGGCAGAGGACCTGAGCACGGTTCCTAGCGCTCTCATCTGGTGGCTCACAACTGCCTGAAACTCGATCTCCAGGGGACCCAATGGCCTGTTCCAGCTTCCACAGGTGCACACACATACACACACGCACACACACACACACACACACACACACACACAAATAAAAATGAAAAAATATCATTTCTTAAACTGCTCAAATCCTTTCGTCATCTGCCCACAGCCAAGCAGAATGGCGCTTCCCCCTGCGGGATGGACAACCCCAGCTATTTTTATCCTCATTGAAGGTCTGAATTTAAGCTTCTCAGTGACCCTGGGAAGGACTTTCTCAGACCATTAATGGGAGGTAATATTTCTGTACACATTTTAATGGGTCTGTCTGTCTTACTCTTCCTATGTCCTTTCTTTGCCTTTCATTTAGGACTAGGAAATCCTCACAAGGCCTCAGAGTACTGCCCATAATTCAACTTGTCTCTATCATATCGTATTCTACCCTAGAGAATAAATAATGGCTGACCACTGTCGTTCTTTCATCCGGGAAAATCCTTTGCAGAGGAGAAAAATCAATGTCCCATAACTCTAGTTATAATCTCAAATATTCTTTATCCATGCTTTTTAAATATTAAAAAATTGCTTTTAAAAATAATAAAGAACCAAACTTCGATTCTATACTATTACTTTTTTAAAGGCTAATTTCCTAACATCTAGTATGGGTAGATTAGTCACCAGTGGACCATGACACATGTATTACATTCCTTGACCTTAAATGTAGTTTAGGAGATGAACAAGGGTAAGGTAAACTGTATATTCTAAGATATATACATTCAGGAAAACTTCCAATCAGATGAGCTGTGGCACTTTGCTTTGCATCCCTGTACTCGGCAGGGATGAAGGCCGCAGGGATGACAGTGGAAATAGAAGGGCAAGTGGGTTCTAATGGAAGCTCATGCGCTGCGGAGAGACATCTGAACCAAGCCCATGCAACCCTCTCCTAGTAAGAAACCGACTGGTACATTCAGTTTTGTAGAAGGCACAACTTGCGGAAGGCACTAGGTAAACCAGACCTGTTAAACATGCAGGCTCTTTTTTCTTCAAAGGACGGAAATGACACCCATTCACCCGGGATGCTGGAGTGGATATTATCTAACAACTTGGTAATGTTTTGACATGCCATGCAGCATGTCAAAATCAAAAGCCCCAGAATTCTGAGCATTGTCTCTCAATCAATAGAACCCATCTTGATGCTTATTATAAATCCTTCCTCCCTAGGCCCTTACCTTGAGCATTATTTCTCTGTCAATAGGACCCATTCTTATGGTAAAGGTCACAGGTATTTTGTTATAGACATGTACTTTGCAAGGGGGTTTCCATGTAGACATAACTGTCGCACGGAAGCTTTTTTCTAAACTTTTGCTGTGTTTAAATGTGTAAGAAAAATAAAGCGCTTGGCCAGACTCTAGAAGTTTTTGATCCAGTACCAACTAAAGTTGTGCTGACCCAAGTTCCATTCTTAACCTCACCTGGGTCATTTCCCTGCCAGTTGTGACACTTGCAGACACACACACACACACACACACACACACACACACATTTTGTTTAGTTTTTCTGTGCAAAGTCACATAAGTACAGACATCTAATATTCTCTCCCAAAGGAGAAAAGTAAATATCCTGCCAGACTACACGTCTAGATTAAGAATACCAGAAAAACAGAGCATTTTTTAATTGCCTTAAGAATAAGGTTTCCTAGGGAAAAAAAATCTTGCTAGCCTATGGATTCAAGAGCAAATAGTCCCACCCTCCAGCCACAGCTGGATGCCCTAGAAGATAATCAGTTTTTATCTCTCAATCTTGATATCAATAAAGTCCCCCTTTGAAATCAAATCTCAGTTTATGAGCTGTCTTATCTCTTTCTCCCATTCCAACTGTACCTTTAGGCTTGCAAAGACAAATGGGCAGGCTTCAGTTTCTCAGACTTTGTGTTCCTCCTAACTTTGGCCTCACTCCCCATGTGCAGAACTCTTTAAGGACAGAATTCGTGCTGACGTGGGAGGAGACTGAAGTTCTGAGAAACTGAACAAGATACGCTAAGCACATCTGCCTTGATGTCCAACTCAGGAGAACGAGACCGGGAGAGACAGGCAGAGGGTGGCAAGACTTCCTCACGGCTGCTCTCCCCATGTGCCAACTTCTCTGCCAAGTTCTTAGGTGAAAGCAGTGACTGAGATAACCACTTCAGAGCTGATAGGCAAGCTGACTTGCCATCGCAATGTGACATGATAAATGCCACAGTGGGTGTGCCAGAGAGAACTCCCTTCATCACCTTCAGTACAGGCTTTGTGTGTGTGCAACGTGGGCAGTTACACATAATCTCATACCTAGGTTAAAGCTTTATTCTCTTTTATTCAATTTCTTAATTCTTTAGCAAGAGAGTCCACCACAGGCGGTAGTGGCGCACACCTTTAACCCCAGCACTTGCCAGAGGCAGGCTGATCTTTGGAAATTGGAGGCTAGCCTGATCTACAGAGGTGGTTACAGGACAGCCAGGGTGACACAGAGAAACCCTGTTTTAGAAACTAAAAGAAAACAAAAGAAAAACGAGAGATTCCACATTTGCACTATCAAGACAGCTTGACTACGCCTGCCATCCAGAAAGCTGCACCTTCTTTCTCCTCTCAGAGCTAATCCAGCACCTAAGCTCCTTTTCTGAAGCAGATTCTGGTGACTCAGTAAGCCTCCTCTGCCTCTTTAATGCATTCTTTATTCCTGGGGCTCCTCATAGCCTGAACTAGCAGCAAAATGATGCTAGGGGCTTTGCTTCATAGAAGGCACCGAGGGTATAATTTTGCATCTCAGTGATCCTTAGGCAGTCACTGAAAAGTGAAACAAGTATAATAAATAAAAATATCCTAGCTACCTTCTAAAGCAGATGGCAAAGCATTTATACTCGAGCTCGCCTGTTCTGTGAGTCAACATGCAGCAATAGGCAAACATCCACCTGCCATGTTTCACAGTGAAGCAGGAAGGAACAGCAAAACCTCTCGGAGTCTTCCTGCAACCCACCAGACCTAGTGGCTTTCGAACCTCTGGGTCCTTCTGTCTCAAAGTAGAGAACTCTTGAAATCCGCTGGGAGAGGGTAAGACTCCTCACAGAAGCCATGTCCAGTCAGAAAAAAGGACCTCCTCGCTGTGAGTTCTGAGATCATTTGATTCTTGCAGTGAAAGACACACCCTGCTGTTATCAGCGATTTGACAAAGAAGCAGGTGATAGGAGGCAAAACTGCACCGAGACCACAGAGCTTGTGACTGGAACCCCAAATACAGGCTTCCTGACCCCAGATTCTCCACTCATGATCCCTATGTCACACATCCTCTGTGAGCACCGTCTACTACAGTGCCCCCTACTGTCCTCCTGAAGAAAAGATCCCCCACTTCTATGCATAACCAACAGCTCTAAATAGGAACAGAAACCCTTGTCTTCCAGTCCCACCAGCCAACAGTTTTCAGATCCCGCTGTAAATGGCCAAGTGCCAGACGACCAAGAGGTGCCTGCACAGTCCGCATGATGATGGGATGCGGCTTGGGATGGATAAAGGAACAGACCCTACTCTTTCTGGAGAGCTTTCCTGCTCCCATGCGGGCATCTGCAAGCTCGAGAAGTTTCTGTGAGTAACTGCCTTGCCTCCAAGAGGGAAGAAATCTGAGCATGTGAAATAACTAGAATCCACAGAGAAAGGAAGATTACTAAATTTAGAGCCCAGAGTTTAACAAAGTATCTATACTGGCCAGCTTTTTAAAAAAAAAAAATACAGCTTAGAAAAAATACAGAAAAGATTAATTTTCATGCCTTTGGAGGCTACATTGTTTTTTCTTTGATACAGTATCAGCAAACACTTGGCCACAAGAGACCATGGGATTTATTTAAATTGCAGAAAGAACAAATCAGTATTTTGCCACCATTTTCACCTCTTTGAAGACAACTAAAATCCTCTCTAATGTGATTCATCCTCTCCCTGTGCTCTCCTAACTTGAACTCCAATAAATATTAGATGCTTTTTTTTCTAGTCAAGAGAAACAGACAAGAAATTAGACATGCAAGTTCAAAAAAAAAAAACCTCAGGAGAGAAAGCAAATTCCAGTATAATATAATCACCTACCTTGGGATCAGAAAATAAGCCACATATACGAAGATTGGGTGTGTTTTTTCCATCAAGGTAAAAAAATAAATAAATAAGTAAAGCTGGATGATGGGGGCCCAACAGGGATTAGGGGTTTCCGATTAGACATCTCTTTTCCAGACAAATGTTTTAGTTCTGGAGGCCTCTGGCAGCGTGTGCATTCTGAGGTAATTAGTCACTCTCTGATGGACTATTTTATCAACATTTTACTTAGTGAAATCTTGGGTAAAAAGTCCATTAAATTATATATTTTTCCCCTGGGATTTACTTCTGCTCTGTAGAGTTGAGTCATGAAATTGGGGCAGTCACAAAATCTCAGGAGGTAAAATTAAGGAAGCTATTTCACCTTGGCAGGGAATAATTCACCCAGTAAACAACCCACAAAACCAGGCTAAAAAGTCAAAAATAAAAATCTCTGTGTCACATCAACTCCCCAGCAGCTGTAAAGATTTACCTTTATGGACAAAAGTGGGCTTTTTCGGCAGTTAGCCAAGAACATTCCCTGAAATAGATTGGCTCCAGAGCAGAAGTGGAAAGTCAAGGGACATTCTATCTCCCAATGGCAGCCAGCACAAGACACTCTTCAGAAATCCAATTTCCAATTAGAAGAAGGACTCCAGAAACTTCTACCAAGGCATTTCTTCCGGAAGTCTGCAAGTCACCTGCTACCGTATTGTCCTCGGGAGCCGAAAGGACAAACTGGCCCTCACTGCAAGTTCTTTCTGCTTTCCTGGTGGCATTCTTTTATTTCAGATCAATTCCAGGGCCACTAGGTACCTTCACAGTGCTGTACGTCCATCACTGTTGGAACCTAAGATCACCCCCTCAGCCCCTGACCATGGCATGATAGACTAATACATACCTTTTGCATTCAACTTCTTTCTCTTAGCAGAACACTGTTGCGGTTCACCATGGTGGCAGCGTGTATCAGTCCTTTTGATTTGTCATGGCTGAATAATCTTTCATTGTGTGGATAGGCCACTTCAGTGAATCATTCAAGAGCTTGGGTTGCTGCCACGTTTGGGCTGCTGCGACTACCGCTGCTTTCAACTGGGGCCCCTATTGGTAATGCCAGCACCATATTCTGATAAAACACTATAAAATCTTCAGTGATTTGTACAAACTCTCTCGTTTGGCCTTCCAACACCTGTGCTGCTCATCTCTAAGGATGGCTTCTGAGGTACAAAATATGTCTTTGTCATTCTTTTCTACAATGGTAAAGACCAGACCCTTTGATTTTGCGACAGAACTCTATTCCTCCCACAAGAAGACTTCCCAGCCCTAACTATACTCTTCATCCCAACCTAACTTCCCTTAGACAGGTGAGGGCAGACAAATACAATTCATGCCTCAGTAACTCTGCCTCAGGGTCCCAAAGAGCATTTGTTCACTTCTGCAGCCAAGAGGCTGTGTTTCCAGCAGCCTGAACCTTAGAGACACTGCTCACAAAGCAAGAGCAGAGAGGAGAAGGGGGTGTGGTCAGACAGCCAAGAGCTAGCTAAACTCACCCCACAGGCATAATCATGGAAAAAGCTGTGGTCACATGGCCAGTCAGCAGAATTCCCGACAGGACAACTGCCTTGCTTTTCCTTCTCTTTCCTTCTGTCATGAGACAATTGCAGTATTTGTAAATTAACACAAGAAATAAAAGCAAAAGCAAGAGAATCTATTACCAAAGAGGCACTAACCTAATTATACTATGGCAAGGGTAGTGCTCAGCCCTGACTCTGCAGCCTGGATAAATTGTGGCCCTGAGTACATCCATCTTCCATCCAGATAAGCTCTGGATTTACATGTGATCTTATGCAAAGACTGCAGAGTTTCTACATCATTGAACTACCTAAATTCTGATCAAAGAATCATAAAATGTCAGAGGCCTACAAGGCTGAGAATGCCCATCTTTTTCCTCTCTTAGCACATGCAAAAAGGGCATTCCTGGGAGAACTAACCCCAGGTTATTACAATTATACTCCACGCTTATCCCATCACAATAATGACTTGGTATTTAAATTCTTCTCCTGTTTCCTGTCAGAACATTCCACTAGCGTCATTTAAGCTTCACAAAGACTACCTGAAAGTTAAAAAAAAAAAGAAAAAAGAAAGAAACTGGGCCAGAGAAATTTTTCGGTGGATAAAGATGCCTGACACCAAGGCTTGCTATCTGAATTTCATTACTGAGACCCACAGCATAGGAGAGAACTGATCCTCACAAGTTGACCTCTCTGACCTCCACATGTGTATTTTAGTATGCTCACGTATAAGCACACACACACATGTGCACGCACACACGGATAGATAGATAGATAGAAAGATAGATAGATAGATAGATAGATAGATAGATAGATAGATAAATGTAACATAATTTTTAAGATCTATCCAAAGTATTTCATTATTGCTCCATTTCACAGTAAGGGAAATGAAGTTAAATGTAGCAAAATGGTTAATTATTCAGCTAAAAAGTAGCAAACCCACTGCTTTAAACCATGCTTTCTGATGGCATCTATTGCCCCTTGTCCAGTTTGTCCTTAGCTTTGAATGTGGATTGGAATCTTGGAGAAGTTTGTCAAGTTGCAAGTTGCCAAACATAGGATCCTAGACTCTATATCACATGAGCCCCTGAGTACAACCAGTCTCAGGCTCTGTACAGAAAAATATCCCAATTGCCTGTCACTTTGTTGAAACTGTCCAGAAAGATGAAGTTTCTCTCAACTCCCCATCATCCGCTGGCTGATTAGGATGGACACAGTAGTTCACCAAAGAACTGCATGACCAAAACAAGAAACATCTGCCAGTGTGGTGTGCAGACCTGCTGGTTGCACCGCCACTACCACCCACCACCACCCAACGCCTGCCATGCCAGCAGTTCCTGCTAGTTCTGCCTACCCATTCCCATGAAAGTGCTTCTCTGGTGGAGTCTGAAACATGTTCAGATACTGAAAGTGGAGAGATTTTTCTACTACAGTAACTCCTCTGAATAAACTCTCCACACCAAGCTCATTTCAGAGTCTCTAGCTTCCTGGAAGCATCCCCACAGAGAAAAGCATTTGGTAATGTTTGGTGCTCGTGTCCACATAAACAGGCTGGTGATTTTCCCCTGGGGACAGTCTCGAGCTTCGGTGCAGGCCTCAATGTGTTTATCTACTGCTCAGTGGAGACCTCTCTGCTGTAAGCTTCAGTATCTAATTCCTGACATTTGAACAGCAGTCCAGCAGGGCCTGAGAAGGAAAGCATTCTCTATCCCCAGTCCCAACACCCAAAGAGCACAATGCATCTGCTGTGAAATCCTCCTCTTACAAGGCACATCCTCTTGTCCCTGCGGAGCGCTCTTGTGGAGTTGCCAAAGCACTGTCAGAGCAACCTTGAGAAAGGACTTTGTCTTCCTAGGAGAGTCCTCTCTTGGCCTTGCATTACCCAAGTTCAAGGCAGGCATTTCCCCTAACCTGTGACTAAGCAGCTAGACCAGAGAGCCTCTGCTCCCTCCTCAGACCTCCTGCTCCAAGCCCAGCACTTGGCCTTTGCTGTGCAGACTAACGGCGGCCAAGAAATCACTCAGACGCCTAAGACACAGATTCAAGGGGAGAATGAAAATGCCAAAGAGCAAAATTAAAAGGAATTTTCTCTCAGTGTAAAACGCCTCTCTCAACAGTATTAGCATTAGGCTGTTTCCAGTCTAGTGCTTCGAGTGGTTTTACTTAAAGGTTACTACTATTAATAATTACACTGTGATGTTCTGCTGAACTTCCTGGGTCAATGGAGGCTCATTATCTTTATTACAATGATAATCTGTGGATGTGCACAGAGGCTAAAACTTACCAAATGGTATACCTTAAGTATGTGTAGTATATTATAACTCAAATATCCCTCAATACAACAGTAGAACAATAAAAGTAAGTAAAATAAAACAAATCAATACCGTTTCAGTATAGTTACTTGTCCATCAGGGCCCCTAGCAGTAGCATCCACAATAGCCAAAGGTGGAGATACTTCATGTGTTGTATAAATCATACAAAAATATATGTAGTCACACGTCACTTACTAGCAGGAACATATTCTGATAAGCGCATCCCTGTATTTTTTGTCACCATGCAGGCATCACAGAGTAGCACAAAACAAGATGGTGTATCTTACTACACAGCTAAACAAATGATTATACATGCAGGTTTTCATGGACCGAAATGTCATTAAGTATCTATGATGGTATACGGAGTACCATAGCGTGAACATCAGTCAACCTTCAAAGACTAGGAGATTTTGACACTCGCTGCAAGATGAATGGTCCTTGAAGGGATTACACTGAGTGGAATAATCTAGAAAAAGACAATTACTGTGTAATGCATCTCAAGTACCTACAGTATTGATTTGTGAAGTTGGGCAGACAAGTTAAGAGTGAGCTTGGTTCCTCCTTTGCTCTGAAGTTGCAAGGAGTAAGGGCTTCATTGTAGGACCTTCCTCAGTTACTGTCCTACGTTTGTTTGAAATAAACACGCAATGCTTCTTTTGTCCAGTAACTACCGAAGCATCTAGCTCAGGGATCAGTAACAAAGCTAGTGGTCCTGTCCAGACACAGCCACGCTAAAGGGAACCAAAACCTGAGTACCAACTGTTCCACACAATTCGGCCTGAACAGCATGTGCCCACTGCATCCTGCCTTGGGAACAGCTGCAAGAGAGCTTCAGAGAAAGCCAGTTAGCCACACTGAGTCCTTTCAGGCTGGAATACACCAAAGAATTTTGCCCACCTCATTGGATTTCAACTCCTTTCCTTTATCTGGAATTTTCTGTGCATTTTTTCTTCTTCCATCTTGACAGGAAAATATGGAATCTATTTGCATGATGCAGAAACATAACTATTCTGGGACGGGCACTGCTAGACACAGAGCATCCTTCTGGGGACATGGGCTCACAATGGAAAGGCTGCCAGGAGCTTCTCAATGCTGAAGCATGGTTTTCTCAAGCTCTGGGGCCTGAGAAGAGGGGCAAACCTGCAGCAGTTTGCCATGTGGGGCAGCAGACTGCTTGAAGCACTACAGTTTCTGGCTGCCACCTCTGGCACCTGCTTCAACACCAGTTGTGGGAGGGAAATGAGTCACGCATAAAACTGAGGCTCTCACCCCCTCTGGCAATCAGGCACCTAAGAGCATCCCCGATATGATCAATTTAGTCTGTAACCAGCTTACCTGAATCAGAGATAAATGGACTTCTCTGGCTTCTATGTAGAGTTTCACTTGATCTGCTCTTCTCTGTTTTTCTCCAGGTCATGGTAAGACAGGAAGGGATTCAGTGCAGCCAAAGCAAAGAACTCACGGGGAGGCAGTTACCAAGGCCTGTGCCTTATATTCTTCTACACTGATTCTCTGGATCCTCCCGCTATGACCTGTGACAATGCAGTTGTCATCCCCTCTCCTGTACCAGCACAGCAAGGCCGCACCGGCAATTCCCACCATGGGTGAGCTGCCCTTGGGTTTCACATCTTGTGATGCCCACGCAAAATGCTCTCCACCCACCACTCCCTTCATCAGCTGTTTGATTTGCTTCAGAATTGCTTCGAGATCCAGCCTGGGGTCTAACCTGCATCCCTAACTTTCTAGAGACTATGTCTATTCCTACAACTACCTTAGGGCGGGCTCTCGCTCTCTCTCTCTCTCTCTCTCTCTCTCTCTCTCTCTCTCTCCCACTAAATTGGAAACTCCTCAGAGCCTTGAGATTATGAAGTGGACCACTGTGTGGTCCTCCACAGAAGGCAGTCAGGAGAAAGTATGTAGGGCTAAATGTCAGCTACTGTCTTCAGTGTCCCACCCTTGGGCACTCACTCTATTTTCTCAATGACACTTAATGATCTTCCTTTAAAAATAGACAGGGCCTTTGTTCCTCAAGCATGTTTAATATGCAAATAGTTCTGGTGTTTCAATTAACATTAAGTCACCAATGGCTTATGTCAGCTCTCAAAGGGCAAAACAATAAGAAGAAATGTTGCTGAATGGAAAAGGAATAGGAGACTCCCTTTCGGACTCAAGATATATTTTATCCTAGTTTTTGGCCCCAATTATATCTTCTCTAGAATAGTAAATCATCAGAAGCTAAAATAACAGCTGACTCCTGTAGGGTAAGGGGGGGAAGTCTGTAGGAAACCTCTGTGTGTATCACTGAGTTTGCCTCCCAGAGAAATCCTACCAGGGAGATAGGAAGCCCACCTGACCAGTGAAGAACACTTATGGGGATAAATTGTGGGGCCTCAAGATAATGTGTGCATTGGTCAATAGAATTTGCTCTCAAAACTCAGCCATCTGCTCATTTATTCAACAAATAATTCTGCCTTGCCTACAACAGACCAGGTTGTATTAGGTGCTGGAGACAAAATAACGCAAAAAAAAATAAAAATTATAGACTCTGCCCTTATAGAACAAGAAGTCTAACCAAGTAGACAAATGTCAGTCAATATGTGGCAGAAATAAATGCAGAGTAACCATTGTTTAAAAGTGCCCCTCAACACCTACGTATCAAAACACTAAAAATACAGAACAAAGAAAGAATATTAATGGCTCCAAGTGAGAGAAACCAAGTAGCATATAAAAGCAGACCTCTTAGAATTATATCCGACTTCTCAACAAAGACTCTAAAAACCAGGAGCTGGATAGATGTTCTATGGACTCTATGAGACCATAAATGCCAGCCCAGATTACTATATCCAGGGAAAAAAAGACTTCAATCATGTTACTATTTCCAGAAAATAATCAATCATAGTAGATGGAAAAAAGATATTGTATGATATAACCAAATTTAAGGAACATCTATGTACAAACTCAGTCCTACAGATGGTTCTAGAAGGAAACTTCAACCTGAAGAAATTAACCACACCCAAGAAAATACAAGGAATAAATAATCCCAGTTCAGCAAATCAAAAGAAGGGAAAACACAAAACACACACACACACACACACACCTCCACCACCACCACTACCACCATCATCACAACCACAATCACAATAACAGCAAAATAATAGCCATCAATAAACATGGCTCATTGATAACTTTCAACATCAATGGTCTCAATTCCCCCAACAAAAAAGACAAAATAACAGAATGGATGTGAAAACAGGGTCCTTCCTTTTGCTGTATACAAGAAATACACCTTAACATCAAGGGCAGACATCACCTCAGGGTAAAATGATGGGAAAAATATTCCAAAAAATTGGACCTAGGAAGCAAGCCTATGTAGCCAGTTTAATATCTAACAAAATAGACTTCAAATCAAAACTAATCAAAAGAGATAGGAAAGTATACTACATACTGACCAAAGGAAAAATCTACACAGAGGACAAAAGACAAAATAATTCTTAATATTTATGCACCAAATAAAAGGGCACCCAAATTCGTAGAAGAAACACTATTACAGCTTAAATCACATATTATTCTCACACACTGATGGGGGAGACTTCAGCCCCACTCTTGCTAATAAAAAGGTCATCCAGACAGAAACAAAACAGAGAAATACTGATGCTAACTGACGTCATAAGCCAAGTGGACCTGGCAGATAATTACAGAACATTTTACCCAAACACAAAAGAATATACTTACTTCTCAGCAGATCATGGAACTTTCTCCAAAACTGACCACATATTTGGACATAAAGCAAGTCTCAACAGATTTAAAAAAAATTAAATACCATCCTGCATCCTGTTTGACTATCACAGATTAAAGCTGACTATCAACAAGAGAAACAAGAGAAAGTTTGCAAACTCATAGAAACCAAATAGTTCACTATTGAGTGAAAAAAATGGATTAAGACAGAAATTTAAAACTTTGTATATCGAATGAACGCACAGCATATGCAAACATACGGCACAATGAAGGTGGTTCTAAGAAGCAGGTTTCTAGCCCTTTCTAGCACTAAGTGCCTACATTACAGAGAAAGGAGAATGAGATAGAGGTCTCCTACTAGTAACTTAACAGCACACCTGAAAGTTCTAGAACAAAAGGAAGAAGGAGAGGACAACAAGAAATAATCCAGCTTGGGGCTGAAATCAACCTGAAATAAAAATAGAAACAACAAAAAACAATACAAAAAATTAAGGGAAAAACAAGTTGGTTCTTTTAGAAATCAACAAGACTGACAAACTCTTAACCAAACTAACTAAAAGGAAGAAAAATAAGATCCAAAATAACGAAATTTAAAAAGGTGTATACAGCAAAAGATACCAAGGAAATCCAGAAAATCATAAGGACATACTTTAAAAACCTGTATTCTATCAAATAAGAAAATCTAAAAGAAATGGGTAATTTTCTTGATATATACCACTTACCAAACAAAGACAAATCAAAATCAGATGAGCAATTTAAACACACCTATACTCTTCAATGAAATAGAAGCAGTAATCAAGCCACACAATGAAAGGAAGGAAGGAAGGAAGGAAGGAAGGAAGGAAGGAAGGAAGGAAGGAGGAAGGGAGGAAAAAATCCAGTGTCAGATGGTTTTAGTGCAGAAATCTATAAGACTTTCAAATAAAAGTTAATCAACATCCTACTATACTCACAGTTCAGTGCTCAGCCATCATCAGAGAAGCTTCCTCCTGCAATAGATAGGAACAAACACGGAGACCCACAGCCTGACAATACACAGACAGAGACCTTGGAACACTCAGCCCTAAATGAGAAGTCTCCATCAATTCCCAACCCTCAGAGATCAGAGAACCCTGAGGACAAGGAGGCTGAAAGAGTGTAAGGGGGTGGAGGACACCAAGGAAACTAGACCTTCAACCCTAACCCTAACCGACACAGCACAGTGCCTGAGGCAGCATGCACAGGGTGTGCAAGGATCTGCTGGACCAGATAGGGTCCTAGAGCTAAAACAAGTGGCCAAATGCCCCCATTCCTAACCCAGAGGCAATCTCCAATCAATACCACCTGCAAATAAAAGTTTTCTCCAAGCAGTCTCACTGGGAAAAACACTACTCTCAGGGGAATTCTGCAAGGTCGGCAGTAGATGGCTAACAGAAAATGAACTCAACAATGTCTTTGATGAAAGTTCCTTGTCTCATAATGTCACATCAGAATTTTTCATCTTCTCTCTCTCTCTCTCTCTCTCTCTCTCTCTCTCTCTCTCTCTCTCTCTCTCCCTCCCCTGTACAGATTCCTGGTTTTGTGTTTCTATTAGATTCCTGGGCATGTGAATGAGTGAGTCTCTGCATCTATAACTGTTCCCTGCCCTTTTCATGAGCTCTTTCCCCTCTGTTTGTCCCTTTTGTCCTATGCTGTGGGACAATGGATTGGACCCTGTCAATTATATTTTAAAATAAACACTGATTGACCAGTAGCCAGGCAGGAAGTATAGGTGGGACAACAAGATAGGAAGTAGAGGCGGGTCAATGAGAACACGAGAATTCTGGGAAGAGGAAAGCTTGGTCTGCAGTTCTGACCCAGCCACAGAAGAAGCAAGGTGTGACTGCCTCACTGAATAAGATCCTGAGTCACGTGGCTAACACAGACAAGAATAATGGGCTAGTATAAGTTATAAGAATTAATAAGAAGTCTGAGATACTAGGTCAATCAGTTTATAACTAATGTAGACCTCTGTGTGATTTCTTTGGGACTTAACAATTGCGGGAACCCTGCAGGACAGAAAACCTCTGACAACAGTCCTATTCTGATGTGTTTGCTTTGCTTTATCTTAATATGTTTTGTTTTATTTTAGTATTATTCCTTAGAAGCCAGTTTTCTTTCTAATGAGAGACAGAAAGGGGATGGATTAAGATGGAAGGGGAGTATATGGAGAAGTGTGTATGATATGAGTAGAAAAAATATTTTCAATAAAAGGAAAAATAAACAAAGGTGGCACTCACATATAAGCATACACACATGCACACATGTGTGTGAGCACACAAACACATGCACAGTATAGGATGACTTTTTTATGCAGAAACAATAATCTCACTAAAGCAGCTCAATGTTCCTGAATTTCTAACATTCCAGCACCTTTCTTTGCAGTATCTCTCCCATCTCTCAAGTGGTGCTCCATATCCAGAATGGGCAGGGTCACATTAACAGTTTCTGTCATCAGTCAACTGGACTCTTAAATGACAGTAGTATTTCAGATCAGTCTGCAGTCCTTTGCTAACCATAACTGTACCTCAGTGTTGTTTGTTTGACATTGCCAGGGCTGTCTCCTGCCTGTGGGCCTTCACCTCCTGAAGTCTACCATTTCAGAGCTATTTTCATCAACTCTACTATTTTATTAACTGAGTCATAAAATCTCCTATTCATTGCCTTTCTGAAATGACGTTCTACAGTCACTAATAGAATTTTAAGCCTGGTTTGCCACTTGTTTCAAAAGTATTCATCATAAGCTAAGCAAGAAGTTTGGAATTATACCTTCCCAGCTAGAGATGCAGAATACATCACACACTCAAATGGAAACATGCTGCATTTGGAGGCTCTGATCATTTGGTTTTTGCCTTCCATTATGCTGGCCAGGTATTTATATAGAATAATAACCCCAAGAGAGGGTGTCTTTAATTTCAAACCTTTACGAAGACTAAAGAAATTCTCAGCATGATTGAATTCATTTTTGCTAGCCAAAATTATACCTCATACATAGTTATATATAACAATGTATAGGATTTAGCAACTAGCAATAAACTTTGATTGTCACGACTGAGGGAACCATCGTGGTGGTCTCTGTTCAAGCTCTGTGTCTTTTCCCACCATGTTCTTTCCCTGGTAGTCTTATTACAGGGTAGGCAAAGTGCTAAAAAAAAAAAACCCCGTTCTCTTCCTCATCAGCTGGAACCTTGTGTTTGCATGCCATGAATAGGAACCTGAGCCCTGTGGGACTGCAAGAGAAATTCATGCACTTCATTCTGCTAGGGATGTAGTTTCAAGTGAACCTCTGCATTTGCCTTAACATCTTCACTCTTTCTGTACAGTCTCAATACATACTCTGTAGACTGGAGGTATAGCTCTGTAGCTCAGCGGTACAATGCTTGCCCAGCATATGTGAGGCTCATGTTCCATCCCCAATACCACAGAAAACAATAAATTAACACATACACACAGGTGCACATGCATGTGTGTACAAATCCAAGTTTCTTGAGACAGATCAATATGTATATGTGTGCATGTTTCTGTATGTTTACATGTACAGGTGTGCATGTGTGTGAGGGTACCCAGAATCCATTCCTCAGGTGCCATTTATCTCTGTTTTCAAGACAGAGTATCTCATTAGCCTGGAACTCACTGTTTAGGGTAGACTGGCTGGCCACTGAGCCCCAAGGATCCTCCTGTCTCTACTTCCCCAGCACTGGGATTACAAGAACACACCTCCACACCTGATTTTTTTTTTTTTGCATGAGATCTGGAACTAGAGCTCAGGTCCTCATGCCTGCAAGACAAATACTTGGCTCATTGAGTCATCTCTCCAGTCCCAGAGCATCATTATTAAAATGCCCTTATGTCCAATCCACTGTACTGAAGGCAGAGACTGGAAGATGTCTCCTTTGAACTCCTGCTGCATTTAATATCTACCCTACATTATAGCAAAGACTGTACACTGAGCTGCTGCTTTAATCCTTGCCTTTGTCTTGACCCTGCAATTTATCTTTAAGAACAAATACTACCCAACATGTGAACTCCATCTCAGCAGCTACTCTGCATCCGTCACATACTCACCAAGTGCTAGTGTTTGGTAACAGAGCACGTGGGAGATTCACTGTCTTCTAAGAACTAAGAGAATGGAAGGATATCTTTGCCTATCAGTCTTCCCCTACTAAAGCTAACCTATCATAGAATCAAGTTCTGTCCCACAGAATTATAGTCAGGAATTATAGGCACGATTGTTTATCCTCCCCACAGACAGAGCTTGCTAGTCACTCAAGAATCCCATGCAGTGATGGAACAGAGCACAAGAGATCTGTTGCACACCCTTAGAATAATACGGCTCACCTGACAAGTATGGACAAAAGGCGGCTGTCGTGAGACATTTGGTCATTTAAAAGTAAACAGTATAATAGATAGTGGTATTACTTACACAAGTGTTAAGTGTTACATAAAGTATGTATCTGTGGTTTCTTTGTGTGTGTGTGTGTGTGTGTGTGTGTGTGTGCATATGTGTGCGTAAAGAAAGGGGCATTTTTATTCCTCACAGGCTATAAAGCAACTAATATTGTACAAGAGTTGCTTCTTAAATATTTGAGCATGTCCCAAATCGTCTTCATTTCAAACTTTTCTAGGAAATATTTCTAGGGTTGGGAGTGAAATAAAACATTTACCAGTAAAAGAAGTTTGCAAAATAAATCTTCCAGAAGTTCCCAAAGGCACCCAGCCTGTGAAAGACCTTGAGAAGTCCTGCAGTGAGGGAACCCAGTTCTCTTTGTGCAGCCAATTTTTCTCCAACTTGAACATAATAATCCCTTTTCTTTGGCATAAATTTCTTGTAGAGCAATGTTCCATGATTTATCAACCAGTTTTAAAATTCATTCCTTCAAGTCAATGTCTTGCTATATAAATATTTTATTCACCTCATCGTTCTGTGGAGAAAAAGCTAATGTAGAATCCAAAGGAGCCATTCTTAGCCCTAGTTTTCATATTAACTAACAATATGACCAGGTCAAATCATATTCATGGGGTAGAGCTCTTGCCAAAGAATATTACTCACACATACAGACACACAGACACACAGACACACACACACACACACACACACACACAGAGAGAGAGAGAGAGAGAGAGAATCTTGTCTTATGAATATCAAAAATCCTGATCACGAAGCTTTGAAACCTAACTTTCTACCTACTTTTAATTTCTGCCGTAATTTACAAGGTCATCAGCCACATTTGCAAGGTCAGTCTAATATTGCTATATGAAATGAGCTGTCATAGAAACAATATAAGCTAAGCAGTGTGGTTGCTAATTGGTGAGCCACAGAGGAAGGACACCTTTTGTTTTCTTTCTCATCACCCTTCTTGGCCTCCCTCAGAGCTAACACATCCATCTCTTAACGGGACATATCACCATCCAAGAACTTCAGCTGGCACTCACTGTTAACTCTTTTCTGGATCAAAGCCTAGAGTTCTTGTAGTCAAGGGCTACACCCCAGGAACACTGTAGCAGGCACCAGAAAGTCCCAGAGTCCCTGGGGAATTTGCGGGCAGAGATACCACTGAAACCCTAAACTATTAGCCAACAAAATTCTACGTGAGAGAAAAATGACTTTCTACCTTGCTTTCCTCTTCTCCTTAAAAGTATGTTTTCTGTTGTTCTCAGCTAGAGACAAGGTTTTAATCTGCAGCATGTAATCAGGAATGAGAGAGAAGGAACTGACTTAGCATGTGTCCCTAAAGGACAGGAAAAATGACAACATAGATGGGTATTTTTGTTTAACATGAAAAAAGGTGCTTTTTTTTGAGACAGGGTCTCTTGTCAGGCTGGCCTTGAATACCTAATTCTCCTTCCCCATCACTCAAAAAAAAAAGTCTATATACTTATGCTTCCCCTTGACTTACCTTAGGGGACTATGGGTTGACCAAGACTGACACATTCAGGTAAAGGCTAGAGAAGAAAAAGGAAAATCAGAAAGTTCTATTTTTATGCTTTCTGACTGTGAATGTGATCAACTGAGCCAACGCTCAATTAGTCTTCAAGCTGAGTTGGAAATATGAGACCGGAGAGCAAACGTTCTTTCTTCCTGTAATCTGGAACCTTGCTGCCTGCACCCTGGGGCAGGCAGGTTTCAAAGACGCAGCTTTAACGAGAAATAAGTGATGCTCTACCGCTTAAAGGTCATGAAATCTCTGGCGGTGACCGAAGTTTCCCTTCATCTCAGCCTGCTGCTTCACGGGGCCTCCAGGAAGGCAGCTTAAAATGAGAGGGTGGAGCAGGGCAGCGTGCAGGTCAAAATCCAGTCTTCAGCCTTAAAAATCTTGTCTAGATAAGACCTTGGCTCAGGGACTGCCTGAAGATGGGTTACATTTGCATGAGATTTTTATACTCAATGATAAGCTAGCCAAAGGTCTCAGCAGACAGAATATATGAGTGAAAAATAAGTATTCGAATAGATCAGGTCAACAGGGTGAAAACCATGAGATGCCACTCCATCACTGTTATAGTCAAAACCAGGACCACTGATGTCACCAAATGCTGACAAGGACCTGGAGCCACAGGATTTGTCTTTGTTGCTGGTGGGAATGTCATATCACATGGCCACTTGAGAAGAATATTAGGCAATAGCTTAATAAACACTTGCTGTGTTATCCAACAACCACACTTCTTATCCAAGAGTTTAAAACCCATTTATGCCTCCCCTGCCCCCAAAAAAAACTTCTCAAAGGCACTTACAACAGTTTTAAAAACTCACATGCAAGTGACAAACTAGGATAGATTCTGACGTTGTGATCCTATTAAGAGGTGGGAAGCTGCACCCCATGGCCGGATTAATGCCTTGTTGCCCAGGCATAAATTCCCTATAAGAGGATCAGCTGATCCTTTATTTCTTGCTAGTCTTCTGGTGTAGGAGGGTTCTTCTCTATTTTTTATGCTTTCATTGGTTAAATAAAGACTCTGCCTGGCCTATAAGATAGGACACAGCCCTTAGGTGGTGGAGTAGACAGAACAGAAGGCTGTGAGAAAGAAGGAAGTGTGAGAGACGCCATGATCCTCCAGCCCAGATGGATGTTGGTTAGAATCTTCCAATAAGTCACCACCTCATGGTGACACACAGACTAATATGTATAAGAGGTTAAAACTAATGGGCCAGGCAGAGTTTAAATTAATACAGTTTTCTTGTGGTTATTTCAGGTACAAGCAACCAGCGGCTGAGCAGGCCGGCAGCTGGGGGCTGGGAGCAGGGTGCCAGGAACACAACCCCCTCCTTATTTACAACAGTCTTCAACCCATGCTTTTATCATAGCAAGAAGTCCCTTGCTAGATGTCACCTTATAGTTAGACTTCCCAGGCTGCAGAGTCATGTACTGTGCATTATGAACTACCTGATCCCAGATATCCTGTGACAGCATGACAAGAGAGAGCAGGATATGCTGATGCCATAGTCCTTAAAGACAGACCACCAGTAATCCTGATGCAGGAAAAGCTACTTGGACTGGGAGGAATGCTGCACCCCTTCCCATAGACCCTGAGAAACCCAAACTCGGGTTATACAAGTCTACAAGTGTGAACCTTTGGGCTCTTCCTCCCCAGGGAAATGCAGAGGCATCAATATCATCAATATCAACAGCAATATTCTAATAAAAAAAACAAATCAAAAAACAAAAAAAACTCTCTATAAAATTGTTTTAGAGAAAGAAAAATACTTTCATAAGGACTTCATAAGTCTGAACTAGTCATCATAGGGTAGTTGAGAGTAGCATATCCCCTATAGACTCATGTGTTTGAAGACTTGGTCCCTAGGTAATTGTAACTGTCAGTGAAGAGTAGAGCCTAGCTGGCAAAAGTGAGTCAGTGAGTTCTCCCTACTTCCTTTTCTGGCAATAATATAGACAAGAAGACGCCTTCCTTCTTAGGGAGGATGGAGGACCAACAGAAGGACTCTCTTCTATGTTATTGCCAAGAGAGGAAGGAATATGGAAAACACTTATATCTCCAACACAGGGGTCAATGTTTTACTGCACACTGCACAAAATAAACAACTGCAGGAACCTCAGACTTCTCCGAGTTCTATTCTTAGGCATAGCATTTCACATGTAACCATCAGAGCAATAGTAGGTACAATATCGTCCAATGTCTTTGCTCATGTTTTTCTAAATACAAGTTCTCCCTGAAGATAGCTTGTCTTTCTCAAAACCTCAATGCTTTGATAATGTGAGACTTTGGAGCGAGGTCCAGTGCTCAAAAAAAGAAGATATTTTGGGTACATTTCTTATGTTCCTAAAATATATTAGATGGATGGATTTCTGTAAGCAGAGGCGGCTCATTCGTTCCTGGCTGCCCAGTCTCAAAATAATCACACAGAAATCTGCATTAATGGCAATCCTGTTTGGCCAATAGCTTAAGCGTATTGCTATCTAGCTCTTACATCTATAATTAACCCATTTCCATTATTTTATATTTTACCATGAGGCTTGTGGCCTACCGGCAAGGTTCCAACTCACAGCTCGCGTCTTTCACCTCCAGAGGCTACATGGCATCTCACTGACTCTGCCCACTCTCTATATATAGTTTTTACAGCCTGGCTACATTTTTCTAAGCCATTGGCCGAAAGCAGTGTTGGAGGAGAGAGCCACTTGGTTCCTGGCCGTTCAGCCCTGAAATAATCATACAGAAACCATATTATTTAAATCACTGTTTGGCCCATTAGCTCTAGCTTCTTATTGGCTAACTCTTACATATTAATTTAATCCATCTCCATTAATTTGTGTATCACCATGTGTCAGTGACCTACCAGCAAAGTTTCAGCACATCTATCTCCAGCAGTGACTCCATGGCTTCTTCAAACTCTGCCTTCTTCCTCCCATGCTATAGGCCAAGCCA
>JAQHUG010000024.1:11083122-11099220 GCA_028555095.1 Dicrostonyx torquatus
TTACAGTGAGAAGAGCGAAGATAATTTATATTAACATAAACCATATATTGCCATGAGATTAATTTAATGACCATAAAAAGACATTAAATGAACAGCGGGATCTTGCCTTTGTCCTACAGCAAGTCTCAAATAATACTGAGAAATGGACAACATCCCTATGAGTTATTGTTTCATGCCTTTAAAAACAATCCAAAACATCTTCTACCTTGTATAAAAAGGCTTTTTGCTGGTGGGGGACAATTCTGTATTCTGTCAATCATGTTTTAAATAAGTGCTGATTGGCCAGGCAGGAAGTATAGGCGGGAAAACCAGACAGGAAGTAGAGGTGAGAACAGGAGAATTGTGGGAAACAGGAAGCTCCCTTGGCATTCCTGTGCAGTCCATCTAAGAAGCAGAATGTAAACTGCCCTGCTGAGAAAAGGTACCGGCCATGTGGCTAACATAGATAAGAACAATGGGTTAATATAAGTTACAAAAGCTAGTAAGAAGACTGAGCTAATGGGCCAATCAGTTTATAACCTAATGTAGACTCTCTGTGTGGGGCTTGCCAGCTGTGGGGTACTGGGTGGGACAGAAACCCCAACAAGCAGGCCCTCATGTTACATTTAACTTCAAAGGTGAGTAATGTACTGAATATCTGTCTCTTAACACTACATTTTTATCATTGGCTATAGGAAGCCTTGGTCCAGATGGGTTTATGATCTTGGGACCAATATGTAGAGTTGGGACCAAAAAAGACTGTGACCACCTGTGTTGTTCAAACAAATGGCCCCAGATAGCTTGAGTCATCTTTATTTATACAGTTTCAGTGGTTCACATGAACAATTTTACAACCAGTCTTTACTTCCTAAGTTTCTAAAAATGGTTACAATAATCACAAGTTTGTTTGTTCCTTGGTTCTTGTCAAGTGGGTCAGGGTCTCCAGGGGTCTTGCCACATGGAGAGCCACTCATGCTATTCTCAGACATTGTTTCCCAAAGAAGTCATATGGCTTCCACCAAAATGGATATGGAGACATTAAACCCAGTTTAGGGTGGAATTCATACCACCTGATCATGGTTCCTTGAACTAATATGTGTAAGTTCAGAAATAAACTGCAAGCATCTGTAAGATGATATAAAATAAGAAATAAACTGTAATCCACAGCAGGACTCTTCTGTTTGTCTGTTGTTTTTAATGTTCTTATTTTGTTTTTTGCTCCCCCCTCGAATCACATTAACAAGTACAATAAACAACTGTTGACTCACTGGAGAAACTGAGAATATTGTCACATTTTTAAATTTTCCAAAACCAGGGTGCCTCAAGAAGCAAAATAGTTGCTGTATACTTGGCACCTTCTAAAGTAGCCTTAGTGTGTATAAATATAATTCTTAGCTGGTGTTTTCATTGTAGACTCAGAAGTCAGTCTCAAAGAAAGTAAATAATTTATCCTATCTAAGATATGAAATTTTATGAGTAGATGGTTCACACAGTACAAAATATTCTCCCCAAATGCTGATGAATACCTCAGAACGTGGTGGTAAGTGTCCCTATTGACTCTACTGTTGGGGACTGTGGACCCCCAGACCCTGAATTTCCTGTGACCCCCTGCCTGCTGGAGTAAACAACTTGTTTTCCTGTGCTTGCAGCTGCTCTGAGCAAACAACGTGTTTTGCAGCTGCACTGAGCATGAGACCCTCATGAGTTCCTGATGGCAAGGGAGTGGTTTCTGGGGAGCTTGCAACTGAGAGTTAGGGTGTGGCCATTGGTCAGGGAAAAGCACTATATAAGCTGCTCTGGAAGACAGTAAAGTAGGCATTTGGGGCATTCTTGGTGTTACATATGTGTGTGTTTCAATCTCCAGCCCCTTGCCCGACTCACAAACCATACTGTAGCATATAGAGTGGGCATGGCAGTACACTCTACAGTCCCACAATTGAATCAAAAACTCAGACACTAATTAATCCAAAGCCATTTCCTGTTGCTACTTTAAAACAATCATCTCTTCTAAGAATAAACTACCACACTCAGAGTCAACATTTTCTTGCCCTTTGACACAATACTTCTTTAATGTTCTTTTGAAGCTGACAGTCAAAAGAATGCATGGCACATAATACCCACTTCTGACTCCTTTCTGGTCCTTACCTGGGATGGTAGTCACGTCCTCCCTTGATGGCACTTACAAGTCAGCAAGGCATGTCTACCCTGTGGTACTGGGGCCTGAGCACATGCCCTTGATGAAGACCCGCTCAGTAATCTGTCACCTGTCAAACAAAGCACATGTTCTTTGCTGCAGAGACATTGTAATAACCTCATTAATGGTGGCCAAAGGAAAGGCAGCTCATGAGTTCATTAAGTTCATTATACCCCAGGCTGAGACTGACATTGGGGTGGCAGATATCAGATGGCTGCCCTCACATTTCTGAGGAAATAACGGGGTTTAAAGTATGTCATTCATGAGAAAAAGGAACAGCATCTACTCCTGGGATCATTAAAGTAAAATATTGCCAAGAAGAATAAAAACTAACAACACTTCTAAACCTATTGACTAGATTTCTACTCAATGTGTTTAAAAGCCCAAATTCACTGGAAATAGTCATTTCATGAGGATCTATTTAGAATATACCTCTTTAAAGTACCCACATTTAAAAAATTCTTCTCTCATATATTACTTCCCACCAAATGTGTACCTTCCCACTTCCCCTCCCAGTCCTTCTCCCCCACCCTCTGCCCCCAAATCCATTCCTCCTCCCTTTCCCTTCAGGGAAGGGCAGGCTTCCCAGGGAAATCAACCAAACATTGTATACAAAGTTGCAATAAGCCTGGGCACCTCCCCTCATCTTAAGCCTGGAGGAGGGGTGCCAAGAGCAGGTAAAAGAATCAGAGGCAGCTCCTGCTTCCACTTTTGTGAGTCCCACAAGAAGACCAAGCTACACAATCATAACACATGTAAAGAGGACCTCGGTCAGTCCCATGCAGGCTCCCTGGTTGTCAGTTCAGTCTCTGTGAGCTCTTGTGAGCCCAGGTTAGTTGATTCTGTGGGTTTTCTGGTTCCTAAAACCTTCCTTCCCTTCCTCCACAGGATTCCCTGAGCTTCATCTAATGCTTAGCTGTGGTTTGCATCTGTTCCCATCAGTTGTTGGATGAAGCCTCTCCAGTGGCAGTTGGTGTGCCCAGATTACAACCCTCAGAGAGACCACCAGAAACCAGAGAAGACCAGACTTCAAAAAGCAAGGTTTCTTTATTGCAAGCTAGCTCAGAACTCCCTTCTCCAACACCCCATCGCAGCGAGGTAGAGAGAGGAGTTAAGAGTTGCTTTGTGGGGTTAGTTTTTTAAAGGCAAGAGTCACATGCAGCTCTTCTGGGTGGTCGGGGAGGGGGGTCTGGCATGGGTGCAAGGTCTTTTGCTTTCTTTCCCATCCCATTTAGTCAGCTTGTTCTTTGTTTTCAGATAAAGGCCATCTTTATCACCAGGTGGCCAGACATCCTTGTGCTTTGGAATTTCCCAGGTAGGAGGGTGGAAGGGAAGGCACTATCTTTCTGGGAACATGAAGCTAGTCTGGGTTTCTAATTTTAAACCATTCTATTAGGAAAATCCTTCTTGTCCCTTTGGGAATAGGGGATGAGAGTCTCACGATAGTGATGATTATGCTAGGCTTCTGTCTACGAGTATAGCAGAGTATCATTGGGAATCATTTCATTGACTTTTTTTCCTGCTGGTCTTGTTTGGTTCTATCCTAGGTCTCTCTGGGCTATACAGCCTCAGTTTTCTGGCTGTTTAGGCAGTTCAGGGATGGGCTCCCTCTCATTGCAAGGATCTCAAGTTTGACCAGTCATTGGTTGGCCACTCCCATTTCTTTTACCCCAGCACATCTTGCAGGTGGGACAAATTGTAGGTCCAAGGTTATATGACTAGCTTGGTGCTCAATCCTTCCACTGGAAGCCTTGCCTGGTTACAGAAGATGGCCAGCTCAGTCTCTATATCTCCCATTATTAGGGGTTTTAGTTAGGGTCACCCTAATAGATTTCTGGGAGTTTCCATTTTACTAGGTTTCTACCCCCATGCCTATTTCATTGTCTCTATGAGTACTCTCTCCCTCCATCCTACCCCAATTGATGTTTCCTGCCAGCATCCCCACCTGCCTCTCTCCACCCACAATATCTGCTTTATTTCCCTCTCCCAGGGAGTTTCATGCATTCCCCCCACCTTGAGCCCTCCCTGTTTACTTAGCCTCTCTGGGTCTGTGGATTGTAGCATGATCATCCTTTACTTTATAGCTAATATCCACTTATAAGTGAGTACATACCATGTTTGTCTTTCTGGGTCTAGGTTACCTCATTCAGGATGATTTTTATCTAGTTCCATTTACGGGGGAATTTCAAGATGTTGTTTTTTTAATAACTGAGTAATATTCCATATTTTATTTTAAATAATTTATTTATGTTTATTTTGTGCATTTGTGTTTTGCCTGCATATATGCCTGTGTGAAGGTGCCAGATCCCCTGAAACTGGAGATACAAACAGGTGTATGCTGACGTGTGTGCTGGGAATTGAACCTGAGTCCTCTGGAAGAGCAACCAGTGCTCTTAACCTCTGAGTCATCTCTCCAGAGGGATGGCTCAGCTGTTAAAGGCTAGGCTTATCACATTTTATTTATCCATTCTTCTGGTGAGGTACATCTAGATTATTTCCAGTTTCTGACTATTACAAATAAAACTGATATGGACATAGTTGAGTAAATATCTTTGTGGAAGGATGGAGTGTGCTTTGGGTATATGACCAAGATGGGTATAGCTGGGTTTTGTAGTAGATCTATTCCCAGTTTTCTAAGAACCTGCCATACTGATTTCCAAAGTGGCTGTACAACTTTGCACTCCCTCCAGCAATGAAAGAGTGGTCTCCTTGCTCCACAAAACCTTTCCAGCATGAGCTGTCACTTATGTTTTTGATCTTAGCTATTCTGACAGGTGTAAGATGGAATCTCAGAGTCATTTTGATTTATATTTCCCTGATGACTAAAGATGTTATTTTTTTTAATGATTCTTGGCCATTTGGGATTCCTCTGTTGAGAATTCTCTGTTTAGATCTGTACCCTATTTTAAATTGGATTATCTGGATTTTTTGATGTCTAGTTTCTTGAGTTATTTAAGCCCTCTTAAAGAACAGATGTGGAGTTGCTGAAAATCTTTTCCCATTCTGTGGGCTGTCAGTTGTCCTATTTACTAAGCCCTTTGCCTTACAGAAGCTTTTCAGTTTCATGAGGTCCCATTTATTGTTGATCTTCGTGCCTGCCCTACTGAGTTCTGTTGAGGAAGTTGTCTCCTGTGACAATGCGTTCCAGGCTGTTCTCCACTTTCTCTTCTATCTGGTTATGTTGGGGTCTTGGATCCACTTGGACCTGAGTTTTGTGCAGAGTGATAGAAATGAACTGATTCACAAGCTGGGTGGGACTTGAGGAGTATTAGTGGGCTATGGGCAGGCTCTTGCTTGGGGTGCTGGGCATCTCTAATAGAGCAAGGGTATTCTGCCAGAGTTGTGGGCCAGAATATGAAGATGAGGGGATGGGGTACTGTTGGGAAAAGCTGGGCAGGCTCTGAGGATGTTTTGGATGTCTGCAGGTGGGTCTCACCTAAAGTTCTGGATACAGGCGTGGCCTTCAGTGGGTGGGGAACTACCACAGGAGTTGTGGGCTGGGATCAGGATGCATGGTCTACAGTTTGAGTTGTTCTGGATGGCTCTTTCTTATTGTTCCTTTGTTTAAAAAAAAAAAAAAAACAGGGTAAAGGGTTTAGAGTCAGTGGTTAAGAACACTGACTGCTCTTCCAGAGGACCCAGGTTCAATTCCCAGTACCCACATAGCAGCTCACAACTGTTTGTATCTCCAGTTCCAGGGAATCTGGCACCCTAACACAGACGTGTGTGCAGGCAAAACAACAATGCACATAAAATTTTAAAAATCATAAAAAGGAAGAAGATGGCAAAACAAAACAACTGCTATGTCCCTGCACCTGATGAACCAAAGTCAAGCATTCCTAAACTAACTGAAGCCATGGTGGAGGCTGTGACAGAGCACACAGGGTCCCCTTGGGGGGAGCTTCTCCTTAGACCAACATTTGCAGGGGAAAAGCTGAGCTCAGTTCCAATGACGTGAGGGCTTAAGTTCAGTTTGTCTACACATGATCTGTTTTTACTTGAATTTTCGGGATTCCAATTCAAGCTGAATTTCCCAACCACGGAGAAGCCTCTTGCCATCTAACTTCAAAGCTAATCATTTCTTCCCCAGCAATATTGGCAGAACTAGGAGGAATCTGGCTTCAAAGTGCATCAGGGTATCCACCACCATCTTTCTGAGTTTCTGAAGATCTAGCAAACACCTAGTGAATAAAGCTCTCTATTCCCAGTACAATCATCCACAGCAAACAAAACAGCAAAGCCACGAGGGAAAAGGGAGGGTTTAACAGAAAAAAAAAAAATTCCAGCCTGCAGGAATCCACAGACTTCAGGAGGCACGGAAATAATTCAGTGCATCTGAGCAATGCTGGCTGAGCAGGACCTCAGCCCTGCATCCTCCTCCTTCACCTAGCTCCATAATGCTGGCTGAGCAGGACCTCTGCCCTGCATCCTTCTTCACCTAGCCCCATCTTCCATAATGGCAATTTTCCTCTAGCTGCGTCACTCTAGGGCACTGGCTCTCAACCTTCCTAATGCTGTGACCCTTTAATACAGTTCCTCATGGTACAGTGACCGCCAACTCTAAAATGGTTTCCATTGCTACTTCAGAACTGTAATTTGCTACTGTTAAGAATCGTAATGGAAATATCTATGTTTTCCTGATGGTTTTAGGTGACCCCTGTGACAGCGTTGTTCCACCCAATGTGGTCAAAGGTTGAGGACCACTTTCAAGGGCACTGCATTACAGAAACAATCCAAATTCGGGTCTTTACTAACACCTAACACCTTTTACAATCTCCTGGGGTGCTTATCGCCATCTAAAATAATGAAAGGACAATAGATTTACAAAAAAAAATCATTGGTAAGTTTAAGGTATGTTACCCTTATTTTTTATTTTATTCTTATTTTCCTGGTCAGAATGGAAGATTGGTTTGACTCAGGGCAGGGATGATAACTATATATCATACATGAGAATTCCTGTTAATGATTTAAAGTAGAATTTACATTTTGGGTTCGAGTTCCTTCAGTCTCTGCATGGGAGTCAGGCATGGGTTTCATCAGAAACCCTCATATAGTTGCAGGTGAACAATTCTCGTCTCTTCAACACAATAGGAAGTATGACTGGAAGTCACTGGTCTTGTGTCCATACTCCAGCAAAGACAAAGAGGAATAGGACAGAGTAAAAAAGAAAAATATATAAAACCTGTCCCCTGAGTACTGTGGGTTAGCATTGTCCTAACCCTTGAATTGCTAAGGAACTGCAAAATGGTTCTATAATCTTTTACTGTCTCTCAGATGGTTCGTGTGACTGAGTTCTAGATGCCAGAAGCAGCAACTCTTCTGTCATATCCTATATATGTTCTGTGTAAGAGTAGGACATTCATAGGAGAAGGAAGTGCTTATTGAATCATTCATGAGTACCCCCATTCAGTCCTTCAACGGTCCTTCATATAATCCGCCTCCCGTCATCATTCAAGGAAACAGTTGGAGTAGGACCTTAGCTAAGGGCTAAATGGCCAATAGCTAGGCAAGAGTTATACCAAGGACTCTTGGCCAGAGAAAGCTCTGGGGAGAAGAAAGGAGGAGCTGCCAGCCAGATGCAGGAAGAGAGCAAGACATGCAGGAGGAGACATAGAAGTCATGAGTCACATGGCAACACGTAGACAAATAAAAATGGGTTTGTAACCCATTTTTTGTAACCCTTGCCAGCCAATGTTAGCCTTAGCCAATCAGAAATGTACTAACATAATTGCCACTTCCTTAAGCCAATCATAGATAGAATGACCTAACTGCTTCTGGAACACCCCTTGGCTGTGCTTAAAAGTAGCCTGCCCACTCCACTCAGGGTCCTCACCATTTTGCCTCTGTGTGGGATGGTCGGCCCCAGCATGCTGGAATAACAAATGCCCTTGCTGATTGCATACAATAGTGGTCTTTTGTGGGACCTCTCCAGGAACCCTAGCAGAAGGCTTACTCAAACTCCTTGGGCTGATTCATTTATTCAAATCATTCTACTTTATACTTCCCCTGTCCTTGTTTATTCATCTCATTTCAAATCTGTGAAAGACTTTGCCGAGCACTTCATGGAAGCAAGACCTCATTGGAGTCTATCAAACACTCTTCTACTCATTGTGTTCAAGTATTTTAAATCCTTGCACATATACCTATACTTAATCTATCAATTACAAAGGAACCTGCATTCAATTTTCCAGTGTTATTGTATCCGATTTTATCTGGGCAATTTTTGAGGCCATTTTGTAAGGCAAATCTAAATTTGAGGAATCAAATTTCTGTTGTCCTTGTGGAATGTCCTTCTTCATCTTCAACTCACACCTTAAAGAGTCCTTTGTCTCTAGCACAGCTATACCAGCTTAAGTTTTGAGCTTTCAAATAGTTTTCTGTATATTGACTTGGATTGTTTCCACCTTTTTTACATTCAAGTGGATCTCTTATAGATGGACCACAAACCCAGCATGGAGTGAGGAGGTATTCATGAAGTCCCACCCCCACCTGAGAAGCTACTGGTGATTGGCAGTTCTACGGATATGAAAGTCATTTTCCTGAGAAGCTACTCATGTAGCCCTACATCGATCCACATACTGGCAGCATTTAGTGGACTCAGTGGGTTTATAAAAACAAAAAACATGAAATTGGGAGAAAATAGTGGGCAGGTAGGGGAGAAGTTGGGGGAGTGGGAATCGGAGATGGACTTAATCAAAGTACATTATATACATGTATGAAATTCTCAAACAATAATCACAAAATAATAGTGTTTGACCTTACAGGAGATGATTGTGTAAGTTATCTTGTTTCTTTGCTAAAGTACTTATAGTATTCCTTCCTTGTAGCCAGAAGTTTTCTTTTATATTCTAAGACTTATTTAATTGTAATATGTGCAATAGGTCATATTTTTCACTTAACTGAATAACATTGGAAGTTAAAATTAAAATAATCTTTGCACTCCATAGTCTTTAGAGTAGGAGTTAGGTATCTAAAAGGATCCAGTGCTATAATCATTTCACTTGAAACTGACCTGGAGATAATGGCATAAAACAAACTAAGCCAGACTTAGAAAAGCAAAGATGACGTTTTCTGTCATTGACAGTAGTCTAGATTTACCCTTATATATAGATGTGTCTACATGGAAGACATGGAAGCAGAAGGAGGGCTATGAGAAGAGAGGAGGGGTCTTAAAGGAGGGGCACACAAAAGGTTAACGGGATGTGTGTGTGTGTATATATATATATATATATATGTGTGTGTGTGTGTGTGTGTGTGTGTGTGTATGTATGTATGATATACATACACATATATATCATATCATAAAAGGGACCTGAAAGCTGAAAGGGACCTATTTTGGAGGAAGGAGGGGATGAGAAAGGGCACAGTGCAGTAGGAGGGTGAATAAGACTACAGTATAATGAGAGGCCTGGAAGACAGCATCCCAAGTCCAGCCCAAGTCCATTCACCACCGAGCACCATTGTAATGAGAAAATACATGGTAGAGAAGTGGGAAAGAGAGAAAAACAGAGTACTTCATGTACTGTGGAAAGAAGAGGAACTGGCTGTTATAGCAGGGAGGAAGAGGCTGATATCAGTGGCCTGAGCTGCCAGCTAAGGCCATGTGATATCCAGGCCTGTGCTATCTTCAAGGGTCATACTTATCTGAGTGGCCTGCACTACTACCTGAGGCCATGGTGACATCCAGGCCTAAGATGCAGACCAGGACCAAGTCTGGATCCATACCACAGCCAGGATCCATATTGATCAGTCCATAGCCCCTGTCACCACCAATGGTCATGTGGATGCCCATGATGTAGATTGCTGCCTAAAACCATTCTGATGTCCAAGGGCCCCACTGAAAAGGCCCTATCCCTTGCTGGACCTGGGAATGATTATGATGACCCTGGCCTTCATTAGGAGAGATGGTCCTAAAGCCATGTGGGCAGGAGAGCTGGTCCTGCCCCTCGCTGGCCACCACACACAGGAAAGCTGATTCTGCCCCTAGCTAGTTGCAAAGTGACAGCGATGGTGGTGGTGTGGCTGTGGAAGAGTTGGCCCTTTCCCTTGCCTAAGTTGGGGAGAGGTAGTCCCAGTAGAGGCTTGGACTGACAACTCAGCTATCACACAGGTTCACTTCTAGGGTTTTGAGTTGGGCCACCCCAACATCTACCCCATCTATGACCTGCTGGAGTGTATGAAAGGACCAGTCCTGTGGAACCATTGCCACAGGATCTCCATGACTTAGGCCAACAGCACAAATATCTGAGGAGTTTCGGTGAGGGTCCAGTATTGATGAGGTTCCAGAAGCCAGAGGCCTTGAACCAGACCAACCACTCATTGCCATGAACATTTGCAAGTAAGGCTGTTTGGACAAAGGGGTGTACTGTGTGACCCACCACAGCTACCAGGGCCACTAGGATAAACAAATATGAGATGGGGAGATGGGTAAAATGAAGGAGCAAAGGGGTTTTGGTTTTGTTTTGTTTTTTCTTTTCTTTTTGGGGGGGGCTAGAGGGGTGAAGGGCAGACATGGAAGGATGGGAAAATGAGCTGAATTGGGGCATATGTTGTGAAATTCCCAAAGAATCAATAAAAAATGATTTAAAAAGAACATAGTATAAAGATATACATGCTTGAAAATGCCATCATGAACCCACTACTTTGTGTGCTGTCTTAATCACTTGTCTGTTGCTGTGATAAGACACCGTGACCAAGACAACTTACAGAAGAAAGAGTTGGTTTGCTCTTATGTTGGTTCCCAAGGGGTAAGAGTCCACCACCATCACTGCAGGCAGGCATGGCGCCTGGAGCAGCTGTTGAGAGCGAGACTGACCCAAGACGTTCTCAGAGACCCTGATAAAAGGACAAAGAGAACTTCAGTTTTTGTCCTCATCCAGGAGTGGACTTGGCAAGGCCAGTCTAGTACTACAGTCAGTGCCTCAAAGGAGCTGAGATTTCCGTTCCTGGGAATTTGGTTCTTCTTTTCCTGGAAGAGATTGGAATTACTAGACCCAAGGCCACTGTGTACTTTATCTGTAATGCTCTTAAGATACATTGTGTTCCCTTTGTGCAACATTGCTTGATTAGTCTTTTGGTGATTTTGTTCCATTTTATGATAGATGCTTCTGACTCTGTCCAATTTCTCCCCTGGAAATAATATTACATATGGTGCTCTACTTTTTAATAAATTTGCTTGGTATAAAACATAACTTGTGCAGGACCTCCCCATCCCAAACTTTATTATCCTATCTTCTATCCTCTTTATTTTCTGATCTTCTGACCCTCTCTCTCAGGATCCTGTCACTGTAGAATGACCTGCTGGTCCAGGTCAAGCAGAAAGTTAAGAGGTCATATCTTGAACCATGAGCATGAAGCAGAGAGAGTAACTGTTTTGAAAGGATATGGGCATTCAAATTCTTAAAGCCTGCCTCCAATACTTACTTCCTCCAACAAGGACACACCTACCCCAAACAATGGAACCAAATAGGGTCCACATGTTCAAATACATAAATAAGCCTGCAGGCAACATTCTCACTGAAACCACCCAGTGTGCCAACTGCAATTTGACTTAAAAGTAATTCAGCCCCACTGCCACTGGGCTGCTTCCCTCCCTGCCACAGTTTCCCTCCAGGACACATTTGTAGCAGTCTCTGGCCAGCTTCTCTGGAGACTCTAATCATTCAACATAACTCCTGATCACATCCTACTCAGAGTACATGAGATACATCTTGTCTTGTTTTGAGGCCTTATCCTCTTGCTCAGAAGTTATGATTTAGTACACAAAGTCCTGTTCTGCCCAACTATTTTATAGCCAGGTCACTCCTCCACACTCCTCTCTAAAGACAAGGAATCAAACTAGAACAGCAAATGAACAGAGAACCATGGCAACTTTACCCTCCTTCAATCTCTGAAGAAAACTAAAGATGCTGTACTCCAAGTTATTCAGTAAATGCAGAGGTTTGGACTAGAGAACAGCAAACCCCAAACCTTAGATTTCGATTCCAGCCTCCTCTCTCTATCTCTGATTATTAAGATGTCTTTCTTTTACTAAGGGTTCTTCATAACTTGTTCTTTGGAGTACAGACACTCCTTAAATCAAGGTAATATTTTAAAAAACGGGCTTCTTTAGTTATCCATTTGTGATATGTAATTAAGGAGCCCTTTCCAACTTCAGAATTCAGAGTTGTCAATCAGTGCATCACCAATGGGCAAATATGGAGTACAAAGCAAACGACTCCTTATGCTTACTTTTTCCTCAGATTAGGAGATAAACTACTGACATCCTGGTACTAAATAAACCATCTCTGTGAAGACAACATGGGGGATGCAGACAGAACTCCTAACTAAAGCTGAATGGGAAAGGGGATCTTTCCCAAGAATAGTCACTGACGGGATTACAGGGAAGCTCAAAGTTTAAGAGTACTTGCTGCTCTTGCAGAAGACCTGAATTCAGTTCCCAAAATGCTCTTCAGGTGGTTTACAAATACCTGTAACTAAAACTCCATGGAGCCAATTCCCATGCTCTCTTCTGACCTCCATGGGTATCTGCACATCATGTGCATAAAATCTCTCTCTTCTCTCTCCTCTCTCTCTCTGTCTCTGTGTATTTGTGTCTGTGTGTGTCTATGTTTGTCTGTCTCTCTCTCACACACACAAAAAAAATAAATTTAAAAAAAATAATAAAATAATAAAGAAAAGTCTCATCAAGTTGGTGTTGCACCTAGTAATTCTATTGAACTATACTCCTCCCACTTTTTCTCTAGTTTGAAGCACTTTTGCATTATAAACTTAAATTCATAGTTCCCATGAAAGCTTAATTTCTTTTTAAAGTAAATAAATTTTATTGTAAATATTTAAGGCATATAGCACGGTATTATAAGGCTTCCTGGCTTGTTTATTTAGTAATGGTTAGTCTTTGGGAACCACTGAAAACACTCATCATACATCTGTAGACAGATCTTAAGCAAAAAAAGTCTGTGTGTTGCAGACTCAGTTCCCACAGTAGCGCCGTCAGGAAGTGGTGGAGCATTTAAAATGGGGGTTCTCAACCTGTGGGTTGTGACTTCTTTAGGGTAGCATGGCAGAAATTTACATTACGGTTCATAACAGAGGCAAAATTATAGTTAGGAAGTGGCATTGAAAACAGTGTTGTGGTTGGGCTCACCACAGTATGAGGAACTGTATTAAAGGGTCACAGCGTTAGGAAGGTTGAGAGCCACTGCATTACAAGGAGGCAGCAGGTCTTTGGGGCTACTGAGGGCACAACTTCATGGAGAGTAGGAAGAGCCTGATCCCTTCCTCTTTTTCTCTCACTTCTTAGCCGTGCGGTACTTTGGTCCCGTTGCACCAATTCTCCCACCATGTTGCCATCACATGCCACAGCAACACAGGAAACCGAGATGAAGTGACCCTTTTCTCTACATAAGGTCATGTTGGGAACGTCTGATAGGAATAGAAGGTGACAAACAGAAATGATTGTTCATTTATCCTACCTGATGCAAGTGCAGCTGGAATCTACGCAGTTAGCAAAACTCCTGAATGGAATCCACTAACAGCAGCTACCGGCCTCCCTTGTACCTTAGACCTTCAGCCCTTGCTCTCCACTGCTTTACTACTTTATGTCATTTGACCCTCATCTCTGCATTTTCCCTCCTTACCACATCCTGGTAACTTCTTTACATAGGTTTAGCCTTTTCTCGTCAGTGCTAGAGATTGAACCTGGGGCCTGGTACTAGCACACAAAAGCAGCTCAACAATGGAGACTATACCCCAGCATCACTTTTCTTAACCCCAGCTTTTAAAAGACATATGAAGTATTTCTGAGCCAAACCTGTGCTATCTAACTATGAACTGGGAGCTTCATTCATAACAGAGATTCTGCTAGTGGCTTCTAGGTGCACAGAGTAAAGGTTAGCCAGCCAGAGCAACTAGAGAGCAACCAAGTTCAGGGTCAGGATACAGCTGTGCTTTCTTCTCCAGTGTATCTTGCTTGGTCTTAAAATTGATGAACTACTACTCAGATAAATTACAAGTTATCTGATGGGCACCTCGCCTTATCTTTGCCTTCTCCAACTTCTTTGCTTTTTCCTTTTTGCCTTAACAGAAAGCTATTCTGCCTGGGCAAGACACTCCTCGCTTCTGCCAGCAGGCTGAGTTTTTCCAAACCTGTTTCCTATCTCCAACAGACCTTGGAGAAATAAATGAAAAATTTATTAACAGCTACACCACCATGGCATCCTCAGATGATGTAGCTGTCAATGATAACATCTTCAAGGTATTTGCATAAATCCAGAAACACTTCTGAGAACACTCCTGAGGATCAGAGAAGCCTGGTGGCACACTAGTGAGACATGATTGACAAGAGGAAGTTAGAGGTTACTGAAATAGATTGTATTCAGTTCAATCTTTAAAAATCCATTTCCATGTATGATGGTGAAAATAGAAGCATCTTTCTCTCAGAGGTTAAAAATACTTTTCCAAAGAGATTGCCCACTTGCAGAAGTAAGAAGACAAAATTGCATCCACATGCAGTTTTCCTCCTTCCTCCTCCTTTCCCTGCTGGTCCCACTTGTAACATTAGCGAAAATGGAAACCTGACTGCGATTACTGAGGTATAATTTAGATGCTCAATTCCAGGTGACTCACCAAATTCTCCTCATAGAAAAGTATTCCAGAGAAATGGTATAGCAAAAACAAGTGTTATACACATTTACAGGGGGGAGGAGGTGGGAAGGAAGGAAGGAAGGAAGGAAGGAAGGAAGGAAGGAAGGGAGGGAGGGAGGGAGGGAGGAGAGAGGGAAAGAGAAAGTGTTATGATCTGCTGGCCTGGTCTATCACCTGGGTACCCTGTGCCTTTAAGAGACAAGCCCTGCCCTCTCCCAATGCTTCCCTGCCTCCTCTAGCCTGCTTGCTCTCTCTCTTTCTATCTCTCCCAAAGAAGTAACTTCTGCTCTATCTCTCCCTCTCTCCCTCTCTTCCCCCTTCCCCTGCCACTCCTTCCCCTCTCCCCCTTCCCTTTCCCTTTCATAACCCACTGAATAAACTCAAACTCTCTCTGCATGATGTATCTGTTTGTCTCTCACCTGCCAGCTCTTCCACCTACCAAGGCCTCAGGGGTCTTGCCAAGGCCTCAGGTACCTGCCACTACCCCTTGTGGAACTGGCCTTCCCCGTATATCTTTAAAAAAGAATAACAGAATAAAAGAGAGAAAGGAAGGAAGGAAAAAAGGAAGAAAGGAAGGGAAAGAAGAATATAACCAAAATATTTCATTCTAGGAAAATGTTAAATAATTCATCTGCACTATAAAATTACATTTGTTTTGTTAAATATAGAGCTAAAAGCACTATAAATAGTAAATGGAAGGGAAAATATAAAACACTTCATCCTTAAACTCTAAAATGTGCTTATTTGGGTACACTGAGAAATAGAAATGAAATCACTGAGTAGTGTTCACCATAGGTTTAGGTAAAGGGGGCTTGTGGCTATTCTTTGTGGAGAGCAAAGCTGCCACCTCTACATCCTTGTATTTCCTGTGGCTATGACTCTCAATTGCACTGAGCAATAAATAATAAAGATTATGTGTATTAGCAGTTAAATTTCAGTTGTTAAAATGGAATTTTAGTAAATTTACCTTAAGGTAGAATTTAACCCAGTAGTGTATTACCTGGGACATGCATACTCTAATAAAAAAGATGTTTTTTTGTGAAATTCAAATTTTCTAGTGTGCAAGGCAACAAATTGGATGAGGTACTATCAGAGCTACCACCTTTGACAAAAATACCACTTACCAGGGTAGGGACATGGAGATCAGAAAGACAGTAAAGAGGGCGAAGACACAAGTAAAAATAATAATAAAGCAAAAACATAGGATAGTATGGGGAGAGGATTCCAGTGAACACTGAAATCTACCGCATTTAATTTTCCATACCCCAATACCACAGGGG
>JAQHUG010000024.1:11147155-11158847 GCA_028555095.1 Dicrostonyx torquatus
GGGACCTTCTGGCCAGGCAGGCACACATTTACCCCTCTGGATGGATCTCCTAAGCACAGAAACAGAGACTCTTGCTGGGCCAAGGACCTCGCAGACCTGTAATATGGTTCTTTGAAGGCAGAAGTGATCTGTAAGTTTCCCCTAAATAAATAATCCTTTATTATTCATAATTCTGAACTGGTGTGGGATTATTTTGTGACTTCGACCTTAATCTGGTGCCCAACTGTTTGGTTTTAGAACCCCCCCCAGCTCTGACTGCACATGCTTCCTCGGTCGAGGTTGGAGCTTGCCCAGCTCAGCATGAGTCCTCCCTCAGCCTGTCTCGGCCGTGGCCTGTGCACAGAGCCAGAAGTTCATTTGGATATAGGATTCTTGTGCAGCAGCTTTTCCTGCTATGGTTAGGCCGCGGTTCTTTATATTTTCTCATTAGACACCTTGGAGCACCTTCAAGCCCCCATGTGCTCTCCCTGGTGCCTGTGCCCCACCACTGCACACTGCACAGACTCAGCAGGACACAGGTTTCCCAGGTGCCTCTGTTATCTTGTTATTCCTGTGCCTGTGTGGCTGCTGACCAATCAGGGCCCACCGCAGTGCACACAGTCTATAATTTCTACTAAATAACTGATTTTAGTCTGAGCATATTTTTTAGTTTTTCACTCTAAAATCAGATTCAGACCAGCCACGTGACTCCAAGTGTCCCACTAGGCCCCTAAAACTGGGTTTGTTTTATAGGTGGCCCGTGACACCTACTGACAGGTAAGTTATTGCACCTACTCCAGCTCAAACTCAACCATAGGTAAGATTAATAATTTGAAATATAAATTATAAATCTATAATTTAAAAGGACAATATGTTGGACAACCTAACCATCCAGGGTTTCAATAGCCTCTTTATTTACACCATGTACAAGGTTTTACAAGACTTATATGATTTCCCTCCTACATCACTATTTTTGATTCTGGGGATTAGTCTTGTCTTCAATATTTTTTCTTAAAAATAATTGATAATAGGGCTAAGAATGAGCTGCTTTAGAAATGGTACAGTCTTTACAGACTGATACCAAGCTTCTCAAAAAATAGGTCAGAACTCTAAAGAAGGATACGAACAGTTTAACTAACAAAACTCAATCAACTGAGGTACTTTTAGAAATGATACAGACTGATAGTAATTTATTAAAAGGAATTTCAGCACTATGGAGAAGGATACAGCCGATTTGGCACATAAAACCCAGTCAATGGCAGTGGATACTGAAACATTATTTGAGAGAATTCACACTGTTGAGTGTATTGAGCAAACTCTGTCAAAGAGGTATGACCAATTGACTGATAGAATATCTCTCCAGGAAGGTAACATGCATGCTATCAAGATTATGTCCAAGGATGAGACATTATCTCTATTGAACAGACTTCATACCTTGGAATTCTCAATGAGGGCATTAGGACAGAACACTTGACAGGAGATCCAGACTTTACAAAAGACAGTGGTAAATAGATTTGAAAAGATTGTGGAACTTATCAAATTTGATGACTGGGGACAAAAGATACAAAGACAATATTTAGCCTCATTAGTACATAAAATCCTTCGGGAGAGCTTCCCCAGAGCTCTGCCTGCCTTTCCAGTAATATCATCAGAAAGAATAACTGGCCCCAAGTACCCTAAGGTTGTCAAAGAATTTTCATGGGAGCCCAAATGTATGACTGATCTAAAGGAAATTAAATAAACAATTGTGGCTTACAGACTACACTCATCCTTTTTTAGGGAAATTGTCAAAACATGGGCTTCTTTAACAAAGCAACACCAGAAGACAGGACTCAGTTAACCTCAGCAGTCCTAGAAAGTGGACCACAGTTGCTTTGGAGGTGCTATTTTAAGTAAGACACTAAAATTTTAGTGCAACAGGAAAAAGCAAAAGGACTTGAGATTTTCCTAGATCAAATTCTAGGCAACGGACTTTAGTCTGATCCTCAGGATGAAGCTCTTTATGATGACCATACCTTGTCCCTATGTAGCAAAGCAGCTACATAGGGTACTAGGATTCAGGAACTAGGAAAGAGAGTTGAATCATATCTTAGGGTTAAACAGGGTTAGAGAGAAACTTTTAGTCACTTTTTACAAAGACTAACTGGGGCTGTACAAATAGGGGTAACTGACCAAGAAGCTAGATGCATAATAATTGAATCTTTGGCTTATGAGAATGACAACATTGAGTGCAAAAGGATCCTTGGGCCTTTGAAGATCAGATCAGCACCCATGGATGAATGGGTCTTGCACACAATGAATGTTGAGATAATTGATTATGGTACTGAAGCTTGGGTAGGAGAAACAATTTCTAATGGTAAGAGAAGACATCAAAATACCAAATGTTTTAATTGTAGTAGAATGGGACATCTACTACTACTAGATGAGGGATTCCTAGGAATGTCTCCTCTGTGAATGGCAGGAATAGGAGGACTCAGCCTTCAGTTATATGTAGGAGGTATGGCAAAGGCCGACATTGGACCAATGAATGTAAGTCAACAAAAGATAGACAAGGCAACCCAATACCATTGGGAAAAACTGGGGGGGGGCGCCTCTTGAAGGCCCTCATGATGAACATGGTCCAATCATTGCAGTTACTGCAGAGAACATGTCTCACCAGGAAATTTTAAAAATCCAATGCCTACTGTAAAAAACAATATTGGTCTGAATGATGGAATAAATGTGGAGGATGAGTCAAAAACTCTAGTATGACATAGAAAATGTATATTCTAGCAGACTTCTATAAATGATCAAAGACCAAAGCTAAGAGTGTGTATAAATGGCAATTTTATTGAAGGCTTACTAGATATGGGTGTGGATATAAGTATCATTACTCCAGAATCTTGGCATCTGAATTGGCCTCTTCAAGAGGTAGGTGTTCAGTTCCTAGGAACTGGAACCCTATCTCTGGTAAAAACAAAGCATGAAATGGGTTGAATGCCTAGGGCTGGGAAGACAGAGGGGAAGATTGAGGCCATATGTAGCTAATATTGCAGTGAATTTGTGGGTTGTGACCTATTGCAACAATGGAATACCGAGATTAACATTCCTGCAGCCCCCAAAACTTATGTTTTGGGGGGAAATATTAGAAGATATTATAGACAATGGTTACCAGCCATTCAGGCTGTACAAGAACACAAAGCAATTGATAAACCTACAGAGGTACTAACAGTCCTGTCTTTAAAATGGTTAACTGAGAAACCAACCTGCAGGCTTTAGAATAGTTGGTACAAGAACAACTAGATGCTCGACATATTGAAGAATCTACAAGCCCTTGGAATTTTCCTGTATTTGTTGTTAGAAAGAAATCTGTAAAATGGAGAATGGTGACAGATCTTAGAGCTATCAACAAGATTATTTCACCTATGGGCCCTCTACAATCTGGAATTCCTCTGTCTTCTCTGTTACCAAATGGATGGTCTCTCATAGTTATTGATATAAAGGATTGTTTCTTCACTATACCTTTACAAGAAAAGGATAGAGAAAACTTTGCCAGCTCTGCAGTTTAAGAGCATTGCCTGTTCTTCCAAAGGACCTGGGTTCAATTCCCAGCACCCACATGGTGGCTCACAACCATCTGTAATGAGGTCTGGTGCCCTCTTCTGGCCTGCAGGCATACAGACAGAATATTGTATACATAATAAATAAATAAATATTTTTTAAAAAAACGAAAAGTTTGCCTTCACAGTGCCTACTTATAACAATTCCCAATCTACTAGGAGATATCAATGGACTGTCCTCCCACGATGGTTGCCAGATGAACAAAATAACAAAATGAACAAAATAATCCCACATCAGTTATTATAAATAATAAAGGGTTATTTATTTAGACGAATTTAAAGATCACTGTCCCAGATAACATTCCTCTGCACAAATGGTAACAGAGTATAGCAGCTGGAAGCGAGAGCTGGGAGCAAGAGAGGAAGTGCACACTTTACAGCTGCATTTACAGTGTAAGAGACCACGCCCAAGTGGGATGGTATCTTAAAAACTATTGGCTGAAGGAGGAGAAGGAGTTCCCACAGCAGTACTTTGACCCCAGGAGGGTTCCAACCCACAGATTACAAACCAATGGCTTCAGTGGCTTAACCTATAGTAACATTTATTGTTTACTTATCAAGAAAGGATGGACAGTCTCAGGGCCAAATAATGTTATCAAAGATCCAGACTCTTTCCAAGTTTCTTTTTCTCCATTCTTAATTTGCTAGAGTTTGTTTTCTTTTGTTTTGCTTGGAGTTTAAAGAAATTACAAGATGGTTGTCAGAGCAAAGGCACCATTTGCACATTCAAGACAGAAAAAGGTGGGAACAACACCATGGGCATCTGTATATGTTTAAAGAAAAGCAAAAATGTTTTTCAGTAGATCCAGCAAAGTTTCCTTCACCAGATCTGGATCACAAGGAACCATCACAGGGATCAAAAGCCTGGGTGTAAACATCTGCCAAAGGAAAACACAATTCCCTGACTCTGCCCCAGTGAGAGCTTCAAATCCTTATAGGCCTCAAGTCAGAATCATGGGGTAGGTGAGGAGGGGACAGGAATTCTGGATCTTTTAAAGTTACCAGGTTCATTCACTGTCTAAAATGGGACCATAAACTGCCAGAAGACTGGACCACCTGAGAAACCAGGGCAGGCTTGCACTGTGGTTCTGAGTCTGTTCTTAATCCAAAGGAAGAATTGTAAAGAGAGAGTTTTGGGATGTAATACCGCTGTCAGCTGTGCCTCTCAGTTTCCTAGGTGAATGCCACCACTTCACACAACGCTCCCTGTTGTTTCTCCTCGAATTCACCCAGTAGGCATTGATGCGGCACATACTAAATGACAAGCACTAGTTACAATCTATAGCTTAGAGTAGTGAAAGAGACAAGCCTGGCTTTAAAAACTCTATCTGAGGCTGCGGGGAAGGGAAATAGAGATGTGTCAAATGTGCAGAGTTTCCGCACAGCCAGGAGAGAAGGTCAAAGCATCTGTACACAGCAGTGTGAATACAGGTGACACTACTGCGTGGCACACTCGACGATGGTTCTGATCGTGTGGTGGCTTGGATAAGAAATGTCTCCCAGGCTTGAGTGCAGGAATCTTGTTCTCCGACTGTTGGTATAATTTTGAGAAGAGGTAGGGAATCATCATAGGCTACTCAGTGAATCCAAGGCTATTCTGGGTTACATGAGACTTTGTCTCAAAACTGAATAGATAGGGGCTGGAGTGATGAGTCAGCAGTGGTTAGGTAATAAAGGATAACCACGTAAATATTACCTACCTGCTAGAACAAAGCCCTCTGTTCCAGGTGAGGGATAAACCCAGGGCACCCACAGGCACCTCGGTTGTATTCAGGGATGCTGTGTTGCACCCCTTTTTATAGCAGTGAATCCAGCACCTCTCTATGTACACTCCTTCCCTGCTGACCACACCTGCCTTCTGGCCTCCACGCTGACTTCTGGCTTCTATACTATTGCTCACTGAAGACCCCTCTGCAGCCTCAACATCAAAATATGATTGGTATCATCTAGAGTAGTAGCTATCAGCCTTCCTGATGCGGTGACCCTTTAATACAGTTTCTCAAGGTGTGGCCCCAACCATAACATTATTTTGTTGCTACTTCATAACTGTAATTAGGCTACTGTTATGAATCATAATGTAAATATGTAGTATGCAGGGTATCTGAAATGCAACCCCTGTGAAAGGGTCATTTGACCTACCAGTTGAGAACCAGTGACCCAGATGCTTTTCCCTCTCTAATCTTTGGGCTATGGGCTGTACTCCATTTGATCATTTTGCTGAAGCTTTGGGACACTTGAAGGGGTTTAACATGGCTACATGGCAAAGAAATTTGACTATTAGCCAACCTTCTTTTAAACTCTTCAGCATCCTCACCCGAAGGGAATCTCTCCCATCAGTTAATCTTCAGGGACCACAGTTTTACTGAATTCTATCCCTACATCTCTTCTACACTCATGTGCGTGTTTCCAGCATGTCAGTGTTAGAACTTACCATCGAATAATGAATTCACAAGCTAAGTCGTACCATCGAATAATGAATTCACAAGCTAAATCGGCTTGGTGGTTGTTGTTTGACATGGTCACATTTATTCTGAAGAAGTTGAAAGAAGCTGAAAACACTGGGTGTGTATGTGTGTGTGTGTGTGTATGTGTGTAAGAGAGTGCATGAGTGTGTGTGTAAGAGAGTGCATGTGTGTGTAAGAGAGTGCATGAGTGTGTGTGTGTAAGAGAGTGCATGAGTGTGTGTGTGTAAGAGAGTGCATGAGTGTGTGTGTGTAAGAGAGTGCATGAGTGTGTGTGTGTGTGTGTTGTCTCAGAACAGATCAACCATCATCCCAGTACTTATGAGGCCAAGGAAGGAATAGTGCCACAAGCTTTTGGCTAACCTGGGCTACATAGTACCAGGCTAAGAAACGAGACCTTGTTTTAAAAGAAAAAAATCAAATGAACAAAAAAATTATTTTTTCCAGCCTAGCTATCCTAAATTTTGGAGCTTTAGAGGCAGGAGATTAAGGGCATCTAAATTAATCAGATTAAGAGGAACCTAAACCTACAAATGACAATCAAAGATATCGATATCTCTGTGATCTAGTAGTTTACCTAGGCCCAACAATGCCACCCATTATGTCCCACTGCAGAAGTATTTTCTAAAAAGAGTCCTATGGCTGCTTGAGTTTTATTTTGCACCTCAAAATTGTTTTTCTGTTTGGCCAAACAACTCATGATCTTTCTTTTAAAATATGTCATTATGTATAAATATGCATTGCATGTGTTTAATTATTAAATGTCAAGCTTTAAAAAAGGAAATCGTGGAAGCTATGTCTGACTGTGTGTGAACATACATCAGAAATTTTCGGTGCGCTAAAGGCTAATTTTCAGAGCAGCACAAATATATGCGGGCAGTGAGAAATTATCACCCTTCAACAAAATGAAAGCTAACAGGAGATGAACAAGCACGCAGCAAGCAAGTTCACTTCAAGCCAGGAGTGGGATAGCGCTGCCTGGATTAAGCAGTAAAATGTTCAGAGTTCATTCTGCCGAATGCTGCTCATGTAAAGGAGGATGCCCTACCTATATTTTAAGAAAATAAAACTCAGATCCTTACTTTTTTCTGTTTATTTGTAGGTCATCTCTTTTAGCTTTAAGATAATCTAGTTTTTAAAACATTATGAAGAAAAACATGCAAAATAAACGACTGCCTACCATAAGGAAGTAAGACTTACAGGAAAACAAAAGAGAGAAATATCAAAATACAATATCTTTGCTGGTTTTCTACACTTCTGTGGTTTTCTTTTAAGTATGAAATAGAAAAAGAATCAGGCAATATAGAGAATTCTAATATAGCGAATTCCAATATCACGAATATATGCTAACAGTGCCGAATTACAGTACCCCGGGAGGCTGAGGCAAGAGCATCCTGAACAAAACAAAAAGCTCAGAGGCTAAACACATTTGCTACACAATCATGAGAACTAGAATTTAGGACCCTGAGTTGGGTAGCCTTCAAAAGCCTGAAAGTACAGGTCTGGGGACCCAAAGTCCTTTTCTGGCTAACACACACACACACACACACACACACACACACACACACAAGAGAGAGAGAGAGAGAGAGAGAGAGAGAGAGAGAGAGAGAGAGAGAGAGAGAGAGAGAGAGAGAGAAAGGCACACACAAATACATTAACATTGTAACTGAAATAGAAGGAGGAGAAGATAATAGAAAAACTTTAAAGGAAAATAACGCACATGAGTACAATCAAGTGCAGGAAGAAAAAGGGATATTAAAATCTGAGTTAAAGTGCACAGAACTGCAAGGGGAAAATGGCTTTGTTTTATTGAGGCAGTGTAGCTCATTCCAGTAAATTAAGGGAAATTGCAGATTGGTCAGTCATTCATTCAGCAGATACATTGAAGAAACAATTTTGTTACTCTCTTCTAACTGGGGCATTCAAGGGGTCTATCAAATGTACATACAGTTTTATAGGCTCAAAGTGCATTTAAGCAAATGAAATCACATTAAGTAGCTTAGTGTTTTGAAATAAGTACTAAATAAATACATGGCACACTACTCCAAAAAGGTACTAGAAATACTTGACTGTGTTTGTACATTAAAAAAAAAAAAAACCTCTTTCCTGCACTGTATAACTAAAAGCCACACAACATGCAAGCAGGATCTGTCTCTGAATGGGAGCATAAAAATGGCATCTTCGGATTTCAATTGCACATTAGAAGTACAGTGTTGAAAACACCAGTTAGCACGCAGCCTTCCACAGACAATATCTAGGTTTCCTCTACAACCATTTTCTGCTGAATTTTCTCTTTTTTAACTATATGTTCAAAGAAGCATCATTTAAAGTGATTACCCTGAGCATATAAGTGGTTCAAATCATCAGTATATGGCCATGGCCGGTGGTAGCTTTTCTTTCCTTTTTTTTTTTTTTGTTTGTTTGTTTTCTTTTGTTTTTTGAGAAAGGGTTTCCCTGTGTAACAGTCTGAGCTGTCCTGGAACTAGACCAGGCTGGCCTTGAACTCACAGGGATTCACCTGTTTCTGCCTCCTGAGTGCTAGGATTAAAGGTGTGTGCCATGGTAGCTTCTCATCAAACGGCTTGCAGTTTTGACTGACTCAGTTGAAATGTGTCTCTCAGACAGATGTGTGATTGCATATAGGATTTAACCAAAATGTCACAATGCAATTGAATTTTCAAAACCTTTGATTATTATCATTATTATTAATGTACATGTGTGTAAGCCTAGCAAGTGCTTTCACCTGCTAAACCTATAGGACGGCCCTATAATCTTACTCTTTGTAAATTACTCGATATGTGGGTGGGATTCTGTCATTTCTCCATGGAATTTACAGAGGAGTTAAAAGGGGAGACACAAGTGGCAGGGGTGGGGACAGGTAAAAGGGAAAGGGGAACTAAGTGAAGTCAAGGCTCTTGGTTACAAGAAATGGATGCTGATTTTATCTGACTATGAATAAGGAGAGACTTTTTTTGAAAGCAAACAAAACAAGACATTATGAGACTCAAATCACTGGACAAGCTGGAAAACAGTGTAACTGTTTTGTTGGACAAACCTTCCTGATAGTTTTGCCACCACTAATAAAATTGTCCCCTAAGATCAGATACTTCAACTGATTTCTCAATGAAGTAACCTTTTTTTTTCACAAGTTACTTGTTAGTCATGTGAACATCTTACTTATGTCTCATTGGTATAGCCTAAATCACATGACTACAACCTGGCTATAAAAGTCCCTGCTTTGAAAAGGCCAGCTTCATAGAGCAAGGAATCAGCCAGTCTTTGCAAAAATGCTGCAAGGTGGGAAAGACAAAGGCTCACTAAACTTCAGAACTACTTCATTCTTTCAAAGGTGTAGGAAATCTTCCTGTTTATGTGTTGCTTTCATTGGTTAATGAATAAAGAAACTGCCATGGCCTTCTGATAGGGCAGAACTTAGGTAGGCAGAGAAGACAGAACTGAGTTCTGGGAGGAAGAAAGCAGAGTCAAGGAGAGAAGCCATGGATCCTCCACCTGAGGCAAATGCTGATTAGAATTTTATCTGGTAAGCCATTGCCATGTGACAATACACAGATTAATAGAAATGGGTTAAAGTAATATGTAAGAGTTAGCCAATAAGAAGTTAGAGCTAATGGCCTAAGCAGTTACTTAATTAATACAGTGTCCGTGTGGTTGTTTCGGGGCTAAGCTAGCCGGACAGCTGGGACAAACAAGCAGGCCCTCTCCCCACAACGATTCAACTTCACTTATTCTTATTAAATGGCTACCATATGTCAGGTCCAGTTGCTTGTCTTAGTTCTCAGATATTACATTGCATAAAAATCTTTGTCAGATATCTGGATAAGAATCTGAAAGAACAAAGAAGCAGGGAGCAGCCACCAGCCACCTCCTACCTCTTCTGTTCCTCCAACTGAAAGGCCGAAGTCCTCTCTCAGCCCCGCCTTACTACTTCCTGTCTCCTCTCCGCCTACAGTCCTCCAAACATCTATGGTTAATTTTAGTCAGCTAGTATAGTTCTGCCCTCTGACTCAAAGCAAACTTTATTTGTCAGAACATAATCAAAATATCACACAATAGTGTAGATTGTGATTTTTCTCCATCTGGTGGTCCTGCTGAACCAGTTTCTCTCTGTCCACCGGGTCCCGCAGCCACTTATAAAATAACCACTCTGAGGCTTATTACCCATTGCAAGTGTTTGTCCAATGGCTTAGGCTTCTTTCTGACTAGTTCTCTCTCCTATAAATTAACCCAATTCTATTGAACTGTGCATCACCACTTGGCCATGGCATTACTTCTGTTCTGGCATCTGTCTCCTTAGGCTGCTGCTGGCATCTCTCTTTTTGAGTGACTACATGGCATCTCCCTGACTCTGCCTTCTCTCTCCCTATCTTTATTCAATTTTTCACCTAGGTATATTTTGCCTGGTCATTGACTGAAACAGCTTTATTCATCAGCCAATAAGAGAAACATATCATCATAGCCTACAGAAGGACACCCTACATCAAGGAGAGGGCACCTACCACAGTTGGCTATAGCAATGGTTTGTCATCTCTTGAGCAAGAGATGACCAAAACCCGGCATCAATCCCACTCAGCTGTGTCAGTATAGAGGAAAGAGAGTAGCAAGCATGGCACTGGAAGACCATCCAGGTAATTCTGAGGAACATTCGTGACTACAGAATACACACTGGAGTGGGGAACATGTCAGAAGAAGAAAAGCAACAAGCAATGCTGTGAAGGTGTGCAACAATCTCCTGCCTCTTAGTACCCCAGCTTTCCTATTTTGTTGACCATCCTTCCTTTTCTTTATTCCATGCCTGTGCACAATGGCCACTGACAGTCAGATGGTGTTCTAGTTTCAATTCTGTTGCCATGATAAAAGAGCCTAACCAAAAGCAACTTAGGGGGGACAGGGGTTTATTTGGCTTACAATCTCAGGTTATGCTCCATTCTTTCAGGGGAGCTGAGAAAGAAAATGTGTCACGTCCACACTCAAGAGCAGAAACAGGACAAGCAAATGGATCCTTGCTTGCTTGTTTCCTCCTTTTACTCAGCTAGCTTCCTTCACTCTTGTTAGGGTTCAGCCTAGGGAATAGTGCCGCCCACAATGGGCTGGGTTAATTAGCAAGACAATCCCCCACAGACAGGAGCTCAAGCCAGTCTGATCTAGATGATTTCTTGATCAAGGTTTTCAGGTGATTTCAGGTTGTATCAAATTGACAAAACCTAACCAACAGAGGTGGTTGTAGCAGTCTTCCTAGCTGAGAGAAACTTCCTTGAGCTGTCTTTTAGTTTCATGCCACTGAATTGCCTCCAGTTCAGCACCCACACTGACTGATGCCTAGCAAGAGTAAGCCAGGGTGGCTGTGGTGTCTCCTCGGGGCTCTCACAGCCTCAAACATCTGCATTCTGATACATAATTGCATACATTAAACACCTTTGAAATGTTGTAAATAGGGGAGAGGAGAGGTGCGTGTTGTGTTCCCCAGGGGAGAGGAGAGGTGCATGTTGTGTTCCCCAGCCGCCTGGCTCCCAAGCCCCCAGCTGCTGGCCCGCTCAGCCACTGGTTGCCTGCACCCGAAATAACCATGTGAGGACGGTATTCACTTAAACTCTGCCTGGCTTATTATCACTAGCCTTTTCCCAGCTAGCCCTC
>JAQHUG010000024.1:11161667-11176536 GCA_028555095.1 Dicrostonyx torquatus
AGCTCTTTATTCAACAAATAAGAGTAATACAAAATACAGAAGAACACTCCCACATCATTGAAATTTTTTTAAAAAGCAACAATTCCATCAAAATAGGGAGAAATTGTGAAATAAATGTCCTACCCTATATGTTCACAACAACTTCAGTTTGAAAGTATGTCTTGAGATGGGGTAAAAATGACTAAAATTTATTATAGAAATGTAGAAATGTATACAACTGCCAGACATTCAGAAGAACTAAAGTTTGTCTGTTCTAAAATTGTTCCTGTTGACTTCCAACTTTCTGAATGTTGAAATGTTGAATATGTAATATTCAAATGGCAAATTGCAGCTGGATAAGTTAAATTCATCTGTAGGCATCTGAGACCTTTTTTTAGTACAAACTGTGTGTGTGTGTGTGTGTGTGTGTGTGTGTGTGCAGGAGAATATATGTGTATGTGAGTGCATGTTTATTTGTACACATGCATATAAATGTCAGAAGACAACCCCAGGAACCATTCCACAGATGCTGTTATCTTTAATCTTAATTTTTATTTTTTGAGACAGGTCTCTGTAATGATTCAGCCATACAACATGGATGACACTTCCGGGTTCCAGGGCCATGCATGTGTGGAGAAGCCCTCAGGTAGAAGTGCCTAATGGCCCCGGGAATCTTAAAGAACCCTGCGTGACCCACGTGCAGCATAGTTAAATTATCTACGCATGATGCAGCTGCAAGAGCCCTTGCATGCATGCATGAGCTCTGTCATCTGTGTATGATGTATCCACATCATCCCCCTGTGTGCATGCACTAGGTAGCCCTTAAAAGCTGGACGCGCCATCTTTAGCTCTCTCTCTACAAACCAATCTTCATCAGGCCCTGTACACACACACCTCTCCCCCGCCCCCACAATAAACTCCTAAACGGCTTTGTTGCATGTTCTGTGTTTCCGCCTCACTTGCGCCCCGTAATTTCAGTCTCTATCTCTGAGACCTGGAGCTTGTCAATTGGGCTAGGCTGCCTGGCCAGCAAGCCCCAGTGATCCATCTATCTCCACCTCCCAAGCGCTTGAATCACCAGTAAGCACCACCATGCCCAGCCTTTTAACATGGTTTCTGAGGATCAAACTCAGATCCTCATACTTGTAGAGAATTATTTTATCAGCTGAGCCATCTCCTCATCCTCAGGAGAAGAAATGATGGGATTGAAAGAAGGAGCAATAGGAAGGGAAACCCAGGCTAGTATCCTCCAGGAAAACAGTAGAGGCTGAACTCCAAATTCCAATTCATGACAAGTATTTTGTCAGGGCTTTGGTGGGTGTGGTTGTCGGCAACCCGGCCCCTGGGTGAATAAATGAACAACAGCAGGCCTTTACTGACTCACAGCCCCTAGGGGAAGAAAAAAGTGTCTTGGGGAAGCTGGCTCGGCAAGACTGCAGCTTCAGCTCAACCATTGCTCCCTCCGGGAATGGATACTGCTGGCAAGTGCCAGCCCAGAGTTCCGAACCTGCCCTTCCTGGCTTCTCTGTGTTTATCTCTCACTACGTATGGAATCATCTAGTTGAAGCTCTAATGCCTAAGTGCTCTCAAGCCTTCCTGCTTCCATTCTACAACACAATCTCAGGTATGTACTTCTCCTGCTGCCTCCACCCACCAAGTCCTCCAGGTGGCGCTGTGGGTCGGCAAAGGCCTGCCATTGTTCATTTGTTTACCTGTAACCTTCTCCACAAAGCATTTCCTATCTCCTTCCTCTTGCAGGTAAGTCAGCCAACACCGCCATCTCCTAAGCCCTTGAATCCCAGCCCCCTGCTTTGACTCCTCAGTGCGGCCTGTTGCCTGGCAGAGAACAGCTGTACCTTCCCTGAACTGAACTGGGTACGCGGTGCCGGTAAGCTAATCCACTTGGTGGTTACCCATGCTGGGAGTTTTCATAAGGCTTCATGGCCCTCCCCACACAGACTTGCCATGGGAAGCCAAAGAATGGGGATGTTGGAACCAACCATAGCAACTACCAAGGGAAAGAACCATTTGGCAAGAGAGCTTGGAAGGCTCGCCAAATGAACAAGTCTGAGAATTTAGAACCAACTCTGGAAAGCCCAGGTGACAGCACTCCATGAGGAAGTTTGCCCTACCGCCTCAACCATTTGTGAGCTGACCATGAGTGTGACGCGAAGGAGACTATCAGTTCCCCACTGGCATCCATTTCTGGGAGCTACATTCTAAAAACATTCATTTAACAATTTCTATATAACTTATTCAATACAAAACTACATAGCTAATTTAATGCTATCGAATTAGAGAGCGATTTTATTCTACCTATATCATATTTTCTTTGTCCTTTTAAAAGTTAAGAGTTAAAAAATATTCAAATACTGTTACTAGTTACTCAAATCGGGTGACACATTCATTATTTGCCTAGACGATTGGCCAAATGCAGTAAATGTAGCAAGTTTTGGAACATGAAGACATTCTGCTAAAGAACAAGAATTTCTGCTTTTGGCCCCTTTCACCGGGTTGGCCTAGCCTTGGGTGAAGATAGGAAAGACAACATCCTTAGGATCCTTGCCCAGCAGCAGAAAGCTCGGTGTAGTTTCCAGGAAGACCCATAGGGGGCGCACCTGCGAAGCCGCCGCTCTGGTGCGCGTTCCGCCCGGAGCTCCGGGGCACGCGCCCGAGCTCACGTGACCGGGTCTCGGGGCCGCGCCCGAGCGCAATGGCGGCTGTCGGGCCCGAGCCAGGTTCTAACCCCGCCGGCGGCGCCCGGTTCTTCTGCACTGCGGGCCGCGGCCTGGAGCCGTTTTTGATGCGGGAGGTGCAAGCACGGCTGGAGGCTACGCAGGTGAGTCGGGCTCGCCGGGTCCCCACCCGGTCCCGGGTTTCCTCTTCCCGCCGGCGCGGGGCTTAGGCCCGGGAAGGATGTGTGAGCCCGGGGCACCCATCCCCGCGGGCGGTGGGCTTCACCCAAGTCCTGCGATGAGTGTGTGAGCACCAGGATCGAGTGATTTCTTTTTCTTTCCGGTCTGGTCACCGGACATCTGTCACGGCCAAAGTTTTAAAGCGGGGTAGGTAAGCCAGTTTTGTTCTGATTTCCTAAAAAAGAAACTATGCAGTGGCAATAATTGCAGATATAACTTCAATGAAGATGTACTTTCCAGGCTCAGTTGTTGAATCTTGTTATTTTCTTAACGAGGCTGGGTTTTCACCTTGTGACTTGGCTATTAAGCATAAAAAGTACACCTCAAACACACGCGGTAACTGTAGCTAAAAATCTACTACGCTCCTGCCGGCCTCAGGGCCACCTGTTCATTGCTGTGACAAGCGAACAGATTTTAAATGCCCTCTTGTTCCAGGATGTGCTAACGAGGTTATTGAAAGCAGAGGGCAAGTAAGATGTCATTAGGCAGGTAGATACTTTAGTATGGTATGGCGTGTTCTTGGAAAGGGAAAGCTTGCTAAAACCAAACTAGCGCTCACCTCTGGGTGCAGTGTTCGAGGCCCACAAAAGGAGTTTCAGCGATGGTCCGCAGGGGCAGCAGGGAGTTACTGCCATTTGTGAACTGCACTACAGAATTCAACAAAGTGCTGAGTGTAATTTATCCAAAATAGCCTCTCTGTAATAATCCCTGCATTCACCAAGGATTTAGAGGGTTTTCTTTTCTTTTTTTTTAATTGTGTGTGTGCTCACATGAATGTATAGTACTGGTGGAAGCCTGAGACATCTGCTTATCTCCCAGGAACTGGAGTGACAGGTGATTGTGAGCTGCCCAGCATGGGTGCTGGGATTTGAACCTGGGTCCTTTACAGAACATGGGTCTTAACTAGGCGAATCCAATGATGTACTCAAGTCATGCAACTTCAAAATGACCACAGTAATATTCAGATTCTAAAATCAAGTGTTACTATATAATGCCCAACTCTGCCAGCCATGTGGCCCTATATAGTGCCACCCTGGGGTTTACTTTGCTAAGTTGGCCAGCTCAGTGTGGAACTAACAAGGCGTGATCCAATCTGAACGTCTAAGATTATCAGAAAAAGGGATACTACTTGTTTGTTTCCTCTAAAGACAAAACTTGACAGCTGGGACAGGGGCAGGTAAATGCCAAGCGAATTTCCACCTTCTGCTCTGGCACGGTTTTAGAGAGATGTGGGTAGTAGATCCGAACAAATAGCCTCAGCCTGCATCCCAGCTGCTCTGATTAGACAGCAGACTCTCCAAGTGAGCTGCTGATATTTACATCAGTCAAATATAACCCTACCTACAAGTAAAATTAGACATGGCAAGGCCCCTCATGCAAGCGAAGATCTGTTTGTACCAATCACTGGCGTTTGGCAGGGCTGTCGGGTAAAGTGTTTCCTTTTTGGCCTGAATGAGAATAACTACTGGCTAAGCAGGGTCATCTGTAGTTTGCCAGGACTTGTAATGAACAACAACAACAAAGGCAAGGTGTTTGAAAAAGCCCTGGCTAAAATAGTGCCTTCTTAGAACAGAGTCCTGCTTCTGCAGAGAGCAGCTGTGGTTACCGTGTTCCTTCCTCAAGACCCTCATGGTGTGTCCAGGGTGTCCACATTGGTATTAGGGCCGTCCAGCTTCACACCTGACTGACAGCCAGAGCTGTCAAAGCACCAGGCAAGGGTCTAAAGCAAATCTCCCCAGTCTCCAGCATCTTAGTTGATCTAAAGGAAAAATAAACAGTAAGAGGATGTTTGCAATCATTAATATCGGTATCTAACAGTACTGTAACAATAAGCTTACCTTCTGCCCCAAGACGGTTCCCTCTGATCTGTCTGACCTTGATATCTGAAGAGGAGTCTATGACGCCTCCCAGTACAAAAATGCAGTTGATCCCATCTGTATGTACAGTAGTGTAGTGTTTGCTTACAACTTGTACATATGAACTCTGTCCAGATGACAGAGGGCGCTAATTTCATGTCGGTTGTTAAACAAATTATTTAGGAAATAATTTACCAAAAATAATACCAAAGGAATCTGTGTATGCTCAGTACAGATACAAGGTTTACATCCTACATGCTTTTCTGTGTGAGATTCATTGCGTCCACCAAGAGGGCTCCTGCAACTACCAAGGACTTGCAGTATAGGGACCTACCCTGTGGCATTGGGTGAAGGCTGTTTACGAAGTGACAGTAAAAACATATGTTTTACTCTTACACTGATCTTTAATGGATGTATGATTTCGAATAGCTTGTTCAGATTTCCAAGCCTCACTTTTCCTTGACTAATTCCTGCTTTCATGGCATCACCGAGTTAAAGATAGGTAGCATGGGGTACATGGCAAATAATTGGTGTTCTATAAATGCTTTCCCACAAAATAAGTTGCACAGGGATACTGAAAAAAAAATCATTCTTGTGACAAGAGTCTCTTAGAAAGTTAGGTTTGCTAGAAGAAAATTAATGTTCAAAAATCTGAATTTGTAAGACACATTAATTCAGAATGATTGTTTACTTTTAGAAGGTAATCACTCAATTTTAATCAGTGTTTTTCCAATTTTAGTGAACATAAGACTCACCAAGGAAGCCTGTTGGAGGTGCATATTATCCCGGGGTGCCTGCCCCAAAAGGCTTTTCTTTCTGTGGAGCTGCTGATAAGCTCAGGTGTTTGCATTGAACATGAAAACACTCTCCCTGTCCAGGTGACTGTCGCTAGGGTAAATCCTCCCACACAGCTTGCAGCAGGAAACCTCCTGTGTACTCCTTTTCGCTGTCTTTCATGGACACCGAAACAAACAAGAATATGGTGAATTCTCCCTGCTCATCAGCCAGCTGCCATAGCGATCAGCCCAAAGTGAATTCTGCTTCATTCAGCCCCTCTGCCAGACTCCTAGGAGTCATTTCATCTGCATGTTTGCTTGTGCGGCTCTAAATTATGACTTTCATAGCCGCGTATATGGTGTAAAGGATGAACTTCCTAAAATATGTCACCTTATCATTTACACAGCTAAAAAATCCAGCCCTTCTCAACACATGCCTCATTAGTGTTCAGAGTCAAATTTGTTTTCTAATATCTCGTTTTAAGTTTGTGTGTTTAAGTAGGGATTTAAATACAGTCTACATATTGTGATTGGTTGATATTCTTCATTTATAATTTTACCTCTGTTTCTCTCTCTTTTCTCAGAATTTTCATGTTGAAGTGACTGGGTTGTTTGGCCTTAAACTAAAGCAATCTGTAAAATAAAAGGCCTGATAGTAAATATTTTAGGCTCTGTGCGCCACAGTTGGTCTCTGTCATATTCCTGTAGGCTTTGTTAGTCACGTGATTTCTGATATATTTTTCTTCTTCATGGATGGCTCAGGGTGTTAAAGCGAGTGACTGTGTGAGTTCTCCATTTTATCATTTGTATCATGTTCATAAAGTCGCTTGTTACCTTTTTCTCCCCCTCCCCCACTTACGCTGGGTATAAAAGGTGTGGAAAAATAAACAAGGGCGGATTTCAGTCACTGGAATGTCCTCCCAATACTTGCTATGGTTTCTGTCCTGTTATTTTTTATGTGTCTTCATATTCCTTACTATATTTCTAAAATTCCTATCCATACCCTAGTAAGAAGTATTTTTGATAAGGCCGGCCCTCGACAGTAATGTACTAAATACAAATTTTTAGTAAGAATCATAGTAGCAACAGTTATCTTTAAGATAAAATTTCATGCAGCAGAAGTGATGTTATGTTAGCTAAGTAGAGGCCCCTGTGGTTGGCTCACTGATCTCTATAAATCCACACAGCAGAGACTATTAACCCAAGCCTTTAGTAGGCCAAACAGTTTGGTTTTTTGTTTGTTTTGTTTTGTATTTTAAAATAGCGTTGTGACAGTAGGGTCTAGTTAGAGCTAAGAGGGTTATTTCGTAGTTATTTCTGTGGGATGGAATATAAGCCTTTTCCAGATTCTGTGTATTCCTTTTCTTTTAATTCGATGCCATTTTGAAAGTTAAATCTATTTTAAAATTCTGTCTTAAAAAATGAACCAAAACAAACTTAGACACCACCCTAAAAGATGGCTTAGTACCTTAAAAATTTGTTCTGTATGTAAATACTATCTGTAGAATTAGAAGTTTGGTACCAACCTGTGATACTATGGGTTTGCCTAAATTTGAACATCTACTAATCTTGGGGCCAAACTTGAGTCCATGAATGTAAAGGGAAAGACAAAAATGCTGAGGAGTCAGGGAAGGCTCTTAGCTCAGGGTTAGACACCTTTTAGACAGCTTTAGACGCTTCACCTTCAGGAGTCAAAAGAGGGGGACAACTTGTAAAGAGCTTTTCAAATAACAACTATTGGAATGAAAATTCTGGAATGCTATATTGCTCCATAATGTTATAGTTGGATATGGTCAGTTAGAAGCAGTAAGCCAAGGCCTGAGGACTCCTTCTGGGTAAAGCACTGCCAAATCTGACTGTCCAAGTTCAGGCTCTGTCTGAGCCCCCATTGTGGAAGGAGAGAGCCACATGTGGTCCTCTGACCTCCACGTACGCACTGTGGAACACATGCCCCCACAAATAAATAAATGTTAAAAGTAGTAGTAGTGGGTGGAGAGATGACTGATACTCTTCCAGAAAACCCAAGTTTAGTTCCTAGCACCCATGTCAGACTGCTGACGCTCCACTTCCAGCTCCAACGGATCCATCCTGCCTCCACATGCATCCAAACACGCATGCCATACACATACAAATAAAAATCTTTTAAACCCCTAAGAGCACAGAAGACCTGAGTTAAGATCCCAGCACCCATGTCACATAATTCACAATTGCCTTTGACCTCAACTCTGGGAGACTCTGATACCTGCGATCTCTTGTGTTACCCCAAAACCAATGAGAAAAAGCTGGAGGATGATTTCTTAAATACTAGCATGCGTTCTCCCTCCTGCTTTAAGGTAATGTTAATATTCACAAGGAGAAAGTGCTTGTATTAATATACGTGAGTATGTGATTCTCACAGTGACTGAATTAGTAAATATTTCTGGTTTTCTCATGTAAAAAGACTAGTAAGTAGTGTGTAAATTAAGACAATAATGCTGCTTTGGGTTTTGAAGATGGATTTGATATTTTAATTAATCAGCATCCTGCTTTCGTGATTTGATGTCCTGAATATGTCGGCCTTTTCAGTTATGTCAGTTGATACCTTGCCATGTTCTTAATAAGCCTTTCTTTTAAAAAGAGGATATTTTAAGAAAATCTAATTGTACAAACTGTTTTCCTTAATAACCAAACAAGAAAAAGAAGAAAAAAACTCACTGAACAGTTAAGGAAGTATAAATGTCTAGATTACTGGATACTTTAGTAAAATTCTTGGTCTAGGTTTTTATGTCTTTTCTTGTTTTTATTATTTTCATTTCTTTGTTTTTTAAAATGTGTATCAGTGTTTTGCTGCATGTATCATAGTCATGCAGTTCCCATGGAGACCAGAAGAGGACATCAGATCCCCTGGAACTGGAGTTACAGATAGCCTTTAGCAGCCATTTGGATGCTGGGGACAATGTCCTTTGCAAGGATAGCAAATACTCTTAACCATTGAGCCATCTCTTCTGTCCCTATTACTTTAGTCTTAAAACCATTCACCTTCAGTAAAATAGTTTCATTTCTTCAGAATCTTGGCAAGGATTTTAGGTTAAGTTGCATAATGGTTATGTGTCTGTGTATGTGTCTCTGTGTGTGTGTGTGACTTATGTTCATTGATTTTTGCCTGCATGTGTGTCTGTGCACCCATGTGTGGGCCATGTGCTTGCAAAGGTTAGAATCAAGCTTCAGATCCCTGAAGGTGGTCGTGAACCCCAGTGTGGGTGCTGGGAATCAAACCCTTCTCCTCTAAAGGAGCAATCAGTGCTCTTAACTGCTGAGCCATCCCTCCAACTCCTGAATGAAGAATCTTCTTAAGAATCTGAATTCTTAGTTCATCTGCTGTGGCAGACTAGCTGGCGTTAGGTAATATATTAAGACAAGAGATTTATTTGACTCAACATTCTGAAAGGAGGAAAGTCAAAATAGTATAGTGTCTGAAATGGCCATGTCCGTCTGTCACAATGAGGTGGAGAACCTCAGAGCCTGTCTGAAGGAGGGACATTTATGCAGGAGACGGGTAGGAGCCAAGCTTCTCTTGTAGCAACCTGCCTCTCTGGGAAGTAGCTACTGTCATGAATGAAACCCAGCTCACGCAGGTGACCAGCATCAGCTCCAAGGTTGGTGCGACCCAACCACTGCTTGCTAGGCCAGACCTGTGAAAAGTTCTGCCACCTTTCAGTGCCACCATACTGACCAGCCTTCCTGTCTGTACATGATCCTTGGGGTACCCCAGATTCCCTGGCATCTTAGTTCCACATAGCTTAGGATGATGTCAGTCAGCCGTGAGCATTATAAAGGGGAGGACTCCCAAACGCCCATATCCTTCCACGACTCATGGCAGCTAAAGTGCAGTTTCCCATACCATACTCAGTTCCTATAAATCAGGGAGGTTCCCTTTTCCCTTCTTCCCGCACATACCACAGGCTCATCCTAAAGCCCTGTTCTGTGATGTGTATCTCACTCCTACCACTTTCCTGTCTATGCCCACGCATCCCTCATGTCTGCCTCAGTGATCTGCTCTCCCTCCCGCATCACATTCTACACCCAGTCCTTTATGCCCCTTCCCAGGTAATTTTTCTGTCAGCTGCATCCATTGCTGTCATAGTTTCCATCAGAATTCTTTAATGGCTGCCCATCACCATCTCTGGTACTCAGAATTTCATGGCCGTGTATCAGGCTGGCCTAAGCTATGCCATCCGTCCCCGACATTATCCATAAGCGTAGTTCAGCCAGTGCTGCCAGCATGCTGACAGTTCGCTGCAGCCAGGGTTCCGTTGCTTTTGCACCTGCTCCTGTTAGTTAGCAACCTACTTCCTAGGCCTTACAGGATTCGTCCCCAGCATTTTAGAAATGGTGGCTTCGTGTTCAATGCTAACGTACTGTATAGACTGTCAGTAGGCTGATAAGCAGTTAAGCGTCATTTTCTTCTGGGTTTAATTACAGTATCGTCTTACAAGTTTTACATCTTAGCTTATATGGCTGTCATATTATTGTTCAGTATTTGCTGTGTGTTCCCTGGTAGACATGGAAATACTTAATAAACATCTATCTTGTTCTAGACACTTAATTTGTAATATGCATATTACCTATATGTTGCATACTTTTAAGCAGTGGGTGAGGTTTGACAGTGTAATTATTGAATATTTTGTCTTTTATTTTTTCCAGGCACATGGGTGTGTACTTTACAAGAGGTAACATAATAGTCTGACCACGTGACCTTACACAGATTGTGTGACCTACCTTAGATGTCAGTTTGTGATGTGGAAAATGGCCATGATAAAATCTGCCTTGGGGTTGTTATGTGTTTAAAGGGAAAATAGATGTTGGAGGTATCTGCTGCAGAACCTAACAAAGGACAGATGCTCCACAAATGACCAAAGGGAAGAAAGAGGCAGACTGATGCCTGTTTTTCTGTGTCTAGGTTGAATACATTTCAGGAAAAGTGTTTTTCACCACCCGTTCAGATTTGACCTCCATGAAGAAGTTGAAGTCAGCGGAAAGACTGTTTTTGTTGGTTAAGAAGCAGCTTCCGATTGCAGTTCCTTCTCTGCACAAAGGTACAGTACGCACCCTCAGCTTTTACCCACCTGCTGTGTGACCAGTTTGCCCGCCCAGCAGCCTTGTGTCTCCGGTTCACCTTTGGTTCATTCATACTGCCTCACTGTTGCAGAGTTTTTAGTTCCCTGGTGTTGTCACGTATCTGTAGCCAGCTCTCTCGCTTCTCTTTGGAACCTGCTGCCTGCCTTCGGGGTTTTATTGTTCATGTTTTTTTTCTAGAAATGAGTGTGTTCCACAGTATTTGATTTCTTTGAAGCATATAATAACCAGAATACAATTTTGCACCACAGGTTGGTAAAAACTGTCATCTTACAAATTTTAACTAAATGAAATAGTTGGAAATTTGCTACATAGTAAAATTTTCTTCTAAAGGCAGCTCAGGAGATTTCATAATTACTCCCTAACTTTAGAATTATGTTGCATAATTTCAAGATCATGATTAAAGCCATTTTAAAAGGTAGACACTGCAGGATTACTCTGATTCTTATGTGCGTAAGACATCAAAGAATTACATAGATCTGTAAGAAGCTGTCTCAAGAAAAGTTGCACATGATGTAAGTTGGGACTGGGAAGGAAAGGAAGTTAAGGGAAATCCCGAGGGTTTGTGGGGTCGCCATAATTTCCTCCCGTCATCCATACACTGTCATCTTGAAGGGACTATAGTGATAATTTTCAGACCAACTTAGTGACTTTTGTTTATAAAAAAAAGGTTAAAGATTATGAGGCAAGCTGACAGCCCTGAACTTATAAAAGTGGCTTGTGTATCTGAAGTTTGACTTCATGGAAACTCATTTTAGGATTTATGGTAATATTTTTGTGGTCTAAAATGAAATGGGTCCAAGGTTCAGCTGCTCTGTTTCTGAACCTTATTTTTCAGTTTATAGGCAAGGTCACTGTTATCTCTGAGATGTGTGTACCCCCAAGGTCTGTGCATAAACTCGCCACCTGCTGAGTATAGCACCACAGGATACATGGCTGTGCTGAAGTTTGCATGGTTTTCCATAAATTCGATAAATCTTAAATCTCTGTATGTAAAATAAAATTTATTCTGCTGCAAATCTTAGAATAAGATTTTGTGTATGTAGCAATTCAGTAAGATGTTTTAAAGAAATAGAGGTCATGAAATCTGGGTTGGTGAATGTAATAGACAGTTGTCTATAAAGCTCGAAGATGGATAAACTGAGGTTTTGTTTATTTAGGAAAAATACTTACTGAGCTGCAGAGACTTATAAATGAGGATCCAGGAAGTTGGCTGAAGGCCATTTCGCTCTGGAGAAAATTTCTTGAATGTGATAAAAAAGGAGAAAAAGTTTCTCAAAGGGATGTTAAAGCACTAAAGCGAAAAGTGGAAGAAAATGAGATTGTCCTTGCCAAGAAATTAAAACTAGAGGAGATGCAGATGGTTGATGAGAGTCATGGGGGAGGCCAGCGTGACAGGCTTCCCGAAGACTCAATGGAGCAAGGGGATGCTATCACTAAAACTGACCAGCTTCGAGAGCATGGACTCCAGAATGACATGGTGAAGGCAGCTGACACTCAGAACCAGGACTTGACCTTCAGGGTTTCCTGTCGCTGCAGCGGGAATATCGGAAAGGCCTTCCCTCCACAGGTACGCTCACCTTCCACGTGGAATTCTACTTTCCAAAGCGCACCTCTTACAAGGGAGATAACACGGCCCAGACGGATGATGAGGTCTGTCTTTGTCTGTCTCTAAGTGTACATTTCCCTCTTTAACTTTTCCTCAGCCGCTCCAGAGGAACACCGTGCCGTTCCATATGGCAGCCTTTTGCTTTTCTCCTAAACATACTCTTAAGTCCATAGATGTCCTTTGCATTTGTAAATACCGATGCTGTGGTCTTCTTCATTACAATGATATGCTTATTGACAACCACCTGCACTGTGATGTTTGCAACCTTGTCACATGACCTAGATGTGCACATGAAGTCTAACAGCCTGGGGAAGGGTGGACACCTGTTTCCATCCCAAGACCTCTTGGTTAGTCCATACAAAGTTCAGTAGCACAAAGTTGATCTGATTCTTTTAGCCAAACTTAGAATTACATGGACCCTAAAGGTGAGTCTGATAAAGCTGATCTGGTCATGTGGAAACATAGAGAATGAGTTAATACATAATCCTTTAGTGTGCGTTCATTTCCTTTATTAGAAGGGTCACAAATATCAGGTCATGATCTTATGTCACACACCTAAAATTGTCAGAGTAGAGTTTCCACACCAGTAGAGAGTAGTCCTAAAGAGTTTGCGGATGGAGAAAGTAAAATACAGCCCTATTGCCTTGCGTAGGCAGTCTTGGAAGTTATATTTTAATATCACTGAATTACCATCAGGTGATAGCTAGTTCTTGGCTGTCTTAAAGGTTTCTTCTTTCTTTTTTCTTACGTTCTTATCTTTTCTATAACCTGTCCCTTTTCAGGAGGCAGGAAGAGTCGTTGGAATTGCTCTCATGAGGAAGTTTGGATGGAAAGCCAATTTAAGGAATCCACAGTTAGAGGTACTGAATATCCATCTTGATTTCTATACAAAAGCATCATCTCCTTTCCATACTTTTCAGGTCAGGTTGACTTCCGCTATAAAAAGTATGTCTACATGGATCCAGCAGCCTTTTTCTCCTCAGCAGCCAAATGATGCAGAAATGTCTTACCCAAACTGGGTTACTTGGCCACAGCTGAAGGAGACATTTATAGTGAGGTTGCAGAGGCACTTCATAGTCTTCCCATGCAAAACAAATACCTTTAATAAGAAATCATAGCTGCTATGTAAAGAAAATGAGTAATGACTTAAAGTATGATAAAATAATGACCTAAAATACGATAGTTACTAGTGGGTTTGTTGGGCTTGTGGAATTATGTTTTTTTTTTTTTTAATTTGGAACAAATAAATACAGGGAGTAACAAAATTTCATCTTCCCTCTATTTCGAAAGCCATCTAATGAATTTGTCAGGCAGTTATTTTAATAATTTATGTATAAATTTATTCGATATGATATAACTTTATATAGGGACAGACCTGGCCAAATAAGTCTGAACCCTTTGTAAGATGTTGGATTTTTCCCCTTTTATTTATACTTTACTTCTAAAACATAGTAACTGATATAAATCCAATGGTGTACCCAAACTGTTTTGGCCCCCAGATTCTTTGACATGGTGTTGTCTCCCCCACTTCATCTTCTCTGTTTTCTCCATCTCTCCCCATCTCCATTATGTTGCCAAAATCATCTCACAAATATGCGACTAGTTTAGCTCCAACCCACCATCTCATAGAGTTAATAATAGCTCTAATGGGTTAAAGTAACCGTACAAAACCATAATTGGTAGTAAAACAATGTTTTATAATAAAAAAACTTAAATTTTATCCTGTAAAATTGATAGGAAATCAGTTTTATAGTGGGAGAAGCTATTCTTAACATTTGGTATGTAAAAACGAGATCAATATATATTAAAATTTGAAGTAGGACAGAATTTCATTAAATAATTTTGCTAAAATGCATAATCAGTACAATTGGGAAGCTCAGCTGTGGTGTTTCAGTTGTTGGAGAAGTTGGCCACCAGTGGGACCACTTCATACACTCTCTGATGAAATGTTCCCACAGTGGAACGGCCCTGGTGAAAGTGCGAATACAGAACCTAACCTTGGGGGCTGGCTGGGCTGGGGCTCATTGAAGAGCATTTACCCAACACGAGTTGGGCCCTGCATTCGGTGTTCAATCTCCAGCAGCAAGTAGGGGGAAAGACTTTGGGTGAAAGTCCCAGGGATCACGTGGTTCATCATGTTTGAATGGTCTATAAAGCTCTTAAGACTGAAAGAGTAAGAAAAAATCCCCATTTTTTAAATTTTATGTGGACTAATTATGACACATTAAATTCTATCCAGGACCTAATGGAAGGAAAGAGGCTAGGGTTTTTTGTTGTTGTTGTTGTTGTTTGGGGGGGAGAGGGGTGTTTGTTTGTTTTGTCAGCTGTTTGGGAAGAGAGACCTCAGTGGCAATGCCTTCATCAGATGGCCTGTGGGTGGGTCTGTTGGGCATTTTCTTAATTAATGTTTGATGTGAGAAGGCCCAGCCCACTGGGGGTGGCAGTGCCACTCTGGGCAGGTGGTCCTGAACTGTACAAGCAGCAAGCCAGTAATTTGGTCTTTGTTCATTTATAGAAGTCTTCCAGAATATACGTTTTTTCTTTCTCCCTAGATTTTTTGACTCATTCTCCATATTTATCTCATCATTTAGACCATTATTGCTTATGGCAGTAGACAAG
>JAQHUG010000024.1:11179083-11202337 GCA_028555095.1 Dicrostonyx torquatus
GGGGTATTTTATTGGAGGGGATTAAACTTACAGATCAATGTCCCAAACCACGTTCCTCTGGTCGCAAACAGGAAACTGAGTCTAGCAAAAGCAGTCAGCATGAAAGCCGGAAGCAAGTTAGCTCAGAGAGCGGCTGCAGCTTTTTTTTTTAAAAATGAAAACCACACCCCACATTGGGTGGGTATCTTAGAAGCCATTGGCTGAAAGCAAGAGGGCTTAATCTCCCGCAGCAAGTAGGCATGAGGAAGTCTTTGCTACCAGAGTCTAAAAACTACAGTCCTTAGGTCCAGCGAAGAAAGATCCAAGCTCTTTGACGTGTGACTCTGTGAAGCTCACCCACCACCTGGCCCTGACTCTGTAGACCTTATCCACCTCCAGTTGGTCCTCAGACTTTTTTATGAAATAAACCTGAATTTGGTTCACCTCTGGTTGAGAACAAAAGATTACAGAGTTTTGGTTTTTTTTTCCAGCATGACAAGTAGTTCTTGGCATTTCTTATTAAAATACAGGTCATGTAAACTCAAAACAAATGCTTCAGATTTTCATATCTTGATGTAGTGTTTTCTTGTGCTGTTCTGATTCTGTTTGTTCTTTCAGATTTTCATGCATCTAAGTGACGCTTACTCTGTGCTGGGGATTCCCCTGTTCAGGTAACTGATGTACTTGTAGAATTAAGAACTTAGTTTTATTTTTGTTGTATGAGTGTTGGTACAGCAAAGGAAGCAAAACTTCCTGGGATCCTTGCTTGGGCATGGGCCTTGATCAGATCCGTTAGAGCCAAATGACCATGGTCGTCCCTGGGCTAGGATGAATCTTGGAACAATACATCATTATTTCTGTTATTAAGTAGTTTGCACAGACCTGTGTAATAACTATAATTGTTCAAATTCTTTTTAAAAGCTTATATACTAAATTCTTACCTGCAGCAGGCACTTTTTCTAGGTGTTTTGGGGAGAAAGCTGGTTGATGCAGTCATTCTTAGGTCTTAAAGGTTGTAAGTATCAGTGCGTTTATAAAATGTCTTGTGTGTCTAATCCTGTTCACAGTATAGTGCAGTAAGAGGTGCGGGCTGTGTTCCCAGCACCTGAGAGGAGCGTGGGCCCTTTTGTTCTGTCCATCCCGGCTCCCGGCCGCGGGCCTACTTTTGGCCCTGGCTAGCTTATACCCGGAATAATTACACACAAACTGAATTCATTTAAATACTGCCTGGCCCATTAGTTTTAACCTCTTATACATATTAGTTTAACCCATTATCTAGTAATCTGTGTATTACCATGTGGTTGTGGCTTACTGGGAAGATTCTAACCAAAGTCCACCTTAGGCTGGAGAAACATGGCATCTTGTACTTCCCTTCTCCCCAGCCTTCTTTTCTGTCTACTCTGCCCACCTAAGGGCTGCCCTATCCTACAGGCCAAGGCAGTCTCTTTATTTAACCAATGAAAGCACAGAAATACAGAAGGACCCTCCTACACCAGTATAGTGATGTCGAGACTCTTCTATTAATTCTCCATTTGCCTTAAGCGCATGTTTTCTCAGTTGTAAATGAGGTTATATTTTTTAAATGCTCAAGGCGGTTATAATGGCTCTTAACCAGTGGTAAGCGCTCCAGCACAAGGGCAGAGAACTTTGCAGATACCCAAAAGGTAGGTCCTTGCTATCTGCTGGTCGTATGGCAGGCTCTGCCAGTGTCTCACCACCAAGGATCAGGAGTTATGTGAAGGTTCTTGGTACAACAGCCCCTGTGAGACCGTTACCTACCTTGGTGCCCTGCTGCTTCCGCTGGGCCACAGCTACTCCACTGCCTGCTCCTAGACCAAGCCTCTCTGCTGTATGCTCCACTGTCTCTAGGCTGCCCCACTGTAGGGCCGTGGATGACTTAAAGTCCAGTACTTCTGCCTCTCTGGCTTTTTTTCTAAATCCCCTATTTGCTGACAGAAGGAGTGGGGGAAACTACAGAGTGATTACATTTGAACTGTGTATTTATTGATAATCACCAATACAAAGGTAGGACAGACAAGTAAAACAGTTAAACAGAACTCATATCATGGGCTGGAGAAATAGCTCAGAGGTTAATAACACTGGCTGCCCTTCCAGAGGTCCTGAGTTCAATTCCCAGCAAACACATTGTAGCTCACAACCATCTGTAATGAGATCTGGTGCCCTCTTCTGGCTTGCAGGCAGAACACTATATACTTAATAAATTTTTAAAAAAAGAATTCATATCATAAAGTAGGTCTCATGTGTATCTCTGGCTATCCTGGAACTCACTTTGGAGACCAGGCTGGCCTCGAACTCACGGAGATCTGCCTCTGCCTCCCAGTGTTGGAATTACCACTACCCAGACCAGTTCTGGATCTTAATTTTTAGGTACATATGTGCTTTTAAACTTTCATCTTTCACTCTTGAAGCAAGAATTAAAAAGAAAAAAACTTGCATCTTATTTCCAATTATTATTTGAAATGCTATTCGCATGACTTATGTTTCTACAAATATGAGGAAATTTGTGATAACAAAATTTAATGACTTAAAACATATAAAGTTATATATACTTGCTGAATAAAAATTCAACAGTTTTATATATAGTTGTAAATTTAAAATATTAGTTTATTTGGTGTTGGAATCTAAATCTTTTACTGCTGCATTTAGCACCACTAGGGTCGAGATATTCCTTTTCTAGTTGATTTCTAGACTCACCTTTCCTGGGGGAGGGGAAGGGGTCAGAGTACTATTGTAGCTTAGAAATGCAACATCTGCACAACGTGTGTGTGTGTGTATGTGTGTTTGTGTGTGCGTGCGTGTGTGTGTGTGTGAAGCGCTGGGTTTCATGCCCAGCTTTGAGGTGGGGAAAGAAGGAGAAAAGGGAGAGAGAGGGTCTGGGAGAGGGGGAAGCACAGAGAGAGAGAGAGAGAGAGAGAGAGAGAGAGAGAGAGAGAGAGAGAGAAATCCTGTCTTGAAAAAGTATTAAAGAAAGAAAAAAAACTTGGAGCTGGAATGTACAGCGTAAATAAGGTGACAGTTGCTATCCTGTGGTAAGCTGAGTGGACTGCCTCGGTGAAGGCAGGAAGTGGTCTCAAATATGTGTCTTGACTGAGAATGATTTTCAAGAGTGTGAACAAAAAGAACAGCATGATAGCCCTGACCATGGAAGAAAGTGGAAAATTATGAAATGGCATAAGATAGCCAAGATGTCTGGGGATCACATTCAAATGTGTATCTTAGTAGTTCCTTAAGGGCTTGCTTTCATTAAAGATAAGAACTCTTTGGATCTTTTAACAGTTTGAAATCCCAGGGGTATTATTACCTGTACCTATACCACATGGTCATGGCATCACTTCCCTGCTGTAAAGTCAAGAAAATAATATTGCCTACTTTAGCACTCTTAGTTATTTACTGGAGTGGTAGGCACCATGACAAAGACAAAGGCAACTTAGAGAAGAAAGCGTTTACTGGGAGCATACAGTCAGTCCCATCATGGTGGGGAGCATGGCAGCAGGCAGGTAAGCATGGTGCTGAAGCTGGAGCTGAGAGCTTACATCTTATGCACAAGTTGAAGGCAGAGTCAGAGAGATTGGGTCTGTCTTGGGCCTTTGAAACCTCAAAGCCCCCACCTCCAGTGGCACACCTCCTCTAACAAGGCCACAGCTCCCAGCCCTTCCCAAGCTGTTCCACCGTCTGTGAACCAAGCCTTCATATATAGGAGCCTATAGGAGCCCTTCTCATTCAAACCCCTCAGTAGCTTTGTTACTGGGTTAAATGAGCCAGGCTGTGTGACGATGCTTGGTGCTGTTTCTAGTATTCAGAGCGTGCTGAATACATTTTTACCTTTATTTTTGAAATATTCAACAACTAGTGAGGAAGGGGAGGAACGTTGAGCAGTTTGAAATGAAACAACTGTGTCTCTGAGTAAGATGTTAAGTTCAAGAAATTCAGTCGAGAGTAGCGTGGCACATGAAAAATGATTGACCAGTTAGGAAAGAGTTAACTAATGGATGGCAGATGGGCAAAGAACCTAGGAGTCTTGCAAAGCTGGGTGAGGTAGCACACACTCTGGATACATGGTGAGTTCTAGGACAGCCTAGACTACATGGCAAGACTGTGTCGAAAGGGAAGAAAGGGAGGCAGAGGAGGGGATAGGAAGTATGAGGGAAAAGAAAGGAGGTGGAAGGGGTTAAGTAAGGCCTCCCCAGTGGACAGAAGAAGGAAGAGATCTCCCAGGCAGGTGTAGCAAAGCTCCTGTCTTCGTTTCTCTTCTGTCGCTGTGATAAAATACTCTGACAAAGCCTAAGGGAGGAAGGGCTTCTTTGGCTCCCGGTTCCAGGATCCAGTCTGCTCTGGCAGGGAAGTCACATCCACCCACAGTGAAGAGCAGAGACGTAATGCATGCAGTGCTTAGCTCGCCATCTCCATTTCCGTCAACCCAGGATTCCCTACTCGGGTCAGGGGTGAGTCCACAGTTAAAATGCGTCTCTCTGTATCAAGTCATGTCATCAGAACAGTCCTCACAGTTTGGAGCTAACCTCAATCTAGACAGCTGCTACCAGGTGTGCCTGAAGGGCTGATGTTGTTAAGAGAGAAAAAGAAGAAATTAGCCTACATGGGAAGAACCAAAACCTATATTTTCTCTTGAAAGACTAAAATTTGATTTAAAACAAATCCTAAACAGGAAGATCTATGTTTTTATTCTCAAGAACTTGAGATCTGCTTTCCCATGAGCTCCCCATGCTGGTTTGAATGGGTTCATTTGTTGGAGTCAGCACAGGTCACAGTGCCTGAGTAGCAGAGTAAGAAGAGCACATTTGCATAAGGCAGGTGTTTACGGAGTTTTCAGAGGTCTCATAAATCCCTGCTCCTTGGAAGGAGATTTTGTAAACTTTCAACTGAGGACCATGTTCCATGCAGGGTCTCTTATTGCTATTATCTATAGTATAAATTGATGTGTTTTGTAGCAAGATAATGGCCAAGCTTACTCTGTAGGAGCAAAATTCATTGATCAAGATATTTTATGGTCTATCCACCCCCAGTGTACAGCCTGGTGTCCAGAGCTATGCGTGTGGCACTATTTATAATGTGGACTGTCATTTCCTGAAAAGGCTTCAATTAACAAGTCATATCTCATGGTTTTACCACTCAGGTCACCTTATTGTGACAAGAGGCACCAGTTAAAGTGTCTCCCTGGAAAGCAGTATGTCATCTGGCTCTGAGAGTTTAAGAAGCTTGTGCTGGATACAGACTAACAGAATAATTTCAAGTCAGATAAAGATTAGAAACAAAATGATAAAAGAAATCAATGCCTAGAATTACAGAGTTTTAGAAGAGTGCAGAAAACACTGTGACGTGTGAAAGCCTCTCTGTTTTAAAATAGCCCACCCCCAACACCAGCACAGATTCTCAAAATGTAGCTTCTTTATCTTACCCACAAACTGTAGCTACAACACCACAACAAACTTTCCAAGATACCACATGTGTGTTGCGTTAGAAAGGTAGAAATGGAGGTTAGAGAGTCAGCTTGGTCTGTGAAATACTTGCTGTACCCTCATAAGGACTTGCTTCATCCTCAGAATCCCATAAGAAGCCAGATATGGTGGCATATGTTTGTACCCCAGCCCTGGGTTGGTAGAGACAGGTAGGTGGGTCCCTGCACTTGTTCAGCATTCCAAGCCTAATCAGCAAGCCTCTGGTCCCAGTGAGAGACCCTGTCTTAAAAAACAAGGTGGACAGTATAATGAGTCTTTCTCTGTCCTCCTTCTCCCCCCAAGCGGGCTCCCAAATAATGACACAGAAACTTATTAATTACGAAAGCTCTGCTTACAGCTTAGGCTTGTTTGTGACTAGCTCTTATAACTTAAATTAACCCACTTATATTAACCTACATTCTATCATTTGATGTTACCTCTCTTCCACCTTTCACCTTCTTTTTTCTCTCCATATGGTTGACTTCTCTTCCCTTCTTCCCAGAGTTGTCTCTGTCCCCAAAAGTCCCACCTAAGCTTTTTCTACTTATTGGCTGTTTATCTTTTTATTAAACCAATCACAGTGACTCATCTTTGCACAGTGTAATCAAATATCTTGCAACAGGATAGATAGCCTCTGAGGAACAACACTCCAAGTTGGCTTCTGACCTACCTACACACACAGAACGATAGAAATAATACTTGATAGTTTGACACTATTTGAACTACTTTGAAGTCTGTCAAATGTAGAAACATGGTAGCTAGGATGAGGGATGGGTGTAAGGTGGCCTGTGCTATGGTTAAGAATGAGAGCCGAGACTCATTTGTATGCTCCTGCCTCATTGTGTCTTCTGAGAAAGATGCAGATCAGCAGAAACCAAGCTTACAGAAGAGACTGTGAATTTCCCATATCACATTCAGATTACAAAGCCCTGTCCTCTTGATGACACCAGCTGTTCTGTATAAAGACAGGGAAGTGCTAAGTAAGAAGTTTCCTTAATATGTGATTACATTTTTGTAACTTAACTTGAAAACATAGGAGAGTTTAAATTTCAGTTGTCTAGAAAATTTCACATTGTTAAGTACCACACTGGTTGATTAAACAAAGCCCTAATATCGAAGGTATTTAATAATGAGGTTAAAATATCCTCTAGTTCAAAGAATATATCAGATTGATATGTTAAAGTACTTCTCAGATATAGACAAAATGATTGTGTTTTGCATCCTATTCTTTAACATAATATGGTAATGTTTAATACCTTCCTGATCTCTTTCTTGCAGAGTTCCCTTAGCCAACAGAACTTACATCCAGACAGCTGGGCTCCGGTCGACCATAGCATGGGCCATGGCATCTGTTGCTGAAATTAAGGTCAGGAAGCTGCCTGCCTACATCCCTCCCAGTGCCAGCAAGGTCCTTCCTGCTAGTGGGCACCCAGCTTACTTCTAGTCTGTTTTGTTGTTGTTGTTTTTTCGTTCTCCCCTTTATTTATTTTTGTTTTGTTTTGTTTTGGGTTTTTTGGCAGCTGCTATTTGACTCAAAAGCTGTATAGTTTCTACTTTTTATTTTGTTGTGTTTCTTGCTTTTTGATTTTCCATATTGAATTTCTTTAAGCATTTTGAGTGAAAGAGCTGAGGTCAAAGTGAGTTGCATTTTATTATTTCTAATATTGTGAGTCATAATCAAAAATGTGGCCTAAAGAACCTACATCTTTTTAAAAAAAAATGTTTGTTTCCCTCTGTATCCAAGATCATCAGTCTATAAATGTTCCACTGACAGTAGGAGAATTGTGTTTCTAATTGAAATGCTCTGTATGGTTTCTGCTCCTTGTGTTAGTGTCTAAAAGCTATTCTGAAACTTGGCTGTGCTACTGTGTTTGCATTAGCACGGCTTCTATGTGCAGTGAAACCTCTCTATCTGGTCAGCCGGCTTTGCCAGGGTCTCACTATCACACGTGTCTTATTGATCATTTCACACCTTTCTTTTTATCTTCAAGTTCAAGAGATTCTTATTGTTTGTTTGGTTTTGGTGGCTGTTTTGCCTTTTGTTCCTCCCAGGCAGTCCTGAGCACCTTTGGAGCCGAGGCTGGTCCTGAACTTGTGACAGTGCTTCCGTGTCAGCCCCTCTGCTTTCAGTTTATTACCGCCATACTCAGATTACACCTGGTTTTAGATCTTTTCTGTCCCTGTCACTTTCATTGAAACATCCAGGAATGAAGCATGGCAGATCCACTTCCTGTTTTCCTCTTCTACTTCCTGTCTTCTCTTTCCATCTTTCATAGCTTCTTACTAGTTACCTATGAACTGCTTCCTAGTGTGACCATGGACAGCAGTCAGTTGATGTCCTCCCTGAGCCTAGGGATTTTACTTACTGATTATTAAGTTCCTTCGCCCACTCTGTATTAATTACACCTGTCACTACTTCTTTCTACCTGCACCTTCTGGGTCATGAGTGTTTCTCTTCCCTTCCCTGCCATGAGACCTTGCAGCTGCCCTGACTTCCTCTCCCATCCCTCAGCTGCCAGACCAAACTAAATGACTTACTGTTTCCCTCAAAGCTGCCCTGCTGTTGGCCCTTCTGTGGCCGCCATGCCCGCCATGCCCATCCTTAATGTCCAAGCACACTTGTCATAACACATCTGAGACGGCAGCAAAGATCCCTCCAAGATGTGCTGCTCCTCATTGTGTTTGTTCTTCCCCACCCCTCAGGTGATGGCGGGGTTAAAGTCTTTTCATAGCCATCGCCTCTCCTCCTGTATTTGACTGGCCATGGTCCGAATCTGCTTTGTCTGGAGTTCTTCTCCCCTTTCAGCCCATGATGCTCCACCTGACTTTTAGCTTCTGGTGTTGCAGATGAACTACCATGCACTGTGGGTTTTCTTGGTTCTTTCTGCTAGTAGACTCCTAAGAGTTTTCTTTTGACCCCTAGAGCTCATGAGTATTGCCAGGTTCTCCTTACATGTGGACTTTTGTTGTGTGTGCCTGAATGTATTTCCATTCAAGCCCAGAGTTTCCAAATCCATCTGCTGGTCCAGTTCTGTGTCCAGCACTTACTGGCCAAGGACTTTCAGGGACAATATTTAACAACTATCCCTCAGTTTCTTGCTTGCAAGATGAAAATAACATCCTGTTAAAGTAGTTGTTAGGGTCAGAGCCTGGGCCTCAGCAGCCCTCATGGGCTAGGCTTAGCTGCCTGTCCTCAAAAGGCCAAATGGATATTTACGAATGGCTGAAGAGAAAGCTCAGTGGCTAAAAGCAGGGCTGCTCTTGCAGAGGGCTAGGGATCCAATACCCAGAGCCCACATGATGGATCACAACCATCTGTAACTCCAGTTCCAGGGCATCCAAATCTCTTCTGGCTTCCTCAGACACCAGACACACATAGTACATAGGCACATGCAGGCAGAACACTCACATACTTGAAATAAAATAATTTTTAAATTGAAAAAATCAAGTAATCCTGAATAGCAAAACGAGATGTATTCAATGAAACCACGTTAGGAAAGAAGCTAATAAAAGTGTCCAGTGACCTACTCATCGACAAGCCCATCTCTGAGGTCCTGACACAGTAGGTTTACATCAAGGGCCGGTATGCGTAACTAAGCAGTCCTGCCCATCATCGCCACCATTGTCTCAGCCCCATCTCTCTTGCACAGTGCTCTGACAACTGTCAGAACAAATCCCGCTGGCTCTTCTTACTCCCAGCATTAGGTTCCAAGGGAAATTTTCTTAGGGTCCATTTTCTCAGGAGTGAGAGGAGAGACTCTCCTCAAAATACTTTTTTTCCTGTCATGATGGTTATAATAGGTTCATATTAGGACTTAGTGAATTAGCATTAATAAAGCAATTAAACTCGTGACTGTCATAGAAAGTACACAACCATTAGTTGTTGTGGCAGTAGTGTTTAAAGTTGTTATGGCATATGAAATTGGTTCTATTTAATAATAATTATTGCCGGGCAGTGGTGGCACACGCCACCACTTGGGAGGCAGAGGCAGGCAGATCTCTGTGAGTTCGAGACCAGCCTGGTCTACAAGAGCTAGTTCCAGGACAGGCTCCAAAGCCACAGAGAAGCCCTGTCTCGAAAAATCAAAAAAAAAAAATATTATCATTCCTCCTAACTAAGCACTTTCTTCCAATATTTAATATCATTGCCTCAGCTGTCCTGTGAATTTAACTTTAAACTCTTTGTTTTTGACCTCTGAACTTCCTGGTAGAGCCTGTTAACTTGCTGGCTCCATCCTCCCAGGCATTTATCCTTTCCATGTGTTTTCATCTCTTTGTATTTTACCTCTACCTTTGAGTTGCTCTAAGTTCCAGGAATAACAGACATCTCCCTTAATTCATTTGTTGATTTTTATAACTGAAAAGTCATATTTTTTGTTGTGTGTGAGTATCTGTGAAGTCTAAACTCATCGCCCATCTATTAGTTAGTAGCTCTGCTCACTAGGGCAGGTAGGATGCATTGCTCCCCATTAGATGGGCCAAAGTAAAGTATGCTACCAATGGACTTTTGAATGCCTCGAGTAAATGACAAGAGGCAACCAGTGTGGAGAGACTCTGTTAACCCAGAGATGCCTGAAGGAGGGGCCTCTGTCCCCTGGTCTCAAAGCTCTCTGAAAGCTGTTTCCACTGCTTTCTTATTACTCAACCCAGGCAAAGTGGCTCCCTACCAGTTCCTTCTTGGAGGTCTCAATGGGAGCCCAGGCTTTTCTGAACACCAGAGCCTTGAGGTCTGAGCATCAGCTTGACCAGAGGTCTAGCTCCCATGCTATTCTTTAACCTTTATCTCAACTTATTTTGGTATAAGACTAGAGACATGTTTACTCTCTGTTCTTTTCTATACTCTCGGTAGTTCCAAAGTTTGCATTTAAACATAAGTTTTTGTGACCACATGCAAATCTGAAATCTTGCCTTTGTTTTGATGTAGACATACATTTGGTGCCAGGATACAGGTTTTTTGGTTTTTGTTTTTTTGTTTCTTTTCCTGAAGGATATTTCACTTCTCTCCTTCAGGTCTCGTCTGGTTCTGCCACCTGGCTCTGCCCTGGGGACCCCGCTTCCTCTGTAGACATGTCCAGTGAAGGATGTTTTCCCCTCACATCCAAGTGCTACTCAACCTGAAGTGGGGTAGGTGTCCTGCTTGCTCCTCACTGGTTTTTGGTTCCTTTCTTCTACCCTTGAAGCTCGTGTTGTTAGATTATGCCAGTCAAATACAGATCTCTTTCCCTATTAAAGATATAAGCTTTTATTCCTATCTGCTTCTTAATGATCCCATAGCCAGGCGACAGGATGCCTCTTGGTTTATTGGCTCCATCCCTCTATCAGCCTGCCCTAGTCACATGCTAGGCCATGTCAAATCCAGAAGGGTATGCCTTCTGGATGTCTCTTTTTCGAGAATCCTGCACTTTCCAGGTGTGGAAATATGTGCCTATAGTTTCAACTACTTGGAAAGCTGCAGGTGGAAAAAATGACACAGAGACTTATTAATCATGCAACCTTGGCTTGTTCCTAGCTAGTTCTTGTAACTTAAGTTAACCCACTGTTTTACATAGTTCAGTTCCCTTTACTCTGTACTGCCCACCCTGCTTCCCAACAATTGCCTGGCCACTCCCCCTTTCTTCTTTTCTGAGTTCTCTCTGTCCGGATGTCCCACCTGTACCTTCTGCCTACCTATTGGCCATTTAGCTGTTTATTAAACCAGTCACAGTGACATGTTTTCACACAGTGTAATTAAATATCTCACAACAGGAAACTGAGGCGGGAGCATCCCAAGAGCCCAAGAGTTTGAGGACAGCCTCAGTAACATTGCAAGGCTTTGTTTCTTAAAAAGAAAGAATTCTGCTCTCAGGAATAGCTGGTTTTGGTTCTACACTTTCAATTCCCTTCTTTCGTATTTGTCTTGAATACTAGAGCCAGAACTAGTGTGTTCTCTTCACCTAATCTATGAGCATGCGAGTCTGTGCCCACATAGCATAGCATTGCCTTTTGTCCTTCAGTAGTGAATTACCTGTTCTACCCTAGAAGCAGGTACTGGATTGAGCTTCCTCTTTCATACTTAAGGACACTAATGGACTATTTGCATCACTCTGTCTACAGCTCTAATAGCTTACAACTTGAAAAAAAAGACAAAAAAAAAATCTCTAACAAGTTCAAGGTTCAAAAACAAACCACTGCTGGAAGTTGGAAACAGCGGATACATGCTGCCTCTGGTTCCTCCTTTCCCATTCTCTCCCTACCCACTGCTTTCATGAAGACGGCCCGAACCCACCCATCATCCTTGTTAACATTTGGTGATGTGAGCACTCTCCTTGAAGCAGACTTTCTCTGCTGGTTAGAACTGCTGGCTCTCATCCTGAAGCACATGCACCAGCTCTCAGTAAGCATGACTGAGCTTCATCTTCCAATCATCCACGTCTAGACAGCACCATAAATGCATAAATGTCCCTTTTAACTCCCTTGCTTCCCGAGTGATCTTGCTCAGTTCTTAGGCTTTAAATACTACTTATTAGCTGACTCACGTTGATTGTTCCCACATTTTTATCTGTAGCCTGAACCTTGAGCTCTAGCTTCATCTGTCCTGTGACTCAGTCATCATCTCTACCAAGACGTCTAAGAGGTGTCTCAAAATTAGCATGTCAGAGTAGTTCCCTACTCCTTCAACTCTCCTTCCACACTCTGTCCCCACCAGTAACAGACAGGTCTTCCCCTGTTGGTCAGGCAGAAGGTTTAGTCATGCCAGCCTGTGGGTTTCTTTAATAGTCCACATTAAATTCACCCAGAATTCTACTTCTGTCAGAATATCTATACTATCTAGTCTCTCCTGCCGAGACTCCAGAACCAGCCTCCTGTGGTTCATGCTTCATAGCAGCCGTGTGATCCCCTCCAACTGCAACACCGAGTCGCTTCTTTGTCACACCCTGTAATAGCTGTCTGTCCTGCATCGACAGAACCAGAATCCTTAGGGTTCTGATGAGATTTGACATGATGTTACTGTGGGAGAAATTAGGTTTTTTTCTCCAAATTTCTATTTCCCTTCAAATAGTATTGCATTGTCCTGACTCCTTGGGGCGATGTGAACCATGAGACTGGCATGGTTTAGCCAGCCTGGTCCTGTTGGAAGTTCTGGGAATGACATCCAGATGATACCATTCAGATCAATGCACAACTTGCCCTGCATGCCCACCCTCTGGCATGGTGATGATATTCGGCCATTCAAATGGCCATTCATCATCAGCCTGTCTTCCAGAAAGCGTCAAAGCCCAGGTGCCCTGCTTTGTGGGCATGAAGTATGGGCTGCATGTTATTGTAGACCTCTAAGGTCTGGGGATTATACAGTCTTGGCATTCCCTGGCTACATCTCCAGTGTTACCATTGCCTTTCCCCACTCCGCGCCCCTGACCCCCGCCCCTCCACCACTCGCTGTTCCTTGTACTCACTGGGCTCCCTCCTGCCTCAGACCATGACAAATGCAGTCCTGCCTTAGGATTTGAACTGCCCAAGTTCTCCTAAAGTGTAAGAAGGAATCTTGACTCCTGAAATAATGACTCCCCAGGTTTAGGCTTCTTTTATAGTACCTATTGCAGCAGACTTACTAACAGCAATTTCTCTTTCTGTTTAGGCTGGGGCTCTGGTTCTAGATCCAATGTGTGGTCTTGGGACCATACTTGTGGAAGCTGCTAAAGAGTGGCCAGTAAGTTGCAAAGAGGTCTAAATCAAGTTACATTTTTAATAATTAAATCACTACCAATGTTTTACAGGTAGATAGTCTGGTTTTGGGTTGTAGTAATTGTATGAGTTCCTGTTTGCTATAATTATGAGATTTTGAAGAGTTCATTAAATTTCTATATTTTTTAAAATGCAATGAAGAATTTAAGAAAATATGACAGGATTTTAATAATTATTCATACCTATATTATACTAATTTCCAAATTCTTTAGTCATCTATAATGGTAAAATATTAACAAGCTTTAAAATTTACTGTTGTGTATTTTTTAAAAAATTATTTGTAGCCGGGCTGTGGTGGTGCACGCCTTTAATCCCAGCACTCGGGAGGCAGAGGCAGGAGGATCTCTGTGAGTTCAAGACCAGCCTGGTCTACAAGAGCAGGCTTCAAAGCCACATAGAAACCCTGTTTCAAAAAAAAAAAAATATTTGTGTAGCATGAATTCTAATTGGTCTTAATAATAAAAACCTGGAATCAGATATTGGGGTGAAAGCTGAGCAGCCAGCCTCTAGTTCTTACCTCTACAAAATCCTCAGACTGATTGGAGTATCCTGTCTCTACAAGTTGTCAAACTGAAATGCCATGAGCTCTGTCTCTTCCCACCTTATGTTCCTCTCTCCACCCAGTCATATCACTTCCTGTCTCTACCTTCCTACTGCTGGAATTAAAGGCATGTGATTCCCAAGTACTGGGATTAAAGGTGTGAGCCATCACTACCTGACTCTGTTTCTCTTTTAGATTGAATCAATTTTATGTAGCCCAGGGTGGCCTTGAACTCACAGAGATCTGTCTGCTGCTGCCTTCCAAGTGCTAGGAATAAAGGTGTGTGCCACCACCGCCTGGCCTCTATGGCTAACCAGTGGCTAGTTCCTCACTCTGATCTCCAGGCAAGCTTTATTAGAGCACAAACAAAATATCACCACAACTTTAAACTGTTTTAACTTGAAATTAAGAATCTGTTAACTTTACTTTTTTCCTTTAATAAAATGCAAGTAGATTTTCTTAATTACTGAAATGCTTAATGGATTTATTTATACTTAAAATATGGACTTCTTTCCCACAGGATGTGTATTACGTGGGTGCTGATGTCAGCGACTCGCAGTTACTTGGTGCATGTGACAATGTGAAGGCTGCAGGCCTTGCGGACAAGATTGACTTACTTAAAGTCTCTGTCACAGGTAAGGTAGCTTGGTCGCTTACACCCTGTGGAAGGTCTGTGGGGCTAACATGCACTTTACTTCACTACTGTAATTGTTTGATTTGTTTTTTTCAAAATATTCCTGATTGGGAAACTGTTGCAGATTGAAATAAAATAGTCCCACCCACACTGGCCGAGAATGGAACATAATAAAGGTTCTTTATTTAGGGGTAGACTCACAAATCAGCAGTGATCAACATTCCTCTGCGTGAGCAGGGAACTGGAACTAGAATCCAGCAGCCGAGAGACCCACACATGCTTTTGCTCTGAGACCACACCCAAAGTGGGTCGATATCTTAAAGGCTATTGGTTGAAGAAGTTCCCACAGCACCTCCCCCTTTTGTCTAAATAAGAGAGTTCCAAACCTAATACAAAACTATATACAATAAGAACAAATATGAAGTATAAAAATTAGAATTACAGCCAGCATGAACAACATCAAGCAAAAAGCATATGCTAAATGTTTCAATAATTATCCTATTCTAAGGTGTCTAAGTCTTATAATCTTCAACCCCATCGAAGACCTGAAAAGGGAAATAATATTACTTGAGCAAACAGGAAGTGCAATCAAGCAACTTCCAAAAGGTGCAAGAAATGACAGCGACAACTGACTTTAGGGTTAGGGTTAGGGTTAGGTGATTGCCTAAAGTCTCATTTGCAACGTTGGGGCAACCAGCTTTGGATAAGGCCTAGGTTAACTGATAGACCATTTTCAGAGGCAGGAAAATTTTCAAAACCTTCTTACCCTGTTTTGGCAAGATCTGGCAGTCTTTTTGCTTGTATGCTGCTTGTCCAGTCTGAACACCATGCATTTTGTCAGTGGTCAAGGCATGGACAGTTCTTTGCCCAAAGGCCAGTTTTGACAAGAAGAAAACAAACTCCAAGTGGAGTGTCTTCAGTGCCCAACATTCTCTCAGGAATAGATCAGTGCTGCCAGGAACAATCATTTCTCATGTCAACAGAATACTAAGTTACTTAATGCCATATTCATTGAATGGGTTAAAGATTACCTATCTATGCAGAATACTATCTCTATGTACCTAAGGAACCTGACATACATAGATGACTATTGACCTATAATTCTTAATACCTATATAGCTTAAAGACTAAGGCTTGATATTATATTAAAAAATCCTAAAATAATTGCAGCATATGAGGACAATGATGTCAAAATGTAAACAATGTGTAAGTATCTTGATCAGAGGTAGAGTTGTATAGTGCAATATGATAAATATATCCTAAAATTACATCAATATACAAAATATCTTAAGCAGAGGTAGAAGTATGCACGCATACAATATGATGAAATAACTTTGCATAGGTATATAAATATTGTAAACAGAAATAGGAGCATATTCAATATAACAAACATAATTTGAATTTGTATCAATATTTAAGAATCTATATCAATGTAACTTGTCTATAAATAATAGCTCACAAGTATTCTCACTATTATTATTAGTGTGGGTAAGCTCACACTAATCTACCTATTATCCCATCCAATCCCTTTTTTTTTTTTTTTTCAAAAGAGATCCCTGACCCTACTTAATTTCCACCCCAACCCCAACCCTACACCACTTATAATCAACCCCTAATAGATGTCCCTAAAACTGAGGACAAACTTTGTTGGGAGAGGGGACGTCATCTTCTAGAATTACTTCCAGCTGTCATGGGGCAATGTTATTTCTATGGGATCCTGTAAAAATAAAATGATGCCTAAGTTTTAAGATTACTGTCTGGTGTAATTGCAAATACTCTGAGTAGTCAGTAGGATTTTTCTGAAGTTCTTATTTGACGTTCTAGGCAGAACGTTGTAAGAAGGTGCAGCAGCTCAGCTAGCCAAGTTGGAATCATCTTGAGTAGTATGTAACCCAAAACCGATCTGGTGTTATCAGCATTATGATGTCATATCAACTAGGTAGAATCATTGTTGTTGGACCCCATCCTCTTCCTGGAAACTTCAAAGATTTCTGCAAGAAAATTTATTGTTTGTTGTGGAAAACTTAAACATTATTCATATAGACATATATTCAATGAAAGGTACTATAGAGACAAAAATAAGTATAGGGAGAAGTAAAATGTTTCCTGAATTCTTTTCTTCTTTCTCTCCCATACCAGATGGCTCCTGATATGAGACAGAAACTCTGAATTTTTCTTTTAACAACATGCTTGGATTTAGAGGATAGTCATTGTCCAACTCCAAAGCCAGCTATGATTTTTAAGTGATATAGGCTTTTTATTATACTGAGAAGTGTGTGTATGTATGTATGTATATATGTTCAGGTAGTGAAATTTTATTCTGCAGAGGATATGGTACCATAAGTCAGATTTCTCTTTGCTTGATAATTTTTTCTGGATAGCTGTCTTTTCTACTTTAGGCATCTAGATGTCCAAGGTCTCTTGACTTTTTAAAGATGAGTATTTTTCTGCAAAGAACAGAACCCTGTCCCAAACCTTATGAGGTTTTCTTACCACCTGTATGATTGTCACTTCTGTGGATGGGTTGTCATTTCTCTTTCTTAAGAGGTGTCTCTCTTTCAAACCAAATCTTTATTAATTTTGATGGTATCCATAGCTTCTCTTCTCCTGTGGAAACCAGAGCAAAACCCCTTCCCCAACATAGCACATCTCCTAGTTTCCATTCTGAGGTCAACACATCCTTGAAATACACCAGCTGATTTAATTCAGAATTTTTTTTTCTATTATTCAATGTCTCTCTGCTGCCATTGTTCATTTCTCATTAACATTAAGAAAATTCAGGGTTAATAAAGCATTATGCAATCTATTTCTGGGGGTATTTTCCATCCTTTCTGTTTGTTTAACATATCCTTTATAGTTTAATTTCATCTTTCTATAACTGCCTGACCTGTAGGATTGTTTGGTAGACCTGTAATATGCTTTATATTACAATAAGCAAAAACCTGTTTCATTTTCTTAGGGACACATGCTGGACCATTGTCTGTCTTTATTTGTGCAGGTATACCCATAATGGCCATAATTTCTAGTAAATGTGTGTTTACCGAATCAGCCTTTTCCAGGCTCGAGGCAGTTGCCTATTGAAAACTGAATAGGTGTCAATGGTATGGTACACATACTTTAATTTTCCAAATTCTATGAAGTGGAGCACATCCATCTGCCAGATTTCATTCCTTTGAATATACTTTGGGCTACTGTTGACTAGGTTTTCTGTCCTGCCCAGTTCCCACAAGCATTAAGTCCCAAAGAAATCACACAGAGGTCTACATTAGTTATAAACTGCTTGGCCCAGTATTTCAGGCTTCTTATTAACTCTTACAACTCATATTAGCCCATTATTCTTGCCTATGTTAGTCACAAGGCTCGGCAGGGCAGTCACATCTTGCTTCTGTGGCTGGGACAGTACTGCAGAGAAATGGGCTTCCTTCTTCCCAGAATTCTTCTGTTCTCATTGACTTGCCTCTACTTCCTGTCTGGTTGTCCCACCTATACTTCCTGCCTGGCTACTGGCCAATCAGTGTTTATTTAAAATATAATTGACAGAGTACAGACCATTGTCCTACAGCAGGCTACTCCCTGCAGGTTGTGGTGTTTGGTTATAGAAAGAAAAAGTAGAACATCTTATAATCTCCTTAGCTTGTTGCCAAGTAATAGAAAACTCTTTTTTTAAAACCTTTGCTATTGACATGATGTTTTTAATGAAATTCTGAGGTCTTCAGCACATTTCCAATCAATCAATCAGTTACTGCATTACCTTGTGCTAGAGGACCTGGCAGACTCTTATGGGATCACATGTGTTTTATGGATATGGGACAAAGCCAATTCCTGATTATATTTAGATGAATAATGAAGTCAATTCTATATTATCTGATATAAATTTAGTTGTTTCAATATGCAAAACAACTCTTTCTGCATATTGTGAATCAGTAACTATATTGAGAGGTTCTTTAAAATCCCTTAGTACCATGAGAATAGCATATAATTTTGACTTTTGAACAGATTGTAAGGGTTTTGTTCTACTTATATTTTCTGATTTGTAACCTGCCTTTCCTGATTTTTTTTTGCTTCAATATAGACTGTACAGGCTTCATTTATTGGTATGTCACATGCAGTGCCAAGAAGGATCCAAGTAGCTCTCTTTATAAGGTTAATTCTATCAATTTTGGGATAGTTGCTCTTAATCTCTCAAAAAAAAAAAAAGAAAGAAAGAAAGAAAAGAAAAAAAGATAGCACAAGCTCTTTGCCAGGGTTCATTGTCTTCCCTAAATTTTTTAGTTTTATCAATAGTAAAAGATACCATAATCTCTGCTGGGTCTATTCCTGCTACTTGATGAAGTCTCAATTTTCCTCTTATAATTAATTCAGAGACCTTTTCCACATAAGTTTTTAGTTTTTTACTCAGTTTATGTGGTTAAAAGATCCATTTTAAGATAATACCTTCCCTGTGCATTAAAATTCCTGTAGGGGAAATTTTGGAGGGCAATATGACTGAAATGCAGTTAAGATTCAGATCCACTCATTCCACATGTGCCTCCTGTAATTTCTCTTCAACCACAGTTAACTCTTTCTCAACTTCAGCTGTTAATTCCTTGGGACTATTTAAGTCTTGGTCACCATCTGAGGTTTTGTTTAAATGAATTATTAGATCAGGTGGGTCATAGAATTATTAGATCAGATGGGTCATAGATTGGAAATGTCTCCTAGCAATCTTTGAAAGTCATTAAGAGTCTGCAATTGATCTCTCCTAATTTGCTCCTTTTGTGTTCTAATTTTCTGTAAAACTATTTTATAACCTAAGTCATTGACTGAATCTCCTTTCTGTATTTTTTCAGGAGCAATTTGTAATCCCCATTTAGACAAAAGTATATTTACTTTTTCAGACATTCTTTCTAAAGTATCTACATTTGAATCAAATAGCAAATTGTCATCCATGTATAGCACATGAGACCACATTCCCTGCTCCACTGTTGATTCATTTTGGAGATGTTTTCTGTATAGTTTCACTTTCAAAAATAAGAAAAGATACCTCTGCTTTTCTTAAATATAGTTTTTGACAGAGCTTTCTCTCCCGCCCGGTCCCACAGCTGTTCATCCCAAAGAAACACAGAGGTCTACACTAATTATAAACTGGTTGGCCTATTAGCTCAGGCTTCTTATTAACTCTTACAACCTACATTAACCCATAATTCTTGTCTGTATTAGCCACGTGGCTTGCTATCTTTTATCAGCGAGGCATTCTCATCTTGCTTCTTCTGTGTCTGGGTGATGACTGCAGATTGTGTCTTTCCCCTTCCCATAATTCTCCTGTTCTCGTCTCCCGGCCTCTACTTCCTGCCTGATTGTCCCAGCTATACTTCCTGCCTGGCTACTGGGCAATCAGCATTTTATTAAAACAATACAACTGATAAATCTTTACATGGTACAAGATCATTATCTCACAGCATATAGTGATTTTCATTTATATAAAACCATAATCTTATTCTTTTTATTGTACTTTTTTTGTTTGTGTGTGCGCATGCACATGAACTCCATTTGGCACATGTGAACTTGGAGAACAACTTATAAAAGTCAGTTCTCTCCTTCCACCATGTGGGACTCAGGGAGTGGATTGTGGTCATCAGACTTGGCAGTAAGAACTTTTACCCACTGAGCCATCTTATGGACCCCACTTTATTGTATTCTAATAGCTTTATTATTTCTGCTTCCTGCTAGCATTCACTTCGTATTGTAACCCTCTGCTAGTATAAACAAAGATGATCATTTAACATGGAGAAATCCTACGAATTTGTTCCTGAACTTTAATCATCATGAAAATATGGAATAGAATGAGTGTTGTGCCACCCATTATCTTGGAAAGTAAGAACTCATCACTGACTAAGCATTTTCATCTGTTGACATTTACATATTCTTAGCACTAAACATAGAGATTTGAGCAAAAGAAATACATTTGTGATGTAATTAAAAGATAACTAAGTAAAGGGAATATTTACATTGCATCCAGCAAGACATTTGACAGCTGGTCACTCAACACTTCACCAGTAGGCTTTATTATAACAAGATTTTTGGCTACAAATTGTGCATTTTTGCCATCTTTGTCCTGGAATATAATGAGCTCTTTTTAGGCCATATGGCTTCATTTTCCTTCGTGCTAATGTGTTTTCCTCCAACCCTTGTCTCCCATCCTATTGACCTGGCTAGTGTTACCCCTCTGGGGAGTTACTAGCAAATGAGGGACGTAGTAGGCTAATTGTATATGAAGTATAACAGAAAATTAATAAGAGCTCACCTTCAAAGTGTTTGCATGCTGTCATTGTATTTTTTGGTAACATTTCTATTTTGTGATGAATTCTTAGTGCCAGTAAGTTAATTAGAGTGTGTCTTTAACAGGAAGGTTCTACACTTCTCTAGAAAGACAGTGATGAGCATGTAACATGAATGAATTATGTTGACATTTACTGTCCACTCTGCCAAGTAAGACAAGTCAGCTAATAGAACCACCTAGTATCTACTTCAAAACTTATTTTAAATGATATTTGTGGATCAAAGCCAGGTGTTGTCACATGCAACTGAAGAAAATGCATTTAACATCACTGTGTGAAGCCTGACTTTTCATCAGCAGGAATGACTGGTTTTCTAAATTAATGTTGTTCATTGTTCAACTGCAAGTGTTCTTATGCTTGTGGTGTGTGTGTGTGTGTGTGTGTGTGTGTGTGTGTGTGTGTGTGTGTGTGTGTGCTTTGTTCTTAAAAATAAAGTTAGCAACCAGGAAAGCATGAAAAGGTAATTATTAAGCACAAGATAAAATTCATCCTGTAAATATACCTTGGGTGTCTTGTGGCAAGAATCTTCTGATGACTTTCTTCATTTTAATTGGACATGAGTATATTCTAGAATAGAATGGAATAAAACTGCAGTCCTAATTTTGTTGAGTCTACACTTGGTAAAAGAAACAGTAGAGACAACTTATTTGAATTTTATGTTTGCTGAGATCACTGAGTGGAAGGGCTCTGAAAGGCTAAAATGGTCCCATTTTCCATCTTAAGTAGAATTGATAGTAGCCTTTACTTAGTGGAATTTACCTTGAGACCCATTGCCACTTGAACACCTCCAGACCAAATATGATCTCAAATATAGATATAGCAGAAGAAGTTTTTAAATATGGAAGTAGAAATTTGATGCTCACAGACAGTTTATGAAAACAGCCTTCAACCATTGATAACCACTGCTTGGGCTCAGAAGCAATGTCTTTGAAGCTGGTTGGTAAATGAGGGAATACACAGTTATTTTAATGTTCATATTTTTTTTTTCTGAGACAGGGTTTATCTCTAACAGCTCTAACTGTCCAGAGCTCACTTTGTAGACAAGGCTGGCCTCGAACTCACAGAGATCCTGCCTCTGCCTCCTGAGTGCTGGGATTAAAGGTGTGCACCACCACCGCCTAGTAGTATTCATATTTTTTTAAAGTTTGATTAAAACCTTAGTATACACAAATATGTGTTGTTTTTAGGCCCACCGTCATATAGAATGGATATTTCCAAAGTGTATAAATTTAGCATTGTCCTTTTCAGCAATATTCCAGTCTCAGAATCCAGCAACCACTCTGTCCTCCAAAGGCACTATGTGCATGTGGTGCACATAAAAATAGATAGTCTGCTGGTTGGTGGTGGCACACGCCTTTAATCCCAGCACTCACTAGGGAGGCAGAGGCAGGCAGATTTCTGAGTTTGTGGCTAGCCTGGTCTACAAAGTGAGTTCTAGGACAGCCAGGGCTACACAGAAAAACCCTGTCTTGAAAAACAAGAACAGCAACAAAAAAAATTCAATTTCATTATTTGCACATCTCTGTACTTAACTGGCTTCTGCATTGCAGAGTTACCGCTGCCGTCACAAAGTGTTGATGTGATTGTTTCTGACATTCCATTTGGGAAAAAATTCAAGTTAGGAAAAGACATCAAAAGCATTCTACAAGAAATGGAAAGGTAAGTTGTTGAATTATTTCCGTAATTTTTTTTTAACTATAGGCCATTTAGTCAAACTTCTCATTGCCCTTAAGTCTGTTCACAGTGGAGTAATTTCCCAAAATTTTGATGCTTAATTTTCTATTTTGTATTCATTTTACATACCAAGCACAGTTTCCCCACTTACCCCTCTTCTCGTTACCCCCTTCCCCACCGAAACTAGCCCCCTTCCACTCCTCCAAAAGGGTAAGGCCTTCTGTGGGGAGTCAGCAAAGCCTGGGACATTAAGTTGAGGCAGGATCGCGTGCCCCCCCCCATACATCAAGGCCAAGCCAGGCATCCCACCATAGGGAATGGGCCCCAAAAGGCCAGCTCATGAACCAAGGATAGAGCCTGGTCCCACTGCCAGGAGCCTCTCAAACAGACCAGGCTGTACAACTGTTGCCCACATACAAAGGGCCTAGTTCGGTCCCACGCAGGCTCCACAACTGTTGGTCTAGAGTTTAAGAGTTCCCAGGACTTGGTTCAGCTGTCTCTTTATTTTTCCCCATAATGATCTTGATTCCCTGTGCTCATACAATTCCTTCCCCCTCTCCGCAACTGGTCTCCCGGTGCTCTACCTAGTGCTTGGCTTTGACTCTCTGTGTCTGCTTCCAACAGTGACTAGATGAAAGCTCTATGATGACAGGGTATTCACCAATCACAGTATAGAGGAAGACCAGTTCAGGCATCCTCTCTACTACTGCCAGGAGTCTTAGCTGGGGTCATCCTTGTGGATTCCTGGGAATTTCCATAGCACCAGGTTTCTCCCCAATCCCCTAGTGGCTTCCTCAATCAAGATAATCTTTCATTGCTGTTCCTTCCCCATCCCTCCCCCAACTGGACCATTCTATTCCCTCCCGTTCTCATCCCCCTTCCCCTCTACAGCTACACCCCTACCCCCGCCCTA
>JAQHUG010000024.1:11203443-11225271 GCA_028555095.1 Dicrostonyx torquatus
TGCATTCAAAGCTACCTCCCACTTTCTCTTCATCAGGATTTATGTTGAGGTCTTTGATCCACTTGGACTTGAGTTTTGTGCATGGCGATAGATATGAATCTATTTGCAATCTTCTACATGTTGACATCCAGTTATGCTAGCACCATTTGTTAAATATGCTTTTTTTTCCATTGTGTAATTTTAGCTTCTTTGTCAAAAATCCGGTGTTCATAGGTGTGTGGATTAATGTCAGCATCTTCAATTCATTTCCATTGTTCCACATGTCTGTTCTTATGCCAATACCAGGCTGTTTTCATTATTACAGCTCTATAGTAGAACTTAAAGTCAAGAATGGTGATGCCTCCAGAAGTTCCTTTCTTGTCCAGGATTGTTTTGGCTATCCTGAGCTTTTTGTTTTTCTGTATGAAGTTGAGTACTGTTCCTTCAAGGTCTGTGAAGAATTGTGTTGGGATTTTGATGGGGATTACATTGAATCTGTAGATTGCTGTAGATTGCCATTTTTATTATGTTGATTCTACCTATCCAAGAGCATGGGAGATCTTTCCATTTTCTGATATCCTCTTTAATTTTTTCTTCAAAGACTTAAAGTTCTTGTCATACAGGTCTTTCACTTCTTTGGTTAGCATTACCCCAAGATTATTGTATGTTATTTGTGGCTATTGTGAATGGTGATGTTTCTCTGATTTCTTTCTCAGCTCCTTTATTTAGGAGGGCTCTTGTTTTTTTGAATTCATTTGTATCCTGCCACATTAGTGAAGGTATTTATCAGCTGTAGGAGTTCCTTGGTAGAACTTTTGGGGTATATATACTATCATATCATTCGGAGATAGCAAAAGTTTGACTTCTTCCTTTTCAATTTGTATCCCCTTGATCTCCTTTTGTTGTCTTATTGTTCTAGCTAGAACTTTGAGTACTATATTGAATAGATGTGGAGAGAGTGGACAGCTTTGTCTTGTTCTTGGTTTTAGTAGAATCACTTTGAGTTTCTCTCCATTTAATTTGATGTTGCTATCAGCTTGCTGTATATTATTTTTATTATGTTTAGATACTTTCCTTATATCTTTGATCTCTCCAAGTCCTTTATTATAAAGTAGTGTTGGATTTTGTCAAAGGCTTTTTCAACATCTAATGAGATGATCATATGTTTTTTTTTTCTTTCAGTGTATTTATATGATGGATTCCATTGACAGATTTTCATATGTTGAATCATCCCCACATCTTTGGGATGAAGCCAACTTGATCATGGTGGATTTTTTTATGTGTTCTTGAATTCTGTTTACCAATATTTTATTGAGTATTTTTGCATTAATATTTATAAGAGATTGGTTTGTAAGTCGCTTTCTTAGTTGAGTCCTTGTGCGGTTTGCATATCGGGGTAACTGTAGCCCTGTAAAAAGAGTTGGCAGTTTTCCTTCTATTTCGATTAGGTGAAACAATTTGCAGAATATAGGTGCTAGCTCTTCTTTGAAGTTCTGGTAGAATTCTGCGCTGAAACTATCCATCCCTGGGCTTTTTTTGGTTGGGAGACTTTTGATGGCTGCTTCTATTTCCTTATGGGTTATAAGTCTATTTAAACTGTTTATCTGGTCATCATTTAATTTTGGTATGTGGTACCTATCCCATTTCTTTTAGATTTTCCAAATTTGTGGAGTACATGTTTTTGAAGTATGACCTAATGATTCTCTGGATTTCCACAGTATCTGTTATATTCCCCTTTTCGTTTCTGATTTTGTTAATTTAATTTGGATATTCTCGCTCTGCCTTTTGGTTAGTTTGAATAAGAGTTTGTCTATCTTGTTGCTTTTTCTCGAAGAACCAACTCTTTGTTTAATCGATTCTTTGTACTGTTTTCTTTGTTTCTATTTTATTGATTTCAGCCCTCAATATGAATATTTCCAGTCATTTACTCCTCCTTGGTGAGTCTCCTTTTTGTTCTAGAGTTTTCAGGTGTGTTAAGTCACTGATGTGAGCTTTCTCCACTTTCTTTATGTGGGCACTTAGTGCTATGAACTTTCCTCTTAGCACCGCTTTCATAGTATCCCATAGGTTTGGGTATGCTGTGCCTTCATTTTCATTGAATTCTAGAACATCTTTAACTTCTTTCTTATTTCTTCCTTGACCCAGGGATGATTCAATTGAGCATTGTTCAATTTCCATGAATTTGTGGGCTTTCTGAAAATAGTGTTGTTGTTGAATTCTAACTTTAATCCATGATGATCCAATAAGATACAGGGGGTTATTCCATTTGGGTGTTTGGTTTTTTTTTGTTTTTGTTTGTTTGTTTGTTTATCTGTTGAGATTTGCTTTGTGACTGACTATATGGTCAATTTTAGAGAAGGTTCCATGAGGTGCTGAGAAGGTATATTCTTTTGTGTTTGGGTGAGCTGTTCTGTAGATGTCTGTAAAGTCCATTTGAGTCATGACATCTGTTAGTTTTCTTATTTCTCTGTTAAGTTTCTGTCTGGCAGACCTGTCCATTGGTGAGAGTGGGGTGTTGAAGTCTCTTACTATTAGTGTGTGGAGTTTGATATGCGGTTGAAGCTTTAGTAATATTTCTTTTACATATGTGGATGCTCTATATTTGGGGCATAGAGGTTCAAAACTGAGACTGCTTTTTGATGGATTTTTCTTGTGATGTGTATGAAGTGTCCTCCATCACTTCCGAGTGCTTTTAGTTTGAAGTCTATTTTGTTAGATATTAGGATAGTACACCTGCTTGTTTCGTAGGTCCATTTAATTGGAAGATCTTTTCCCAACTATTTACTCTGAAGTAATGTATGTCTTTGAGGTTAGGTGTGTTTCTCATATGCAGCAGATGGATCCTGTTTTCATATCCATTCTGTTAGCACGTATATTTTTATACACAAACTGAGTTCATTTATATTAAGAGATGTTAAAGATCAGTGATTGTTAGTTCCTGTTATTTTTGTTTTTGTTGGTGGTAGTATTGTGTGTGTGTTTCCCTTCTTTGGGATTTGCTGGTGAGGTATTATCTAATGCCTGTGTTTTTGTGGGTGCAGCTAACTTTCATGGGTTGGAGTTTTCCTTCTAGTGCTTTCTGTAGGATTGGATTTATGGATAGGTATTGTTTAAATCTCATTTTGTCATAGAATATCTTGTTTTCTCTGTCTGTGTCATTGAAAGTTTTGTTGGGTATAGTTGTCATCCATGGTCTCTTAGTGTCTGTATAACACCTGTCCAGGACCTTCAGGCTTTCAGAGTCTCTATTAAGAAGTTGGGTGTTATTCTGATGGGTCTGTCTATATATGTTACTTAGCCTTTTTTTTGTAGCTCTTAATGTTCTCTCCTTATTTTGTATGTTTAGTGGTTTGATTGTTATGTGGCAAGGAGTTTTTTCTTTTTTTTTTTTTTATTTTTTGGTCCAGTCTATTTTGGTGTTCTTTAAGCTTCTTGTATCTTCATAGGCATTTCCTTCTTTAAGTTGAGAAAGTTTCTTCTGTGATTTTGTTGAGTATTATTTTTTGTGCCTTCGAGCAGGTATTCTTCTCCTTCTAGCCATATTATTCTTAGGTTTGGTCTTTTCATCGTGTCCAACTGGAAGACCAGTCACTCACCTGTTGGCCCAATCGCTGCAGGTGGTGTCTGTGTCTCAGGGAGCCACTGAGGTCACAGGGGATGACTTTTGCTCCAGTTACCAGGATGGATAATTTCAATGTATCCTTTTAATCCTCACAATCATGCATCCTCTGGGTCAGACTCCACACTCTATAGATGAAGAACTGCGATCCAGAAAGATTAACCTGTGCCTGATGACAGAGCTGCTGAACCAGGGCCAGAATGGGAGGTGCAGGACCATTGCTGACAGGAAATGAAAATGCAGAATATTTTCCATACCAAGCTTTCCAGTGTTGACCTCAGAATATCATTTAACAGAAGTATTTTTTGGAGAGGTTCAGTAAGGCCCAGATAAACATTTTCCAGACATTTACGTTGATAGAGAAAACTAAGGGATCACTCCATGATAGATTATGTCAGCTGGACATTTGATGGACCTGAACAACATGAATGCTATGAGCCTGCCAGGGAGTAATAATGCCATCAGCTGAGCGTGTATTTTGGGAGGAGAAAATTCATTGTCGAGGCTAACATGTGAGGAAGTCACAGCCCAGCCCAAGGTCTTAGCCTGCCTGTTAGGCGTCTCACTGCCTCTTGGGTGCATCATGTTTCTCACTTGCGTGTGTGTATGTGTGTTGGTTCGTGTGCACATTTGTGAGGTCAGAAGTCCCTGGTGATGTCTTTCTGTATCACTCTCCACACAGCTTTTGGACACAAATTCTCTGAACACAGAGCTCTCAGATTTGGCTAAACTGTGACCAGCAAGCCCCATGCTAGGATCTCCGGCACACGCCACCTCATTTGTTCTTCTGCATGAGTGCTTGGGATTTGACCTTGGGTTCTCATGTTTGCATGGCAAGCACTTTACTTACTAGACCGTCTCCCGCATCCCAGCCAGTGACCCCATGTAGTACAGCACACTTAACTCTGCAGTGCCGATGCTCCCATGTAAGGTGGGGGTCTGGAATGACAGCTCTGACCCCGTGTGGGTGTGCCATGGCATGTGGGTGTGCCATGGCATGTGGGTACATAAACATAAGTGAACAAAATAAATAAATTTTAAGAAGAGCCAAACCACTCCCTGGGCCTGGGTCCCTGATCCCATCCCACTCAAAGCAGCATGTGATACAGGCATCTCTTGCATATCCCCAGCGCCAATATTAATTCCCCTCTTGTCACACCCTGACTTCCTGTTACAGTCATTGCAGGAACATTTTTAAAACACTTGCCCATCCCCCACTGCTGTCTACCTTTCTAATTTAATTTAGGGTTAGGTCTAGGTATGTTTCTTAAAAGCTGCCAGTGTGATTCTCGTACTGCCTGAGCTCAGAAGTACAGCCTGTGAACCTAACTAGGTTGCTCACTATTAACCAGTTTGTGGTGAGATAATAAAATGCTGTGGTACACAATTAAACTGGAACTTTCCAGAGAGATATTAGCCATGTCTATGAGTTGGTGGGAGGTGGGGTTGTAGAAAGCACCTGTGGCAGTTGAAAGCTTCCTTGGAAGTGAGACGGTAATGGGTGTGCCTGCCTGCCCACCATCAGTAAATTTAAATGTTTGCCACAGAGTCAGGATGATGAATATTCAAGATTTTCTGCATGGTTAAGAATGCATTTGAATATAAAGGGTTTGCTTCTTTGCCCAGCTTCCTTGCTACCTACCCCCAGTCTTTGTGACCTGACTGCCGTGGTTTTGGGTTCCTACAGACAACATAGCAGTGACTGAGAGCACAGCCTTGGAAGCCGAAAGACTGAATCTGGTCTGGGTTTTGTTACTCCATAATTCCTCAGGCATAAGCAGACTGCTGACCACTTCATATCTAATTTTGTTATCATACTACATACCTTCAAGTATTGTTCCGGAGATTCTGTGGATCTAAAGGTCTCAGAACAGCTCTCAGCACTGGACAGTGCTCAGCATCTTAACTCCTACCCAGACTTTGTCATAAGCCACTTCTTGGAAAGTAAGTAGGGATATATATTCATAGTTAAATACATATAGCTTTTCTCTCAATAATTCAGGGGTGTTTATAGTTGTAGACATCCAAAAATCAAAAGGAGATTTGTGTTACTAAAATTAAGGGGGAAAGGCAGTGGAAATAGATGGTTCTGTTTGTCATACAAGATGGAGCCCCCAAGAAGGACTATGGATTCCTGTGATGGCTTGAGCTGTGCATGCTGCTCAGTCGCCCATCTCATCAGGACAGAGCAGTTAGGAATGCGATGAGCATTTGAGCTTTGCTCTAACTATTTTCATGTAAAATACATGAACACAATTTGAAATGAACCTTGCTCGCCTTGAAGAAAGGAGAAAGCTCCGTGTGCCAAAGAGGCCTAGGATGGTCTCAGGGAAGAGGACAGTTTCCAGTAAAATTTGGAAGCTGTGAAAGAATTTTTTTAAAGGGGCCATGTTTTTATACATGCCAGCATTCAGTGAGCAGTGCAGCAGCAAGGTTCTCAGTGACCAGTGAGTACCCCCAGCTGCCTGAGGCAGGGGGTTGACAGTAGGTGGTTTAGGTGGCTGAGACCTACTGTGCTCCGTGGTCCAGTGGCATCATCATTGTTATCGTCTGCTCCTGGTCTCACAGGGTCACATGCAGAAGAGAAATCTTTTCTAGGGCTTAGTACAGTTTTCCCCCCTTTTAATGACAACATTTTAAAGATACTGCCATCAATGTCAGGAACCAATATACTGCTGCTGTCCAGGGCAAACATTTTGAGCAATATTATAATTTCTGAATAGAAGTTCTATGCATGTGCATGGGAAGAGGCCAGGAACACTCATCAGAGAACTTTGGGTCATCTTTTCTCCTTTATCGTCTCCATTGTTTGTAATAATTTGGTAAATACAGTGTGAAGTGTCTGGCCTTGCATATGGGCTAGAAGAGAGAGACGTTTTCTGACTTTGTCTATAAAATAACAGTGCTGGGGTGCAGACTAGAAAGGATAGTTGAAGGGTTAAATGATATGTGATACACGGAGCATTTAAAACAGTACCTGGCCTACAGCACGCACTGGGTAAGTATTAGCTGTCACCATTACTGAGCACCATCGCTGCTGCTACGCTATTACGTCTTCTTAGGATAGTTTCAAAGAGGTAACACCCCAGGCTTGAAGATACTCCGTATTGTTGATACGATATGTAACTAACCTGCTCTCCCGAAAATGTTACACCAATTCCGTCTTCAAGAAGCTCGTTGTCTCAGTCCTGCCATGCAGAAACCTCAGTCTTTTCATCTTTGGTAATGAAATGAGTTAAAAGATTATGTATCATTGCCAATATATTTTTTATATATTCGGAGATATTTGTAGTTTTCTTGTTTCTGTCTCAGGCATACAGTCACAGCGCACCTTCTCAGCTGGTCTGTGTAGGTGTGGCTTCCCCCCTCCATCCAGGCTGTCTCTCCCAGTCCCTTCCCCAAGAACCATACTCTGCCCACTTTCCTCTCTTGTCTTTAGCCATTTTATCTCCCTGTTCTTTCTAAGCGACTCAGCCACCCTTTCCTAAGATGCTTCCAGAGGCGTGTGAATGTCTTGTGTCCTGCACTAGGTCATGAGGAAACAGCCGGGGACAGAGACAGGCGAGGTCCCTCCTGTCAGAGTGGCATGATGGTACACACAGCAGTGTTTCCGATCATGATGGTACACACAGCAGTGTTTCCGATCATGATGGTGCACACAGCAGTGTTTCCGGTCATGATGGTGCACACAGCAGTGTTTCCGGTCATGATGGTGCACACAGCAGTGTTTCCGGTCATGATGGTGCACACAGCAGTGTTTCCGATCATGATGGTACACACAGCAGTGTTTCCGATCATGATGGTGCACACAGCAGTGTTTCCGATCATGATGGTACACACAGCAGTGTTTCCGATCATGGCTGCTGCAGTGGGGGAATAGGGCAGGATATCACCTTAGGCATAGTCAAGAGATGCCTGTGTCTCCACAGAGGTAGAGTTCTAGGGGCCTGGAGAATGAGAAAGCACACAAGAGAATGTGTGTTAAGTGGAGAGCTAGCAAAGGCCAACAGAACAGAGAACAGAAGCAAACAGAGGCAGGTTATTGAGTTTGAGCAACTGGAGGAAGATCCCTGGCAAGAAGAAAGTGAATCGGCAGTGAGTCTAGAAAGGCAGGAGCAGGCAGACTGCAGAGCAGCCGTGAGTGCCGTAGGACAGTCTAGAATTTGCCTGATGCCAAGCAAAGCAGCTACAGAGTGACCAGACATCTGTATCTTCTTCTGAGTGAATGCCAGGGAGCAATGGTGGGAAGAGGAATCAGGAGTGGAAACAAGAGCCTGCTGTTCCAGCTCATTATCTCCTTGCTCCTGGGCCTTCTGTTCCCAGGCTCACTGGTGGCATCTTCCCTTGGCCACTTGGTGGTCCTGTGGCTTTTGACATTTAGAGCTACATTCCCTTGGCCTCCATTTTTCTCTAGAGTGTGTCTCCTGGCTCTCTCCCATGGTCCTTCCTTACAGGCGATGTCCCTGCTCACTGCCTTTGCGTCCCTCTTAGCCTCCTGCCACCAAGATGATCCCAGCCATTGTGGCTTTATCATTAAACCTTCTGTCTTGCTTTATCATTAAACCTCCTGTCTCGCCGGTCTCAGAGCCCCCCAGGCTGTACAGAACCCCCAGCTGTCCCTTGGCAGTTACAATGACATCATATTCCAGACTGAGCTTTGCTCCCTCTTTCCAGGTCCCCCACCAGGGTGAACCACTGCCAGTGCCTCCTGTGGCTTCTACCCCCGAATGCCTCCCAGCCTTGGCCCCTTCCTGTCACTCACAAGCCGCACTCTCTGACTGCTCCTGGCCTCCCTCACTGCTGTGATCCTTTAGTCACTTGTGCTGTTTGCTCTTCAGTCCCCACAGATGTCACTGACAGCACTTGAATGACTGAGGAAATAAACTCTGAAAAGTCAGTGCTTCAGGGTTTTCCCTTTATGAAATCTTTTCTTAATCATCCCTTTGTTCATGTCCCAACTCCTCCCTGGTGGCTTCTGTCATCGGCCTTTGCTTTCTTGAATATGCTGATTCCATAGGATGCTACCATTCGCCTTCTTCATTATACAATCATTTGTTAGAATGTGACTACAAATTACTTTGAAGCTTGCCTTTTAAGTAGAGCAAAAATAGATAATTAAAGCAGATTTGTACTAGAGATTCCATAATTACTATAATGAATATGCATTATAGAAGATGCTACCTAATTATCAAAACCCTTGTATTTAAATAGATGAAATTAAATTTCAGATTAACAACTATTTTTAAATAAATCAGGATTGTTTGTTGTTTCAGAAGAAAGAAATACTCATTCCAATTACCATTTTTTGTCAGAGTGTTGCGTGTTGGTGGAGCCATGGTCTTGCTGCTCAGTGAGGATCACCACAGGTACCTTAGAGACTGTGGAGACAACAGCATCCCCCGAATGTCCCAAGACAACATTGCTGATCCTGAGATGAATCCTGACAAAAGAACTGGCACGTCAGACACAGCATCGCCTTCCTGTAAAACCAGTAGCGCCCAGTGCCCAAGCAGAGTGTTGCCCTGTGGCTCACTGGTGCCAGTGGAGTGCTTCAAAGTTAGCCTTGGAAAAACAGATGCATTCATATGTAAATATGAGAAGATGTGTGCTTCTGGACTGTCACCAGCTGGACACCAAGAGCCAGGAACACATCGGCAGATGGCAGCCCTTCAGGAATCCCCCCATCTCCAGGATTCCTCAGAGCCCCAGAGCCCAAGTGCACAGCCTCTGCAGATGGGTGCAGCTAAGGAACAGCCTTGCTGAGTACGGCTTCCTGCTCTCCAGTACTCGGTGTTCGTGACAAAGAGTAGTTGGTGAAGATTTTGAAGATTCTATCTACAAACTGCTTCATGCCAGAAATCAAACTTTTAGAAATGAGAAACCTTTTATGTGTAACTTTTTTTACGTATTAAACTTGATTTTTTAACCTATAATTTGCTTCTCCATTGAAATGAAAATTTTATTTGCCATAATTGATAACTCATATTTTGTAAAACATCGGATAATAACAGTAAGCTGGAGTCCCTTAGCATGATGAAAACACATTTTGCTTTTTTAAAAGATTTGTTTTTGTTTCATGTCTATGTATAAGTGCTTACCTGGGTGTAGGTGTGCCACGTGTGTAGTGTTGCTGGAGGACTTGAAGACAGCATCGTATCCCCTAGAACTGGAGTTACAGGTGGTTGTGAGCTGTTGTGTGGGTGCTGGCAACTAAATCCAGGTCCTCTGCAAGAGCAGCAAGTGCTCTTATCCACTGAGCCATCTCTCTAGCCCCTGGAATTTGCTTTTTTGAAAAAGCTTTAATAAGTTGTTTCCTTACTTTCCTCTGTAGAGAGTCAGTGTGTTTCTTGTGTTTGCTGATTGAGAAAGGGAAATGGAAAGGTAGTGAGCATACATTTTTGTATTTGATCTTTTGTGTAGTAACTCACTTTTTGTCAGATTGGATACCATTTGAGCAACCTTCCTGTGTTTAGGAATTCCCTGCCTGTGACTCTCATCTCTGCCATAATTTGCCTTTCAAATAGGGTCTGGTGTTTATTCTAGCTCCACCCCCATGAAAGTACATTGACTAGTGCTGGCTGTGTCTGTGCAGCAGCAGCAAGGGGGTCTTTGTCAGAACACCCTGCCCTGGAGGTTTAGCTCCTAGGCTGGCTTTCTGCCTTTGCTGGGTGAATTTGTAATGCTGCATGCTAACCTTGAATACGTTCTGCCTTTGCTCAAACTCTAGATTGCTTGCTAGCAACTAGGATGCTAATATGGAACTAGACACTTAGGGATTTCAAGCCAAAACCCCCCAGAAATGTGAGTGTGCTGTCAGTTGTACAGCCTGGCTGGGTGAAAGACAGGTTATAGATAGCATTGTAGCAAGCTGGTGGCAGATCTTGGCAGTGAAACGATCCATTGCTCCTCTCCTTACCGACTACCTTGGGCTGCATAAAGACCCTGAGGAACACCAGCTCTGTGGAGTAACCTTTGTTCATAACAGAACTTGACAGCCCAGGAGAAGACTTCAGGTTCCCATAGTCCTTCTTTTTGAGCCAGTGCAGTGGTCTCAGCCAGGGGCAACTTTGTCTGTAGATGACGTATGGCATTGTCCTCAGACTTTCTGGCTGCCACCTTAGGAGGCAGAGAGAGAAAACTGGAGTCTAATGAATAACAACAAGGAACTGTTAAGCATCCGGCAATGCATAGAACAGACACTCATAATAAAATGCCACCAGTGCAGAGCTGAGAAACGGGCTTGTGAAGGCCGGGGATGCTGGGAATTACCCGGGATTATGTGAAGACAGCCCCTTCTGGTCACCATTGGACTGAGGTAGCAAAAGAGCAAACTCAGAATTGGAGCCTGTGAGGTGCCAAGTTATATCAGTTGAATCCACAGCCTCGCTGGGTCTTGTAGGTGGGAGAAGTTAGCACATGATAAGGAAAATAGAGACCGTAGACTCACCTCCCTCAACCCCACTCAGGCTTCTGGCTGCTCCTGTTGAGCAAGCCCATATTCATTAGCAGGTTTTCTTCATGCCTTGTGGCTCTAGGACTTCAACTGAAGACAGAACTCAGCAGCCTTGGGACCTGGGGAGAAAAGGGCTTGTACAGCAGAACTCTAAAGATTGCTAATTGGTAGACAAAAATGGGGTGGAAGGAGGTCTGTTAGATCTTAACCAAAGTTTAATTTGGGGCCAAGTTAAATCTGTTGCAACTGATGCAGTTAGTATAGGCCTCTATCTATAATAGAATGGGCACCTGGGAAGGTATGGCGTTTGAATAAGAATGGCCCACATAGGACCATCTGTTTGAATGCTTAGTCATCAGGGAATGGAACTACTTGAGAAGGATTAGGAGGTGTGGTCTTGTTGGAGGAAGTATGTCACTGCAGGTGGGCTTTGAGGTTTCAAAAGCCCAAGCCAGACCCAATGGTTTTCTCTTCCTGTTATCTGTGGATCCAGGTGTAGAACTCTCAGCTACCTCTCAACACCATGCCCGCCTGCATGCTGCCATGATGATAATGGACTAAACCTCTGAAACTGTGAACCAGTCCCAATTAAGAGCTTTATTTTATAAGGGCTTCCTTGATCATGGTATCTTTTCATAGCAATAGAACACTAGCTAAGACAGAAGGTCTCTAACCATATGAATACGTGGTCAACTAAAACCTAAGCCTAGTAGCTTCCCTCACTAACTACCTGAATCTGAATGCCAGAATTCAAGGTATATTGAAGAATTAAAAAGCTTTATACAGGGAAGCATTGGAATGGACTTCTTATATTTGCCCACCCTTCAATTCTTTCCCTCCCAAAGCCCAAAATAATGTGCCTTCCATTTCAGCATTGAGGGTGGAAGTATCTCTGTAGGGGCTGGTCTGTGGAGGTGGGAGATGTAGATGATGTAGGCCTGATCTCAGTAGAGAAGATGAGTACTGTGTGAGAGAGGTAAAGAAATAGCTGTCAAAAGGGCAGAGACATGTGGAGCCCAGGGCCTGAGTGGTACCTTCCATGTCTCACCAGGACCATGGGTAAGGGAGACAAAGTTGAACAGCCCTACACACCACTCAACACCAACGACAAGGACATCTATAAAGTCTCATTTCTTATGTGTAGCTGGAAAATGACAACTAAGCTCTTACTGAAACCACTGCCAAGGTATAGTTAACCAATTATAGTTGGTTATAGTTATAGTTAGCTTAATTTCCCACAGTAAGTCTTAACACTGTACATCAAGCCCTTCGAAGGAGGGAAGAGAGAACTTTCCAAGGAAAGAATTATGACCAATTAAAATAACTGCTCACCAAGCAAGGGGGACATCTAGAACTCTTTGCATTGCTGGCTGACAGTGACCTCTGTTAGCCCTCATCCCTGAAGTTCCAGATGCCACTGCTGTCCACTGGTCAGTGTGGAGGCTCATGAGGCTTCAACAGTAAGTGAACCTTTGACCCTAAACTGCCTCACAGTCCTATCCTACATAATAAATATTAACCTACCTACTGTTGATGAAGCCCTTGTGTTCATTAGTTGTTTCTGCTGCCACAAAATACCTGCTAAAAGCAACATAAGAACAAGTATATTGTGACTCGGGGTTTGACATTATCCCTTGTAACTTACAGAGACATGGTGACAAGATCATGAAGCAGCTGGTCACAGTCAGGAAACAGAAGGCAAAGAATGCTGCTGTTCATTTCAGTTTTTCCATTCATTCAGTCCAGGATCCCAGTCCATGAACACGCTGCCAGCCCACATGAACGGTGGGTCTTCCCACCTAATCTAGAAACTCCCTCAAGGACATTCACAGAGGTCTGTCTCCATGGTGATTCTAAACCCCATCGACCTGTCAGGATTAATCTTCGTGGAGCTATTCTGAGCCTGAAGCACGTTCATGACCCAAAGCCCTAGTTGAGTTCAAACATTTAGTGGGGGGTGGGAGGACATAAAAAACAACTGACATCATTTATTTGCTGGGTTAGAACATTTGTGTAACTGTGAAGATGAAGAACTTCCAGCCTGGGAGAAATGAGATTCTCTAATGGGACACCTGTGACTCTCACTCTGACTGTCACACTGTTGGGACAATGGACCCCAAAGAAATGGAACCTACTAGGGGAAAGAGAAGGCCCCAGCCAGAGGGAGAACTTGTCACGCAGAATCCATAGTTCTAACATGCCAGCCCGTCCTACAGGATGAGACTGAGACCCAGGTAATGGGTCAGGGTGGGCAGGACCACACATTGGCCTTGCCTACTTGGTTGTGTGGATCTTTGACGTTTATCTTTGTTTTCTGGACACTAAGATGTATTTAGGGGAGTTGCTGTTTCTTTGTCCCTCTTGCCAATGTGGCCACATTGAATAAATGTTTCTGCTTTCCAATATTAACTTGACTATTAATTGACTTATTGAGGGCAGGTGGCCAAAACTGGCTTGAGGCATAGGTTGTAACCATCCAAGTTAAGCAGCAAAGTGGTTGTGGAGTAGGAGATTAGATTTTGCTTTTTTTTTCTTTTTCTTCTTTTCATGCATGTGTATGACATGAGTGAATATATATACATACACACATGCATACATATACATATATATATGCTTGCATATACATGCTTGCATATGTAGGGGCTCGTGTATGTCCATGTATGTACAGGTTCAAGGTTAATGTTCTAAATCACTCTTCAGCTTTATTCTTTTGGAGCAAGGTCCCTCAGTCAAACCCAGATCTGAAGTTTTGGCAAGTCTAGCCAGCCAGCCTGCTCCAGGGATCCCTGGTCTCTACCTTCTGAGGCTGGAATCACCAGCTGCCATACCCACTCAGAATTTATGTGGGCGCGAGGATTCCAAACATCAACCTTCTTACTGTTAGGTCCAAAGTGGCACCCCACTTGGACCTAACAATGGCAGTGCTGGTGACATTGTCCTAAACAGGATTTTGGCTGGGTGAAGAAGGGTAATTATTAGGTAACAACCCTAAAGGTTTCTGTTTCCTAGAAAAGCAAGTCCCTTTCAGGGGGTTCTTTTGTAAGAGACCAGCCTTAACCTTCCCCCAAATGTCAACCACTTCCAGCAAGGGCACCCAATTCCCTGTCAATCCCAACAACCAGTATCACTTCAAAGACTTCACCCTGTTGACTCATAAAATCTGCTTGCTTTTTGGTCCTCAAGAAGACTTTCTTTCTACCAGTAGAGTGGTCTAGTTTTGTGATTTTACTGAACCCTTGCTTGCACTTACTTGTACTTTAAGGGCTGAGCAATCCCCCAGCCCCTGTGTTATGTTTTTAATTAGAACAGGTTTTACTGAGATTGTGAAGTTTAAGCAAGTGTATAAAGGCGATGGAGAAATGTTCCAGGCAGAAGGAACAGGGTGGTGGTCAGGCCCGTTTCGGAGGTGGAAGAACAGCAAAGGTACCTGGAGCAGAGTGAAGAACGGCAGACCAGGATGGTGCATATCAGGCGTTGAGGCAGATTATAAAGGCTGGCTTTAACACACAACACTGAGGGCGTATTTAACAGCTGACAGAATCTAGCGTGCATGAGCGGCAAACTGTAGGAAGGAAGTGGTAGAAGTAGAAAATTGTTTGTGTGCTTGTTTGTTTGATTGTCCTCCTGCCTCTGCCTCCAGAATATCGAGCTTCCTCATAGGCTGTACCACACCTGACTCATAGGCTGACTCATAGACTGTACCACACCTGATTAGCTTGGAGGGTGGTGGTGTTTTTGTTTTCAGTAACACAGGCAAGAGAAAACTATAACATACTCCAGGACGGGTACAGTAGAAGCAGGAGGAAGTGGCCTGTGTATGCTCTAAAAGTAGACTAAACAGGATCAAGGGCATGTTTGACAGCAGTGATGGATGACAAGGTGACAAAGGACTGCGAGACCTTCAGGCATGCACCTGAAGGAAGGGCATTGCTAATCAGCTGAGAGGGGGGAAGGTTGCAGAGACAGTGGGGCAGGGATAGGTTTGTGGGTATCAGAAGTTCGGTTTTTAGACTAGATAATCTAGACAGCCTAATTTTAATTTGTCTAGCCAAGACAATCAAACTTACATATCTAGTTTAGACTTGCTTGCTAGATGGTTTTAGACTTTCTAATTTTAAACACACATTAAACAAAGTGGAGATGTCAAATAGGCAACTGAATATTAGAATCTGTAGTTTAAGAAAAAAGGTCTCTTCTGGATGTACATGTGAGGACACTGGGCATGTGTTTAGAGGGGCTTAAAGTTGAGTGGTGTCACCAAAGAACTAAGCATAAGATAAAAGGAACTGAGTGTGAACTCCTGGATAGACGCTGTGCCCATGGAAGCTGACTGATGGGTTAGAACCCGCTACTGTGGAGACCGGGATGTTATATTCCAGACACTAGCTATCTTATCTTGGGCTAGCTTTAAACTGGAAGCAGCCACTCCTTACCCACCTCTGTGTCAGAACTCACATCCTGTGATTAATAAATAAAATCCCTTGGAATCTCTTAACTTAGATTAGTCTTGGCGTCTACCACCCCCAAAGCTAAAGATGTCATCATACAACATTTTGAGCCTATGCAAAAGCTTCCCCCTTCGTGCTGTTCCTGCCTCTCGGATGTGCCCATCACTGTGTTTTAAACTTGCTTTGGTTTGTGACGTCCTTTGTTCTATAAAACTAGAAAATGTCATGAAACTGCCCCCAGCATAGAATTTAGAGTAATGGGGGTGGGGGTAAATCTGTGTTCCTGAGCCATGATCACTCAAAATGGCTCCAGAATAAACTCTCATTTCTTTTAAGATGAGAGCTGAGGGTTTTTCATAAACAGGGGCCGAGGCTGAGCCCTGCAATCCTCCAGCACTAACAGAGGGACAGAGATGGAGCCACTGGGGAGGAAAGGCAAGCGTGGAAGCATGCGGGTTATGGAGGAGTAAGGAGTCACCCTGCCCGTGAGCTAACAGACCACATGGGAAACAGCAGGAAATAGTCACTAGGTTTGCCAACAAGGTCATCAGTGGCTTTGGCACTAGAAGGTTTTCTAAGAGGAGGAGAGCAGGGCCTGGAGGGATGGCACAGTGGTTAGGGGCACTGACTGCTATTGTAGAGAACCAGAGTTCAGTTCCCAGTACCCACATAGTGGCTCCTAACATCTGTAAGTCTGACACCCTCTTCTGACCTTCAAAGTCACTGTATCCACACAACACACTCATACACATAGAATAAAATAAGTAAGTTTAAAGGAAGATGGGAAGAAAGTCAGACTACAGGGGTGGGGTCCAGAGAAAATAGGAAGGATGACAGAGTTCTATGTTTTGAACATGGAAGCAAAGAAATGGGGTCGTAATAGAGACAGAGTCAAAATGTTTGATTCTAGCATGAAGAGTAGATATACATATATGTGCACATACATATGTAGATATCTAAAACCCAAGTAATGTTTTATATTTTAAAAAATAAATGTATTAAATGTGTATAAAATCCTAGGAGAGTTGAGAAATTGATGAAAAAGGGACATCCTGGGGCAGCGTCCCTCTATAAGGGATGAAATGTCGACAGGCAGAGGGACTAGCTCACCCATGGTTATGGATGGAAAGGAGTATTGTACAGGCATGCCTGCTATGACATAAATATACCCCTAACAGTTTTTCACTCTCAAATTCATGCTCTAAAAACAACAGAATTTTTTTTAAAAAATTAATAAATTAGGTTGGGCAGACCATCCCAAATCTTGACAACCCTTGCAACCTGGGCACTAATAGAAACACCAGTCTTAATAAATGCTAGTTCAAAACTGGATGCAGTGACGGATACCCATGAACTGCTTGAGCCCAGCTGCTGAAGCCCAGCCTGGATAACTTAACACGACATTTCTCCCCTAGATGTTGCTTTCACAAAAAAAAAATAAAGTACCAAAAAAAAAAAAAGATATATTGGGCTGGAGTATTGAGCTATTGTGCAGACCAAACTTCAGATCTCCAGAACCCACATAAAACCTGGGTGGGCGTGACAGCCACCAAAATTCCAGTGTGTGAGAAGCAGAGACAGAAACCACTGAGAGAGCCGGCTAACCAGACATGGGAGCTCCAAATCAGATTCTGCCTCAGTATAAAGAGAGATCAAGGAAGACACACATCAATCTCAGGCCTCCACACACATGCACACATGTGGACCGACACACATGTGAATATGGGAATATACACATACGCATGCATGCCCACACCACAACATTCAAATAAAGATATATCACATTCCCAATAAATAATATATTCAGTTTCCAGGAAAACGACAAAGTCACCATGGCAAGCTGGGCATGAGGAAGTGTAGGGGTCACTCACTGAACTGCACATCATTGCCAAGGAGTTACCTTAGTCTCCTGTCGCTTGCTCATTCACCTCCTTGAGTTTCTGCCTTTTATATTTTGGTGCTCATATTGATAACACAAAATGTTAGTATGCCGCGGTAGGGGAGAGTAAGTTATTATTCAGTATTACAATGACACCATCTCGTCCTTGGTGGTAATATTTGAGCCTGTGCCCATTACAGAGACATGCCACAGAGCAAACTACACGGCGAAGCAGGATAGTGGGGGGACATGACGACAGTACTGGGCAAATTCTCTTCTGACTGCTTCACTTTTCTCAGTAAACGAGAAAAAAATTAAATGACAGCTTACCCAGTTTCTCAGCAATCACAGGACCCTCACAGAGGCCTCCCTCTCAGGAAGGCTGTCGATTAATTAAAGGGCCAAGGTCGCTTGCCTTGTGTGCTCCCGTCCCTGCCAAAATAGCTCACCAGAAGCACCGCCATTACAGAAGCTGTAGGCATCAGTACCACCAGAAAGGGAGACAAAGATGCTTAATGGAGCTCTTTGGCATCTGAAGGCAGCCCGTGTCACCTTTGGGGTTGCCACTTTCATTTCCAGGAAGCCTGGGAAGAGAGACTCCAGCTGGTTTGGGCCCCACTGTCAGCAGCTCCACATTAATGCCCTTATGACCTGCGAGATCTGAAGGTGCCCAGAGCATCTGTGGCAGATCCCGGCGGGAGAGGGCACAGCTGCCGCCTCTTAACTTCTGGAGCAGTGCCAAGCTCTAGCCTGCAAGTAATTATCCGGCCTTTGGAAACAGCTACTGGTTTGCTAGTGGGTCTTGACTTTTGGACTGCATGTAACCGTGTGACCTACAATGCAAATCTTGAACTGGGCGTGATTTGACCTCCCAAGCTCAGAGTCCTGGGGACCCAGCAAAGCAGCACTTCCTCATCAGGCAGAGGCTGCATAGCTCAGTGCAGAGCTCCCCGTGGCTGACTGCCTAGCGGCTGCAGGGAAAGGAAGACTGCGTTCTGTCCTGCTAGATGTCTCCCAACACACTGCCTCCCCTTCCCTCACAGTCCCCGGAGGAATTTGCAGCAGGGATCCCGAACACCTCAAGAAGGGCTCACAGGTGAAGCTGCAGATGTTTCTGGTTCCTGTGAGGGCGGTTCAGTACCACTCCTGGTACTGGTGAGGAGGTACGGAGAAAGAAGTCCTCCTCAGGAGCCAAACTGGGAATTGTGTGCTATATGCACGTTGCCTCAAAGGCCCGGTGACCTAAACGGCACATTCTTGCCGTGTCACAGGCAGAGACCGGCCATGTAGATGGAAGAGGAACATGAGTGGGTCTCTTACAGCAGGCCCCAGAGCAGAAGACCTTCTGCGAGAGACCCTTGGGCAATACTTTGATAAAATAGAACCACTTCTTCTGGTTATAGCGTCGGTGCAATCCGCACACCCGTGAATGACTTTATTCACAATTGTGTCTTCCATTCACTGTTGAGCTTCTGACTGAACAGTCCATTTTGTAGTGATGTGATGAAGTCATGGATTCTTTGTCTTAACCCTGTATCCTGTCACCTGAAGCAGAAGATGTTGTTTATCCAGTCCTTTTCAAAGCCGTACCAGGCAGAGACTATTCCAGGAAAGCTGAGGATCAGAACGGGTACATTGACTCCATTTTTTTTTTACTAAGCTCCTCCCACTGTGTTAGCTCATCTTCCCATGGAGGGGTGGGCACTAACATCCAAGTGTTTCCTTTTCACTCAACTCCAGCCCCTATCTCACGAGTCATGGATGATAAAGTTCTATAAATAGGGGACGATGCCGCATCTTGAAGAAAAGGCTGTTTCAGATTTTAATTTCTCCGGTGGTACCTTTATTTCCTTAAAACCCCAGTTCATCAGATAGAGCTCTGCCAGCAGAGTGCTTCCCTGGCATGATAAATACCAGACAGATGGCAAAGGGAGGGGGAGTTAACTATTACAGTGAAACGTAAAGAGTAATTGGAAATGGCGTATTCTGTCAAAAGAAAGCATGTAATTGCTACAAAAGATAAATATAGAAACAAAAGAATGGGGTTCATTATGACACTTCGTGCAAACACATCATTATACTTTGCTCCTATTCATCCCTCCCTCCCCCATCTCTAATCTTCCCTCTCTGTTCTGCTGATCCCCTTCACCCATCTCCACAAGAAGCCCCGCTCCCCAACCCCCACCTCCCGCTTCTGCTTTTCAAGACTTGGTCTGTTAAAAGTCAAGTTGTTGTTCTGTCTGGGGAGTCATCAGAAGTCTGAGATACCACCCGGTGGCATACCGTGTGTGTGTGTGTGTGTGTGTGTGTGTGTGTGTGTTATGAACAAATGACCAATAGATGGCGCTGTTTCTCCCATAGTCAGGAGTCCTTAGCCGAATTCCACCACAGCACTCTTCATGACCCTACTGACATGTTTGTAGCTCATCGTTGGAGTGTCTGGTCTTCCTGACTCTGTGCTTGAAACGCCTCTTCTTCCTGGTGGAAATCTGCAGAGCTGGCTGTCACCCATTCCATGAAGAGTCAGGACATATCTCATCATCTCATAGAAAGATCCATTACGTTATAGCAAATAGCATGCCACCACCATCACTGCCTCTCCCACCCCAACCTGGAACCTTCTTTCTTAATGGACCACTATGATAAAGGAGCTCTTCCTATACAAAAATACACAAGCTTCTCAGTGCCAGGCAGTCTTAGTCTTCTAGATATTTCCAGACGCTGTCTGGACAACCAGTTTTTCCATGTCTAGAAATCTAGATCTACTAACCCTGAGGTCACATGATGTTTTGCAGTCCCCTCAGATACAGGTAAGAGGCAGAAAGAAAGCCATTGGTTTTGTGGAAATCTGAGTTTAAATAAAGGCAATCCCTCCTTCTGGAGAAAGTAGTAAACCCCCCCCCCACACACACACACATACACACTCCAATTTCCAAGCTATTTATAATTCACCATGAGCAGCCAGGGTCATTCAAGGACTAACCCTGTTCTTCCCGTACCTGTTCTTAAAGAGGATTTCACTACCGGGACACACAGAAATGAAGCCACTGCACAAGGAGGCATTGGTCGTTTTGGATTCGTCATTCCGCCCGACAGAAAAAGCACAAAGGATGTTGGCTGTGCTGGTTGGAACACTGTCTCCTAGTGCTCAGTGACAGGTATGTCTGTCAAGAGCACAAGTGTTAACCTTAGTTCCCAGCAGGATCGTAGCTGGGACAAAGACTGCTTTGCAGGTGATTTATTTCGGGAGTGGAAGCCTAGGAACAAAATTGGGAAAGAGAGTAAATTAATCCAAGGAATCACTATTGAGCAGAAGCAACTGTGACGAGCCTTTCAGAAGAGCGTATGGAATGTACCACAAATGGTCCACCCAACACAGCAACAGAAAGCCTATGCAGCAGCCCCTACCTCCATCAGTCAGACAGAGCAGCCTTTTCTCCCTGCCACTGGTTTTTCTTTAACGATTTTATTGTGTATACAGTGTTCTGCCTGCATGTATGCCTGCATGCCAGAAGAGAGTACCAGCTCTCATTACAGGTGGTTGTGAGCCAACACGTGGTGCTGGGAATTGAACTCAGGACCTCAGGAAGAGCAGCCAGTGCTCTTAACCCCTCAACCATCTCTCCAGCCTCTCCTCCCACTGTTTTAATATTTAAACTTCATGGTCTAAGCCGTTTTCCATGGGATGTCGGGTAGGGAGAAAATTGAAACTGCTCAGAAATGATGTTCTTGAAGTAGGAGTGTTCCTGGCCCTTGTCATGAAGAGGAAAGATGGCTCATGTTCACTTTTGGAGGGAGAGTAACTACATTATATTACATGGGAATACTGGGTACTTGGAGGAATCTTAAATATGGAGTAAGAATGGATGTTGATATTGGGTATCCAAAGAGCAAAAGGAATTAGTAAGTTATGTTTTCAAGCTACCAGGGACTCGTTACACATTTCCAGTACTGAGGGGATTTTCCACCATTTGAGTCCCACCCCTCAAAGACAGAAACCAGAGGGCCAGCTTTTCCAACCACTATTCCAGTGACACATTGGCCAGCCCCTGGTACATGATCATTTAATCCAATAGAAGCTTTGTTAGGAAGCAGGCACCATGCCTGGACACTGTCCAGGAGAGGGATAACAGAAGCATCAGACTTCTGAGACCAGCAGCCACAGAATGTGCTCATGGTGTCAGTGGTACAAGCAGAAAGGTGGGCAATGGGCTGCAGTGGATCCTGACGACACCTCTCCTGTCCCATGGTTTAGGTGCTACTCCTGCTCGACTAGCTCCTGAGACTCGTTTTTCTAATCTTAAGTATCCAGTATGGTTTTTCGTTTATTTGTTTTGTTTCAATAACTTGCTTTCTGATAACTTAGAGTAGATGATCTTGAGGGTTTCTGGGAGGCCTGTCCCACCTATAAGGTCACATTGACCACACTGTAGCTCATCCTTAGAGGACC
>JAQHUG010000024.1:11239374-11262261 GCA_028555095.1 Dicrostonyx torquatus
GGCAGGATGAGACAGGAACTCACTCTCTTCTCAGTCTGACAATTTCATAGAGGTAAGAGCTCTCTAGAGGCTTGGCTACTATGCCTCTCTGATCTTTCAGTTTGAACTCCAATATCTGTTTCTACAGATATTTGTGCTACAGCCCTGGGTTCAATCCCCAGTACTTTGCATGTGCCAGTAATCCTGTCACTTAGGAGGGTGAGGCAGGAGGATAAGATTTAAAACAAAAGCAACAAAATGGGGGGGTAATTTTTTGTTTTGTTTACTTTTTCTTTCTTGAGACAGGGTCTCAGCAACCCCAGCTGACCTTTCCAACTTGCCATGTAGCCAAAGGGGACCTTGATCTTCCCAAGCGCTGGCCTGCAGGTGTGTGCCACCTGTCAACTACCTAGTTCTAAAATCTCACAGAGGACTCATCCTTGGTCATCCTTCCTATTCTTCCCTCCACGTCCAGTTTACTGGCTAGTCTTGTCAATGCCAGCTCTGAAACATATCTGCCCACTCCTCTCCATTTTCCTTGCCATCTCTCCTGTCCAGGCCATCACCTCATTCCTGTGACATCAGGGCTGGTCTCTTCAGACCCCCTTACTAGCCAGCTGCAATATTAATATTCCTAAAATGGAAGCGAGAACAAACCTTCTCCTTCGTTAAGCCCTTTAATTGCTTCCCACTGCCAGAAACAAGAGCTGCATCCAACTAATGGCAGCCAGCAAGGCTCTGCTGGCCTCGGGACCTCACTTCTGCCACTGCCCCTTTGTTTTCTCTTCTCCAGACCTTTGATCCTCTCTTTCCTACCTGCAGCAATTTGCCTAGAGATCTGAAGAACAATGGGAGTCCAAGCATGTGGGCACTGTTCTAACAATGAGTGCTGAAGGAGGCAAAGAGAGCACACACAGACACACACTCACACACAGACAGACACACACACAGATACACAGACACACACACAGATACATAGACACACACACAGATACATACACACACACAGACACACACAGATACATAGACACACACACAGATACAGACACACACAGACACACACACAGATACATAGACACACACAGACACACACAGATACATAGACACACATACAGATACACACACAGAGATACACAACACACACAGGCAATAAAGATGGAGGGACCTGGGGGATGACTCAGTGGGTAAGAGACCTTGCTGTGCAGGATGGAGACCCAACTTTGAACTCCAAGTACCCAGGCATGGCCTCACACAACTGTAACCCAGCCTTGGAGGACAGAGACAAGCAGATCCCAGGAGCTTAAATGAGCTTCAGGTTCAGGGGGAAATCTCAAGGGAATAAGAAGACAGTGATAAAGAAAAATGCTCAGTGCCATCCTCTGGCCTTTTCTTGCATGCACATGGATGCATGTGTCCACACGCATGCATGTGATATGTACATATGCACGCACAAACACACAAAGAAAGAATCTTAGTTTATAGATAACCAATTTGTTTTCCTTTTACAGGGACTCCAGGCAGACACACTCAGATGGAACAGTTGAGAACAATTAAAAAGCTTGCTTTGAAGTTTTGTGAAAATATAGGTTGCATACAAAGAGGAAATATATTGAATAGCCATATTCCCAGGATGCAGTTGGGTACCCTAAGCATCTTCAAGCATTTGTGGCTGTTCTGCAGAACAGAGAACTCCCACTTCTTCTGGTCAAAGGACAAAGCCCTGGAGAAATACAAATACAATTTAAAAGAGCTCTTGGTCAGTATAGCCATTTGCATTCAAAAGAAATTATTTCTGAAGCAACCCTCTCAGAATTCCAATTAGAGATGTAAAATGCCCGCACATAAATGGGAAGGTTTAAATTGAGGTGTAGAATCATATTGAGGTTACTAACTTGATAATGTTTGAGTCATCAAATAAATGTCCCATCCTGCTTTGTTCATAACACATGCAAGTTATATCCAGGTTAGTTTGGGTTAATAGTCCCTTTAATTATCCTAATGGCCTTCCTGGCTTGCCAAGCTATATTCTCCTTCCATTTGGCCTCATCATACACTGTCTATTTTTAACAGCTTCCCTAAAATGGGTGTCAAGGGAGTCAGGGATGTCTAGGGAAGGAGAGTTTATATCTGTGACTGAATTCATGCACTGATTCTACAGAGATTTAAGAGCGCCTCCTGTGCACCAGTCACCGGGCAGTGGAGACAAAGCAGGAACAAGGCAGGTTGCGCCTTGCAAGAGTCTAAAGTCTGGTTAATGCTGGTTAGCATGCAATCAACCTGTGGAGAACAGGCGAGGAGAGGGGTATGGCATCGCAATCCATTCAAAGGCGGTGTCTAGGAGGGCTGTGATTTGGGTGGTGTTCCTAGCAGGAGGACCAGCCCGAGTGGACCTAGAGGCAGCATCCAGACACTGAACATCCCTGGTACTTGGCCCTCATCACTGTTCTGGGAGCACATGGGCCTTCCGTCACCTATCCTCAGGACCCCAGGTATCTCTTCAACCCCGTTTAGTTCACCTGTTTCAGATCCTGTTATCACTCTGATTTCCATTTCAACTGGGAGATCCTCAAAAAGGCACCTCCCCACCTCCAAAAATGTCATGTGAGCTGTAAGAACGAGGCGAAGGGAAATGCACATGGACCACCGTGAGATGGTCACCAAGACAATCTTGTGGCAACAGCTGTCGAATTATTTTAATTCTGGAGATATGCAATTTGGGGTTGGAAAGGATACATTTATTTGTCTACCTGTACCTTAATTCATTTTATTGCCACACAAGCTTCGCACTGGCAGGAGCCTCTGTCCGGCTGCACTGGTTCCCAGGTGCCCAGCAGAGCTCTCGACTCGGGCTTATTCCAGAAATATTTGTTGAAACATTTAATTCACTTTATAGCGGATAGTATGTCTGACAATCTTGACTCTCAAGAACCCCTGGGGGTCAAATGAAAAAGGCAGTGTTTCCTCAGAGTGGACGTTCAAGGTTCTAACAAATCAAGTAGACCACAGACAGGATGGTTCAAAAGAAGGGCGATGTGGACTCTCGGCTCTCTCCTCGGTGCTTTGGCTAAAGCCTGCTTCGCTAAATGTTATCTCTTTGTGGCAGGTAGATGAGATTTTTTTTTCCAGTCTGCAATCTCAGATGCTCTGTAAATCCACTCATCATTCAGAGACTGGGGCGGGGGTGGGGGAGGTGGGGACCTTTTCGGGTCACTACTGAAGAGACATAAACACAGATGGGCCAATGTCCCTAGTCTTTCTAAGGCTAAGACCAGCCACTGCTGAGAAGTTCCTGATCAAGGCTTGACTCTTCCCAGGCCTTTGAACCTGCTCTTGGGTTATGGGAGCGTTTGTACCAAGAGTCCCAGTATCCCTGGACACCCTAATACTGCAGGGTGGGTACAGGTAACCACGTGGTCACCATCTTCTTCCCTTTGCTGTCTCTAAGCTGCCCTTGGGCTCTCCCAGCCTAGGAAGTTTCTCCCGTTTCTCTCCCACCCCCAGGGCAGCTGTCTCCTCACTTCATTGAGCACAGCTACTTCTCTACCTACGGCCCATCAAAATCCCCCGAGGCAAAGAAGAAGTCTCTCCACGTGCACGCAGTGAAAAGCAGGGCAGAGAACCAGCCTAGAATATCAAGACATTTTCATCCCACACACAGTTCCGCTCAGCTATTTCAACTAGTCATGTTCAAATGCCAGTTAAAGAAACACCCTTAGGAGAGGACCCCAAGATGGGGGCCAAATGCCCGATATTGACAACATTCGATCGCTCCCTGGACAGTAAACAGAAGTAAAGGAAAACTTGGCTGCGCTCCTTCCTCGTGGTCCCAGCTCCGTTTAAATTCTGTCAACTCCCCCAGCTTCCTAGGAAACTGTCTGGTGTGTAAGCCTTTCCACCTTCTGCTGCGGAGAAGCTTTCTGCGGCTCTCACCTCAAACCTCTAGGAAGAGTCCCTGAAACTTCAAAGGGAAGGCACTCAGACACTGCGCTGGTGGGTAGAATACAGATGTTCAGGAGTGCCGACATCTTCAACGGGGGACCTTTCAAAACAGACTTCAAAGAAAGTGCTCTCCTGCTTTGAGACTTTCCCACATAAGTAATAAATGAAAATAATTGCCCCTTTCTAGATGCGTCTGATTTTATCTAGAGAGACTGGGTTGTTAAATAGGCTAGAGAACTAAGAATGTGCCTGGGGCCTCGGGGGTGCATGAACCCTCATGGGAGCATTTTTGAGGGCCCTCTGGTATCTGCCTCCTCCCAGTAGCCTTCAGGATGGTGTGTGGGCACTGGCGTTTGGAAATAAACTCTATTCTCTTTGGGAGTAACTACTGTTTTTCTTTTCTAAATACTGAGTTCATTAGGTATTGAGACAGGGTCTCAAGGTAGTCAACTCACTTTGTAGTAGCCAAACAGGACCTTGAATTTCTAATCCTCTGGCCTCTCCCCAAATTCTGGGATTACAGGCATGTGCCAGCAGGCCCAGTTTATGAAGTGATGGGCATTGAACCCAGGTCTTTGACATGCTAAGCAAGCACTCTACAACTGAGGCCCATCTTCAGCCACTAAATCGGGGTTTTAAATAACGACGTTCTTCCAATGAAATTAAAACGTGAAACAATGTCTTACTGAGGTGTGGCATTTCCCCCTATTTATAGAGCCTTCCGATTCCTGTCATATTAGATAGGAGCTGGTGTTGAGCTACAGGGAAAAGCTTAGGCGTCAGTGCCCACCCCTCCCCAGGAAGATGATTTTTAAAGACGAAAAAAGTGAAGTAAATGTTCCCATTCTGGCCCTCGGCTTCCCTGGGAGAGCTCCTGCCTACCAGAGCTTTGAGGAGGACTGGATAAAGTAACAGCTGGGAAAACTCACAGCCCAACTGGGCACTCAAGATAATGCTAAGTATGTTAGCTAGCTCATTTGGTAACTTAGGAGTAAATCGCATTCTGCCCCTCGTGATCAGTCCCAGATGTGCACAGATGTGCATCAGGATTGTCTGGTGTTTCTTTCCTTCTTCTTCTGGTCGTCTTTTTTTTTTTCACTTGTCTTAAAATCCAAGCGTTTGCTCACCTGTGGACCTTGTAACTGTCCTGCTGAAGAACTTTCCAGGTGTTTTTGATGTACAGGTGTGTAAAGTTGAAAACTCAGAAGGCCAAGGACCACATGCATCACTGAATAAATACTAGACAGGTGGCGAAGGCAGGGGGACTTAAATATCATTGTGAAATTTAAAACTTGAAATTCAAAAGTTTGGGAAATGGCATCTTATGTCACTAGCAAACATATAATTACTACAAAAAGATAAATAACAATGACCAGCTCAATTAACATAATGCAAGTAGGTTTCATATAGTTTGGGCTCAGCACTCAGAGGGCCCAGACAGAAGGATTACTGCAGGTTCAAGGCAAGCTTGGGCTACACAGTGAGCCAGAGGCCAGACTACAAAGCAAGACCTGACCTCAAAAAAAAAAAAATCAACAAAATATAATTGAAAACAAAACAGAGTTCTTGGCTATGTCTCCCTATGTCTAGGGAGATTTGTTGACCCAGCTAAAAGACAGATAAAACACACCTAAAGTAACAAGGGGGCAGTCATTTAATGCAGAAACCCAGTTAACAAAAAGAGACACGAAGCCAAACAACAGACAAGACTTCAAACGATACTGCATAGTGTTCCGGGTCAGTTCTTGCACAACCGTTCCATTGTTCTTATGCATTTGAATCCAGTACAAAGACAGCGCGTTGACTTCAATTCATTAAAAGTAATAATAAGGCAAAAGAAGAAGAATCCTCTGGTGACAAGAAACAGCCACAAAGAATGCACAAAATATCAGGTGCTGACACAAGACACCACTGGACACGTTCTGAAGATGCTGCATTAAAATCGAGCAAGCCTGATGTTACAGTGACAAGAAAATTATACTCGTTTTGTTACGAATCCTTTTGCAAATAGAAACGACTCTCTGGAGATCGTTATATACAAACTTTCTGAAATAAATGGAAATCGTACAAATTTTTCCATCACTGTTCCTCTTTTCTGATGCCTATAAATGTCCCGTGGCACTGTTCCTCCTTTTGTACAGTCAAAGCATAAATAGTCATTAAAGCACTTGAACCCACAGTAGTCTTGTCCTCAGAAAGGTTGGGAGGTTCTGCATGATTTTCTATCAATCATCTGGAAAGGGCTGCAGGCAACAGGTTGGAATGTAAAAGACCTCTTTGTGCTTGGAACCCTGGTGTGAACTCAGTTCCACTCCGATTAGGAGTGACCCCACTCAGTAGCTGGGCCTTCTAGCGTACAGACAGTTATACCGTGGAGTCCCGGCCAGACTTTAGATGTGCAATCTTGGTCCGGCTAATAAACGGATAAGCGATGCAGAGACCTCCAGCTGCCACAATGAAGCCTAAACTGCACCAGGCACAGAAGATAGACCAGCTGTAGCCGTGTTCCACATCGTGAGGCAGGCTGTAAATTAGCTTCGGGACCCGGTTCAAATCATAGGAGATGCTGGCAGCGTACGTGCAGAGTGAGATGGTGCAGAAAATTCCTGGGAGGAATACAAAGAGAACAGAACGATCAGTTGTGCTTCTGCTTGTGTCCAGAGAAACACCAGACGAGCCTCGGTGAAGATCAGATCACTCCAAATCCAGGAACACCTGGAATTCTATTACTTGAGCGAATTCATTCCGCAAGCATCAACAAAGAGAAGGGAAAACTCAGATAATCTGAGCCACTCAGATTTGTTTTGCCTAGTTTAAGTAACAATGCATGTTTCAATTCAGTTTTGTTTTTATTTTTTTATAGTTTTGTAAAAAAAACAAAAAAAAATCTGGTCTTTGGCCAGGTGGTGGTGGCACACACTTTTGATCCCAGCACTTAGGAGGCAGACAGGGGGATCTCTGTGAGCTCAAGGCCAGCCTGGTCTACAGAGCAAGTTCCAGGACTGTTACACTAAGAAACCCTGTCTTGAACCCCCCCCCAATGTCTTTCGGTGTGTGTGTGTGTACATGTATGAGTGTTATGTGCTGGTATCTATGCATGTGCAGCTATACATGGAGGTCAGAGGATAATTTCAGGTTCTAGTCTTAAGTTGCGCTCCACTTTTTTTGTTTTGTTTTGTTTTGTTTTGAAACAGGGTCTCTTGTCTCTCCCAAGCCTGGAGCTTAACCAAGGTTGGGCTGGGCCGTGAACCTCTGTCTCCCCACTCCTAGGGACAACCTCCAGTTCTCAGGAGCTATTTCCCAGGCCATGTGTTTTGGTGCTGCTGCTTGTTTTTACTGAGAAGGGGTTTCATTTAGCCCATGTTCTTCTTGGAAGACACAAAGGATGAACTTGCATGTCTGACCCTTTGCCACTACCTCTTGGGTGCTGGGATCACCAGCATGTACCACCACAGTTGGTTTCAGGCAATGCTGGAGCTGAACCCAGGGCTTCCTGCATATGAGGGGTGTGTGTGTGGGGGGTGGAATCTAACAGTCTCTCAAATCTAACACAATACAGCTGTCATTTCCTTTATTCTATACCTACATTTTTATAGAGTTGCAATCATTATAGAAAGTCATCTTTTCTTTTTCTTTTTTGTACACATCAGTTTTATTGTAGCAAGGCAAGTTGTACACTTTAGCATTTAAAATGGATTATTATATTTATCATGTTGCCTGTAAAATTAAATGAATTATTAGAAGTGGCTATGTTTTCGTGAGATACAGAATCTATCACACACTAGGCCTTCAACAACTTTTTAAAAAATAAAATAAAATAATGTATATTTACAAATTATGTCTAGGAATTTGGAATTGATATAAAAATCTTAGTAAAGATATCATGCACGTCAATCATGCAAATTGTAATTAATTTGAGTGACTAACATGTAACAATATTTTACCTTATCACACCAATTACGTATATATACAAATTTCCTTCAAGAACGCTAAGATCAGAGCTGGGCAGACAAAACAAGGGCTCATTTGTTAAAGTTCTTGCCTTGCAAGCATGAAGGTCTTGGTCTGATATCCACATAAAAGCCAGTCATGGGGGCACATACTTACAATCACAGCACTAAGAAGGGGGAGACAGGCAGATAGACTCAGGGCTTACTAGCCAGCCAGCTTAGCTCCCTGGGCTAGTAAGGGACACTGTGAAAAAGCACAACTCAGAGATTGTCGCCTGAGGTTGTCATCTGACCTCCAAATGCAGGTGCACTCACACACACACATCACTTATAAACGTGTTTCTTAGTGTCCGCGTGATAGTCCGAGGATGTAGATGTTTCTTGCTACCTGATGGACCCTCAGGAATGTTTTATGGAGGTGGGCATAGGATGAGAATGGGGTGTTTGCAGAGTTTGTGAAATAAAATGAGCAAATGAGAACAGAAACTGGCATTCAATCAAGTGTCAGAATGTCCAAGCCCCACACAGTCTCTCATCACACCCTGGATTATTGCTGTGGGCAATGGAAGAGATGTCTCTTTGCTGGGAAATGGTTTTTATATCCTTGGGGATACACGAGGCACAACTTTTAGAACTGAGAAGACAGAGGCAAAAGGAAGCAAAAACTCTACCCTGTCTTAATCTGCAGCTTTGGAGATCAAAGCCACCAGCAGAGAAACCAACTCAGAGCAGGCGACAGTTCGCAGGAAATAAAGATCACCCTACATCCTAATGGTGCTTCCCAAGCTCTAGACGTCTGCTTCCATTTGGATCAGCAAAGGCACATTACCTAAGTCTTTTTCCAAATGTGCACATGGAAAATAAATAATCCAAAATAAAAGTACTCTGTCTGAGATAATTTGGTATTTCCTGCTTTTTGTCTGGCTTTCTGTGTAAGCTCAGAAATAAATGATTTTGTTGGTCTGAAAAGGATAAAGTAATAATATTGTCTGACTTCTTTCTGCTCTGCCCTGTTTTGTTTTGTTTTGTTTTTCAGAAATGGGTATCTCTGTGTAGAACTAGCTGTCCTGGAACTCACTCTGTAGACCATACTAGCCTTAAACTCAGAGATCTGCCTATCTCTGCCTCCAATGTATTGGGACTAAAGGTATATGCAACCACCACCGAGTTCTGCACCGCTTTTGTTTGTTTTTAGCAGCAGACATATCACCCGAGTTGTCCATAGGGAAACCATTCTTTCACCGAGGAAAAGAACCCGGTGAAGAGCAAATGCCCTTACATCTGTCCACACGACTGCACTGACAACAAAATCCATGTTTGTGAACAACAAGACCCTAAAGGCATGCTGATACTAGAACAATAAGGCTGTTGGGAGAAAATTGATCTCTGGAAAATCAACAGGTAAAGCGTAATGACCTCTTCCCAGGGAAACAGCTTCACGCTGCAATCCGAAGTCTGCATACAGCTGACTGCGTAAAAGCAAGCATTTTTACAAGCAGCATGATGTTAATGACCTCTGAAAGCTTGAGTTCAAACTCAGACTTTCCAAGCATCCTTTGATGTAAAACGCACTGGGCTGGGATGCGAGAAATATTCATTGTGGTCTCCGCGGGACCCTGATATTGCCTCGCCTTCCCTCCGGCCTTTGTGTAGAGCAGGGGCCTGCCAACGCAAGTCCCTTCTAACGCTCATTATTCTGCTAATCCCAAATAAGACCCAGAATAAGTATATTCCCTAAGACCTCTCTGTGACTGTAGTACTACTAGGAAACTAAGCTTTGAAAAATGCAGCAGCTTACATTGCTTTCTGAATAAATTCCCTTTGATTTTATCTAAAATGTTGACTTTTCCGAGCACTCTTCCCTCCAAGAACTCCATGAAGCTGCTTTTGGCGTGATGCATTTTACTATCGCACCCTGGGTTCATGCTGAATAAGAAAGGATGCTAATCTGAAAACATGGTCAGGGCATCGTGTACTGAATGAGTATGTGTTTCCCGGGCCCTTGGTGAGAACAGACCTCAAGGACACTGTGTGGAGTGTGTCTAACTGGATTTCTTTTCTTGCCCAATATGCCAGGGGCTGAAGCTCCCTACAGCTTAATCTGTACCCCTCCTGGGAGCAAAATATAGACAATTTTGGCCATGAGTCTATCTTGTTTATCAGTCTGCGTGTATTACATATAATAATAATAATTGTATGTCAGTGGTGGGCCAGAGAAAGGGAGCTGACGCATAATTACCCCATGAGCCAAAAAGTCCGGAGGAAAGCAAAGACAGTGGTGGTGGTGGGGCTTAGAGTTAGCCTCTTTTTCCAGGTCACAGCACCAAATGCTAAATATAATAATAAATAGAGTGGCCAATTGGGGAAAGGCAGGTAATTATGTGTCAGCCTCTTTCCGGAGCCGATCACTATCTTATTGTATTTCACAGTGAGCGTGACTGGGAGACAGTGGAATCTTTGGCAGATGGGGACTGGTAGAAGGAAATTAGGTCACAGTGGGGGACCCTCAAGGGGACTAATGGAGCCCCATAGGGTTATTCTGTCTATGGGCCCAAAGCAATGGTGCTAAGAGACCATGGACTGAAGACTCTAAGACCATGAACCCCAAAACCAAACCAAACCTTTCTTCCTTTTCAATGGAAAAGGGATTTTTGTCACACTATAGATACTAACACATCTTATAAATTTGATTGTCCTTTTCTCTGGCTTTTTTTTTCTTCCTTACCTGTGTTTATTTTACCATGAAATACCTCATGCTTCTCCCTGCCACTCAGGTCCTTTCTGGGGAAGAGATACTCATCAAACTGATGCAATTTTATCTCCTTGCCTCCCTGGCATGGTGTCAGCAAGAACAGGCCTACTGGCCCACTCAGGTGTTCCCTGTCTGCCCTTCCCTCTTCCCACAATGCCCCATATGGTTTCTAGAGCTGACTTCCCTCCTTCTGAAAGCTCTTGGAGTTGTTCTAGATGAGACAGAAACCAAGGAGAGATGAAGAAGAGCTCTTCCATCTGGACCCTCGCATCCTGAGCAAGTCTGCAAGGGACCAGTGGCTAGAGATGTTCTTGGTTCCATGGAAGGGTTTATTCATGGTCGTACAAGGACATGTACTGAGATCTTGTAAAAAGAAGCTTGTCACATGCAAGATATTTAGAAAAAAATCTACCTGGGTATAGCATCCCTTTAATCCCAGTACTTCAGAGACAGAAGCAGGTGGGTCTCTGTGAGTTCAAGGCCAGCCTGGTCTACATAGTAAGTCTTAGGACAGCCAGAACTACGTAGTGAAACCCTGTCTCAAAACAAACAAATAAACATATAATCCTAAATTTGATCATATCAGGGGAAAAATCCTTGTTTTAAATGACAAAGTCATGCCTACTGCAGCCAGATCCATAGTTTAGGCCAGCTTTGCTAGAAGCTCCATTTTAAAACCCTCACACACCTTAGAGTGGTCACATGTGTGACCTTAATTAAGCTACTGTAGCACAACGTACTTCAGCCAGAGAGGCACGGGACTGAAAACAGCGGTTTTCTCAGAATTCCAGAGGCTGTGAATCTAAGTTCAAGGCATCAGCATAATGGCTTGCCTCTGAAACCACCTTCCCTTGGACACGGCTACCTTCACCTCACATCTTCACATGTAAATATTCAAAGCTCCCCCTTCTCTAAGACCAACACCATCTCCACCGGCTTATGACACAACATGGTGCCCTAATTTCATGTGAGATTGTCTTTAAAGTCCTTGTTTCCAAGTTAAGTCATTCTTTGAGATCCTGAGGGTTGGGGAACCAACATACAAATTGTGGAAAATTTAACTTAACCCTTAGTATTGAGTGTGTTGGGTCTGCGAATTGAACAGAATATACTTCTATTTATTTTACAGGTCTCAGCAAGACTGTGCTGTCTTAATGCACTATATTACCACTTACTTATTATTGTCTATGTTCCAGACCTAGTTCTGCTTAGATGAGAGGTAGTTTTGTGTTATCTAGAGGATCACATAAAAGCTCTGGAACCCAAAGCATTCTACCACTTCCCGACATGCATTGAAAGCAAAGGTAGTAGGTACTTCTTGGATTATCTGTAGTTTCTACATATTGACTAACAGGCTCATAGAGTCAAGAAAGTCTGGTAAACAAAACTGAACTCCACAATTAGCTGGTTAATACCCTTTTAAGAAGTAATTCATGGGGGCTGATAAGATGACTCAGTGGTTAGGAGCACTTGCTGGTCTTGGAGGGTCAAGGTTTGATGCCCAGCCCCCACATGTTGGCTCACACTAGCTGTAACTCCAGTTTCAGGTGATCCAGTGCCCTCTTCTGGTGTCCATGGGCACTGCATACACATACTACACAAATACACACACAGGAAAACCACTCAGACACACCCAATACAAATGAATCTTTTTTAAAAAAACTTTTTAAAAAAAAAAAAAAGGTAATTCGTACCAAATTGTCCCATGAAGGAACTGCCTACTCATCAAGTTACTTCAGGTAATACCTCATTCTCGTCAGCAGGGGTCTAGTTCGTACAAAATACAAAGAGAGGTGTTTCTGCATGCAAACATTCAAAAAAACTGAAGTCTACCTTGAGGATCCATACAGAGAGAGGTTAGCTCTCCACTCTCCCCTCCAGCTTTCCCTTCCCCTCTTTTCTCCCACTTCCAGCCCAGTCAGTGGCCCCAGGAGAAAGAGGTCCCCTGTCCTGAGCTTGCTCCTGGCTATACAGCTGGGCGTATCTTCAAAGCGTGAATAATTACCGCTTTCCTGACAACCCACATATGCAGCTACTTCTCTTATAAAATATTAAAGGGTTTTCTGCCGATATTCTTAATTAGAGCACATCATGACATCACAGAAGAGCAGGACTGGAGGGGATATTTTTAGATTGGGACAGCAAATAAATTCATGCCACTGTCCCAGATCATCAGCCTGGTTTCTTGCCCTAAAACCTCGGAGGTGCTTATGACCACTTGGAAGATGTAATTAGGCTAACCAGGCCCATTCTTTTTTTAATCTCCCTCCTTCGAAGTGCTTAAAAGGCTCAAGAGTAGAAGGTGCTTCCCTCTGCTTTAGCTTGCTTGATAAACAGCCAACTACAACACCCAGAGGCATAAACATCGATTTTCTTTTCCATATGCCTTCAGAAGATAGCCTGCCCTTCATTCTGGTCTTTCTGCCCTTTCAGCAAAAAAAAAAAAAGGACTTGCTCCTTTTCACATAGATTAACTCAAAAAGCTTCACCTCTGTCCTCTCAGCTAAATGATGTGGCAGGCCTAGCGGAGGCAGACAAAACTCATAAAAAAAATAGTAAACAAACACAATGAAGAGATCCATGATCTTCAATTCCTTTTTTAAAAAATCTAATCTTTTTCTGCAATATTGCATCCATTTCCTTTAGAGGCGAAGTCTGCCCTGCCCGTAAGGCGGACACTCACTGCTCCTGCTCAGTGTGAAAATTCATACATTTTGTTGCAAAAATGTTAATGTATTTGATTTTGCAACAATGCCCCAGACCTTGCTGACATGTTAGATAACACAGAACACATGTGCCTTTTACAAAAATAAAATATTTAGGCCTTGAATTTTAAAACCCATTCCCAGGGTTTCAGAGTGTCTGTGGTTTAGGTTGTAGTTGATGGATAGCCTCGATCATTCTAGGCTCAGACCCCTTTTATTTAGATGGATTGAAGCAAGGGAGGGTCAGGCCAGGGTGGGTGCTGGCTGCTCCTGATGTTTTGAAGGGGCTGCCTGCACTCTGCCCTTTCCTCCACAGTCAGCATGGGGGTGTCACATGCCATGCCACCTGCGCTCTTCCAGAAGGGTTCAGTCTTTGAAGGACAATGGTACAGTTGATCCTGAGACCTGCACCCAGGGAGGAAAATGGAACACAAGTGCTTTGTGGAAGACTTCCAGTGTATTAAAAAAAAAAAAAAAACAAGGTGAGGTTTCAGCAGATGAAGGAAGGTGTTTGCCCAGCCCTGAGTTCCAACCTGGGAAGCCACACGATGGAGGAGAGAACTGAATCCCACAAGTTGTTCTCGGACCTCCACAAACACAGGGCAGCACACCGCATGCATGCGCGCGCACACGCACACACACACACACACACACACACGAATGCAATAAAAGACAGATTTAGATTCTATAACAGATTAAAAACTAGACTAAAACTGAAAATATTGAACAAATTAACTCTCTAATGGTAACAATGGCAGCTATATTAATTACTGTCATTCAATAGAATGCTTCATTTACTCGTTTATGTTTATTTGGTTTTTCATGTGTCTACATGTATGTGCTTGAGTGTGTATACACATGTTTATGAAGGTCTTAGAACAGCCCTGAGGAATTTTCTCCACCTTCTTTGTGACAAGGGCGCTCATTGGCTTGGAGCTCACCAAGCAGGCGTGGCTAGGGCTGGTCAGCTACACCAATCTTTGCCTCCCCACCACTGAGATTACAAGCACACACCACCACATTCAGAGTTATATTTTTACGTGGGTTCTGAGGATTAAAGTGAGGCCCTCATGCTGTTGGGGGCGGCACAGTCACTTTGCTGAGTCAGCAATTTCACCACCCAGCAGTTTCATTCATTCATCATTTAATGTGGACAGAGTACTCATTCGCACTGCACTGAAAACAGGACACTAGCAACAGGCGGGTGCTCAAAGCTAGACAAAGAGGGTCTCGCTGGATCAGTCCTCTGTGTATGTCATTGTGCCGGAGCATGTAACTTAAGAGCATGTGATATCATAGATCTAACGTGACACCCCAAGTCCTTATCGGGGAAGCCTTGCAAGGCTGGAGAGTAGGGGTCAGGCATATGGAGTTAGAGCCCAGCTCTCAGATGCAAACTGATAGTCTGAAAGCAGTCGCTCCATATGCAGTTTGTCAAGGCTGGTCCATGGGCAGCGTGGTTTAAAGAAGAAGGTTGTTCTGTGCCTCTCTTTAACAGCTAGGCTGTCGTCACATCACTGGGGTTCCCACTGAAGGGCCAGCTAATCAGTTCAGGCAGAGAATGAAGACGCCAGCGTATTAGAAGGGGCTAAGTTTAGCATCAAGAATCTGTGGGAGGGCTGCTGTCTGGAGCTGCTGAAGACAGCCTGTTTAATTAAAATCAATTCTTTTAACTCTTCATTGCCTGCCACTACCTCAGAAGGGGCTTCAGCCACCTGGATTAACCACTATCTTGGTGTTCTGGAAGGAAGATGGAGGCACTGTTTGTATCAACAAAAGGAACCTCCCTACACCCCACTTCAAGCGACAGAAGAACACAGCACCCTGAAAACTGCCAGTCACTTCAAGCCACTGGGTTTTCACACTCCTTCCTGTAAAAACCAGCTCCTTGGCCTCCCCAAAACCGTTAGACTTGGCTTGTGTGGCCTTGTGGTTTGTTTCAATAGTAACGGCTGTTTCATATTCTGAACATCTTAGTTACTCATGCAGAGTAAAAGATGGCCTTTAAAATAAATAATGCTTCTGGAACTTTTGGCATGGGGCCTTTCAAGAGTTTGGAGGAAGGAGCCAGACATTATAATGTCTAGCTGCAATAATATAATGTATAGACTCAGGACAGAGGGGACAGCTGTGAGTTCAAAGCCAGCAAGTCCCAGGCTGTCCAGGGCTACACAGCAAGACTCTATCTGAAAAACAAACAACCAAGAAGCGCTGAGGGGAAGCAAACCGCACTGCTTTGATGCACTGTGGCTAGAAACCAAACATTTGGGGTGCAACTAGCAAAGAGGAGAGAAAAGAAGAGATTTTTGCTGACAACGAATCCCCAGCCAAGGCTTAGAAGAATCTCTGAACAATTTGGTCACTTCATCTGGCCTGTTCATAGACACGAACCCAGAGTCTGCCTTTAAGGGTTCACATCCTCCTTCCAAACTTAGGAACCAGCTTCAAGCCTTCCTGAATTACATCACTGGATAGCCCTCTAAACCTGGGAGAACTAACTTGGCGTTCAGCTCAGAACTATACAGAGTCCATGGTTTGTCTGGTCGTTTTGTTGGCGGTGTTTATGACAGTCCACAGACAAGGCCACACCCCTGCATGGAAAACCAGTAAAGTGGAGTAAGGAGAAAGGAGAACTGTTTGTCATGTCAAGGCCATGAAGTGAGCATGCTAGAAACCAAAGCAGCCCTCATCTGTGGGCTCTGAGCGAAATGCAGAAAAGATGGCGTGGAAGTGTAGGAAAAATACCATGATGAACCCCACTGGTTTGTACACTTAGCATATGCTAATAGAGTGGAAAACCAGAGAGCTCAGTCCTGGGGGCACTCTGCTGCCAAAACACAGGTTTGATAAATCACCTATAACAGAGAGAAGTACCGGGGAAAAAAATCATGTTGAGGTCACTTAAGTACCAAAACCCCAGGGAAGTGGAAATGGTCATCTAGAGTAGTGTTGGTTCTTCTGTTGGGTCGACTTGGTGAGACTTAACCTGGCATTCTCTCATTAGTCACATGTCACTTCCTGTGAAGGCTGAAAAGGAAACCATTTCTTCTCTGTAGCCACCTTCCACTAGCCACTGAAGACCCAACTCCCACCTCCCTTTTACACAAAAATTTCCTTCATCTGTTAACCAAAAAACCTAGCCATGGCTCCACACCCCTCCATGGCTCCACACCCCTTGTGCTTTAAGCAAAGCCATCCTTCCGTGAAACCTTCTAGTGGTTTCCATCACCTTCACTTCAAATTCATGCTCTTCCTGTCATTAAGGGATCTCTAACGATTTGGTCCCTGACCAGGACTCCGGCTTTGTGATGTGCCTCTCCTTCTCCTATTGCTCAGAACACACACACCCAATGTTTGCCCAGAGTCTGGGGCTGGTGGCTTCCGTAGCCCACAGCTCTCTCCCAACGTCTGGCTTCTCGTGACTCAACCCAGAAACTGTTGCCTCACCCAACCCGACCGCATACTGCTCATCTTCTTCCCTGCTTATATTGCTATCACAAATCACTTCTTCTGTCTCTCCACAATAAAAAAGGGCAGCGGCACTGCCTGCTAGAGAGGCTGTGTCTCTGAGACCAAGAACACAGGAAGTCCTCCAACAGTAATGCCAAGGACACCATCTCAGGTACATGGACGACGAGGGGACTTTTGCAGCTGCTGACCTTCCTCTCTTTGAGTGATCCTGAGAAAAAGTGGCCCATCTTTGTCAAGAGCCCAAGCCAGAATTCAAGGCATAAACCATGAGACAGAAAATACCAGAACCAGCTCTAATGGACACTTCCCTCTGACCCATTAATGCCACTGTGGGAAAAGAGGCAAGGCACTTTGCATACTGTTCCCGTTAAACTGTGTTTCCTCCGAAAGCTGAGGGAACGTCGTCTGCTTGCTCTCTTCTCAACAGTAAAAACATGATGAATAGTGATATGACCCCGCTGAATCCTGGGCCACAGAGAGGAAGTCGATGGTGTACAGTATACCTGTCATGAGGAACAGGAGTCCAGCCACGTGTTGGGTCAGGCTTTCTTCCCAGAAAAAGCTGACAGTGGCCACGATGCAGCCACACAGCAGGACAGCCACCGCCATGCCCAGGAAGCCAGCTGTTATTCTTCTTAGATCTAATCTCAAAACAGAAACAGACCATCAAAATCGGAGGCAAGGCCGGGAAAATGACTTAAAAACTACAGAGATTTCCATATTGTGAGAAGAAGCTAGACAGGCAGGCGTGGGACCTGCAGGGTGGAGGATTTGGGGGATTCTCAACCTAGGATGTACCCCTCTGTGTCCATGAACTCAGTTACAACTACAGAACAGAGGAGGGGACAACCCTAGGATAAACATGAGTGACAAACAAGATCCGCAGTTAAGTGGGTGAGGCAGATTCAGGAAACACATTCTCAGCCGTCAAAGAACAACCCAGGGGAAGGGTCAGCACAGCACAGCGGCTGTTATTAACCTGGCTTCTCCTCTTTGGAAGAAAGAGCCTAGAAGGCAAGCTTGTACTAAAGGAGGATTTTGTCTGAGCATCCCAGTTGCCAATTAGTTTTGTATTTTTCATTTGTAGCTACTCCTGTCTATTTCCGACAAGTATTTAAGAGAATGCGAGAAGGTGAAGGCACCGTGGAGGAGGAAGCAGGAGCCTACGGTGCACAATCGAGACAGCTATCTGCTCAGAAACACCCTCCCAGCACTGAACACGGATCTCACAAGCGGAGCGCCTGTTTACCTGGCTAAAAAGGGACGATACCCATGGGACAGAGCAACAGTTCACCTATTTACCCAGGCTAAAGAGAGACTATGCCCATGGGACAAGTCTCTGCCGTATGCCTAACTGACAACATTTGTATCTGCTGTTTTCAACCTGTGGGTCACCACCCATTTGAGGGTCACATATCAGAGATCCTGCATATCAGATATTTACATTACAACTCATAGCAGTAGCAAAATTATAGTTATAAAATAGCAACAAAAATAATTTTATGGTTGGGGGCCACCACACCATGAGGAACTGTATTGAAAGGTGGCAGCGTTAGGAAGATGGAGAACCAGCTGCTCTATATACAAAGGTGTCTTCCACTTGCAACATTCAGCTTGCCCACCTTCTGGTTATTTTACTTTCACATTGTTTCTTTCTGTCTTTCCTGCTTCTGCTCCTCTTTGTTAGGAAAAACACGAACTGAAAAGAGCTCTTACCTAGTTTGAAGTCTACCATGCACCTAAACACCAGTGTTCCCATGCACACACCAGGCAACAAGCCTGAACAAAATACCCTGCAGTAGATCTCTACAAACAGCAAGGTTTCTTTGCTCCTGTGGAAGTATCCCAGGGGCATTATGGGAAGGGAAGACTGGCTACAGTAGCTTCCAACTTTGGCCATAGCATCTTAGCCACATGCAGGTTTCCCTATTTCTTGGTTTTTGGTTTGTTGGTTTTTTGTTTTTGTTTTTTGTTGTTCTGTTTTGAGACAGGGTGTTTCTGTGTAGCCTTGACTATCCTAGAACTTACTCAGTAGACTAGGCTGGCCTCAAACTCATAGAGATCCACCTTCCTCTGCCTCCTGAGTGCTGGAATAAAATGTGTGCATCTCCCCTGCCCAGATGGGTTTCCCTATTTCTTCAAAGGGAATACTTATTTCCACCTCAGAGTTTTTAAATATTTTAATCTGAATTAAAACAGGGCTTTTTCTCCCCATTCATAAGAGAAAACATACATCACAAATTAAGGGGTTATGGAGAGTAACAATTTAAATATGCTGAATTTAGTGTTATGGGTACATGGGTACAAAGAATTTGGAGATGGCCACACACATGTGGAGAAAGACTAATAATAGCTCAGTCATTTGCTACAGCATCCCAAGACCCTGTGATGTGAAAAACCTGTCTTCCGCAACTACTACAAAACACAGAGGTGAGACATAACCTACAGCGGCCTGCAATCAGCTCCAGCCATGGTGGAGTCCTCACTGAGGAGTGTACAGATCACCAAGCATAGCTTCTTAGACACAGTCAGACATGCGTGCACTGAAAACATCTTTCTCTTAGAAATCCCCCCAAGGCTGATGTTCAAATCATTCATTGCCTTGCTGGGTAAAGAGGCACAAACTTGGAGAGTTAAAGAGATGAGGTACTTTGCAGAACCCTGTAATTTTCCTATCTGGCCAAAGTCAGTAAAAATGAGCCTGGTCTCCACAGACACCTGAAGCAAAGACCTTCAAGGCTGCTCATAAGGAGTTAGGAAGGAAGACCACTCAGATGGGACCACCATGAAGTGCTTATTCAAATTTGCCAGCAAGAAAGAACTTTCAACAAGTCTTATCATGCTCTCAGAAAATAAGCCATGTTTTATCCAATGACTTTTGCTTTTGTTTTTTAAGACAGGGTTTCTGTCTAGCCTTGGTCATCCTGGAACTCATTCTATAGACATGGATGGTCTTGAACTCAGGGATCCACCTGCCTCCGCCTCCCAAATGCTGGAATTAAAGGCATGCTCCACCACTGCCTAGCTTTTATCCAGTGACTTTCTAAGTCCTAAAGTTGAGCCTCCATGTTTGCCACGAGGTTTGGGACAGAGCTTTTGCTCTACAGTGAGATTTACTGAGGCAGTGTCCACAGTGGCTTTCTCTACCAAGCAACATGACCACAGCCCTCTTCATGGCTTGCTCACTGGAAAAGACAGCAATGCTGACTTCTGACTCTGGGCACACTGGGAAGAACTCAGTGCCACCCACCTCTAGTCAGCAGAATCAACAACTTCCGGGTAAATATCCACCCTTTTCAGTGTCATAGCGCATGCTCTTATCTAGACTTTCACATTTCCACGACAGTGAAAAAGAGCAGTTCTTTCCAATAATAGAGATAAGAGACATTCTTCAGCAAAAATACAATGTTCTGAACTAAACACAGCAGATAAAATAAATATTATATAAAGAAAAATGAGAGCAGTGAAGATATAATGTCCAGGGTAAGTCCTTATACCCACTGACTTGGGGAAAAAAATGAAATGGGCTAGGAAGATGGTTAGGAAGATTGCTCTTGAAGATGATCTGAGCTTGTTTCCCAGCACCCATGTTGGGTGGCTCACGATCGCCTGTAACTCCAGCTTTAGGAAGATCTAATGGTGTGCATGGCCTCTAAGGGCCCATAATTAAAAATACAACTTAAAAAAAAATAAGTTTCAGTCACCTGATGTTAGTTAGCAATGCCACTCAGGCAGACAGGCACACAGCCCTGTCATATAGAGCTTCACACCTGATTGTTCTCACCCTTGAATTGTAAACATGCGGTGTTCACACAAAGTGAACTGACACTTGGAGTGTCTGACCAAGTTCAGCTAGGACCAGAGGGTACGTAGGACAAACAGCTTTCAACCCAAACTTAAGAGGGAGGTGGGAATTTTTGTTTTTTTTTGTTTTTTTTTTTTTTTTTGCTAATCCTTCCCCAGAAATACTTACGGAGCAGGTGCCATTCATCTTGCTGGATTGTCTTGGTTAAATTGAAAGGAATGTTTCGTAAGCGGATTGGCTGAGAAAAGTGGTACTTGATAGCTGTGCAGCGCTGTGCAATTCCTTGAAAGAAATAAGAAATGCGATTTGCTAGCCTTTTCATTTGTAATAGAATTCTGGAGCCCAAGGCAGAATAATTTATCCTAAACCAGGGAATGAATGGGAAAAGGGTAAGGAATCTCTTGATTGCTGTCACTAACAGAGGCAACTTATGGCAGCAAAATACAAAACCTTAAAATAGATTTTAAAAACCACATTCCATTTAAATGCATTTTTATGAGTGTGTATATATACATATATTTGAATATATATGTATATAGATATGATGCCTTTCAATACTGAGTAAGTTTGTATGACTTAAATACAAAGCTGTTCAGGGGGGAAATGGTTGAAGAAAACTAGCCTAGAATTTTAAAGTAACATTTAAATGCCTTTTCTAAATTTGATCTAGTCTCAAACTCTCAATTAAGCTTCACTCCAAAACTTCATTAGTATATGTGTTATTTGGAAATTAGAAGATTTTCCCCATAGTCAGCTTCTACATGGTGGTTTAGGGCACAGCTACAATTGTCAAGCAAAAGTCTGTTCAGTCCTCCAGCAGCTCGTGTCATTCCTTAATGCTACAGACCTGAACTATGGAACTTGAGGAAGACTTTAGTCTTGATGGAAGAGGAATTCCTCTCTTCCCCTCGTCTGGTGGCATGGCCAGTCCCCCTTTGGACATGGCCTTGTGTAGCTATTGGGTTATCTTCAGCCCTCTTCCTCATCCTCCTACCCAATGCGTTCATTGAACGACTTTATGCGTCTGTTCTCCTAAAGTCTTCTGAATTCTATGAACAGCATTGTTCTTCTCCTAAAACGCAGCAACAAACAAAACATACTTCTCTCAGGTCAGTCATGACCAGTCGTTTGAGTAAACGCAGCTCATTAAAGTGACTTTAAAAGCAGCATGAGTGTATGACAGCCCTTTAACCCAAGCAGCTGTTCACTGGAGAATCCTCATAGATACAAATTAATCTCTAGTGGCTAGACACCCAGAAAAAAAATAAAAAAGAAAGAAATCAGGATAGTGAAAGGAGGTTAATCTTACAGAAATAAATACTGGGGAGATCTGCCAAACACTAATACTAGATTGGACAAAAGAAATTCCTAGGAAGACACACACTCCAAGGCTAACTCGAGGCAATAGGTAATCTAATCTGACTATATCTATAATAGGAAAAAGAAGGGAGTTTGTGATTAACTTGATAAAGCATGCCCTGTAAGGAAAAGCCCAAGACAGCTGGTGAGTTTTACCAAATGCTTAAAGAAGAATCAGCAATTCTCAGACTCTTAAAAGTTTTTTAAAAAATCAAATGGAAGTGGAGAAAATGCCTCCTAGTTCTTCAGAAACCAAGACATCACAAGAAAGGAAGCTATGTGTGTCTATGTGTGGGTGCAAACATGAGAACATATGTGTGCACGTGTGTGTGTGAGATTAGAGAACAGCCTTGGGTGTGGCTTCTCAGGTACTACCTGCCTTTTTGCCCTTCCCTCCTTCCTTCCTTCGTTCCTTCCTTCCATCTTTTCCTCTCCCCTCCCCTCTCCTGTGCACACGCTCTCTTTCTCTCTTTGGGACAGGACCTCTCACTGGCCTGGAACTCACTAAGTCAACTAGCTAGACTGACCAGTCTACAAGTCTCCAGGGACCAACCTGGTTCCACATTCCAAGTGCTGGGATCTCAACCTTCACCATCCCAGCCTGCACCATCCCAGCCTTCACCATCACAGCCTTCACCATTCCAGCCTTCACCATCACAGCCTTCACCATCATCCCCTTCACCATCACAGCCTTCACCATCACAGCCTTCACCATCCCAGCCTTCACCATCCCAGCCTTCACCATCATCCCCTTCACCATCACAGCCTTCACCATCATCCCCTTCACCATCCCAGCCTTCACCATCCCAGCCTTCACCATCACAGCCTTCACTATCACAGCCTTCACCATCCCAGCCTTCACTATCATCCCCTTCACCATCACAGCCTTCACCATCATCCCCTTCACCATCACAGCCTTCACCATCA
>JAQHUG010000024.1:11263090-11334212 GCA_028555095.1 Dicrostonyx torquatus
CTTCACCATCACAGCCTTCACCATCCCACCCAGTTCTTTTTTATTTTTATTGTAAAACAAACAAACAAAAAGCATGGGTTCTGCAGATCAAAACTGGGTCCTCATACCCTTACCAGTACTTACCATGTGAGTCAACTCCCAGTCCCAGGAAAATATGTAACATTTTTTAATATTTTTATGCAAAATTCCTTCCCAATCCTAGCAATCTCAGCTTGGCAACATTTTAGAAAGTCATGCATCATGACCAAATGAGATATCTCTCAGGAATACAAATCGGCTTACTATACAAAATACAGTTCATGCAGCATTCCATATATATTGAACAGAATATAGAAATGATCTCATCATCCCAGACACACAGAAAACCCATTGGACAAAAACCCACTTGAGGGGTTGGGGAGAAGGCTCAGCATGTCAAGGGCTTGCCCCATAAGCATGATAATTGGGGCAGCTGCTCAACGCCTACATAAATACTGGCTGGGTCTGTTGGCCATCTGCAATCCCACATGGGAAGCAGGGAGAGGGGATCCCCAGTGCAAGCTGACTAGCTGAACTATTGGAAAGGGCAAGCTCTGGGTTCAAGTGAGGTACTCTGCCTCGGTGCCTAGAGTGGAGAAAAATTGTGACACCCAACATCAACCTTTGGCTTCTACACACATGGACATGCACTAGCATCCACATAGTGAAAGACACACACATTCCACAGCCCACACACATACACACGCAAAAAGAATCCAACTGATAGTCATCAATGACCCCAGGTATATTTCCACTAGATAGAAAAAGTCTGGCGCACAGAGGCTAAATAATTAGCCTGAGGCCACAGTACAAGGCAGTAAGCAAGTCTCAATGTGTATGCTGTTAGACAGACTGAATTCTTTAGCTTTTAGAAACTCAGATTCTTTAACTTTTAGAAACTCATGTTAATTCTACAGATTTCTAAAGTTGTTATTATTCTAAAATAAATGGTCGATTCAATATGAAAAATTGATTTTTCCAACTTAGTACTGACATGAGCACCTTTGGAAAGAAAGCTGCTTTGTGGCAGAGCATTCTGTCTGTGTATTTTCTACACCTGTCTACACATGTTATTAGGAGATTAGACTGGCTGTGTGGCTGGATCCCTGGCTTTCCCCACCTGCATCTCTTGGAAGCTGTTTCATGCTGGAGAAAAGGTACAGAATCGGGGGCAAAAATCAATAGTTTTTTCAGACTCACATGGATTGGCTTTAAAACAACTTCTGCACTTAGGAGACCACATGCTTCCTTAAACCACCATAAACATTCCCAGGACTGGCCCTCCTCTGCCCTGCAGCAGTAGCAGGCAGGACCCTAGGAGGTGAAGCACAGCAAGAAGGCAGGCAGCGGGCGCTCTGCTGATATCAGAAAGGAGAAAAGTGCCGGATACACCACCAGATGCAGTTCCTTCTCCTGGGATGTAAGTCTAAACTTAATCGCCAAGGATGCCGAAGGTGGCATCAGAAGGCGGCAAGGGAAGGGACCAGATCTACAAGCAGCCCTCAAAGGTCTCAAAGGTTACCGGTCTGGTGGTGAAGCCCTGACATCCTAAGCTTAGTGTACAAGAAAAATGTCCTATGTTCCCAGTGCTCCACTCCCTGGGGAAAAAGAGACTCCAGACTTCGACAGAATTAGAAGAGAAAGCGTGAGCGAAGGTGGGATTAGAGAGCAGCCATAAGATCTCTGATGTCCTTCTCTTAAGTCCTTCCCGCCGCTACTGCACAAAGTCAAACAGATTTGCCAGAGTAAGTATAATTATTAAGGTTTGGCTTCCCACAGCCAGTGCATTATGCTAATAGAAATGGCACAGAAAAAGACCTGCTGGTGCTCAACGGCTTACTAAATCTCTCCCATCGTTAAGGTTACAAAAAGGAAAGCAGATCGGTACAACTATTCATGGAGGAGGATGAAGACAGACATCCCCCGTGGCAAAGGCAAGGAACGATACTGGCAAAATCCACAAGGAGGCGTTAGATTCCAGGGCTTCTGAAGCCACACAAGCAAACTCTGAAATCAACCCTGCTTGCTGGGCTCAGAAAGGAGGAATCTGGCGCTCTGCAAAGGGACACAAAAAGCATGAGCTCATAGCACCAGATGGCATCACACAATGAGGGGAAGAAGCAAGCAGAGGACTGAAAAGAACAAGTCGTGGTCTATATTTGGTGACTAATTAGCTTCTTACAGGGCCAAGTAGAGCCACTTTAATGATGCTAAAAACCATAGAATAAGATGCATAAATAAATATGTTGTCCTGGGTGAGGAACGGAGCCTTTGACCTAGTGAATTGTTACCGTCTCTAATACTGACAGGGATGAACTAGTCCCAAGCTGAGTCACAGGGATGCATACTGAAGGTTAAATAAGGGAGAAACATGACAAGCACAAGATGCTATAAAAATCATGGTCAATCAACACTGAGACGCTATTCGGACTTTGAAGCTGGGCGGGACATGGGTTTGAATTACAACTGTGCTAATTTAATTTAGTGAATCGTTTAACCTGTGTCTAAATTCCCTCCCCTGTAAAAGTGGCAACGTGACAGCAAATATTTCATAGTGGTATTGTGGGGAAAGCAAAGCCTTGCCCGCGACTTAGCCTAGGCTCTGGCCTAAAGTATCCCATAAGCGTCCACGCTGGGCCATGACACATCTCTCAGCACTTGCTCACATTCATTAGACAGAACCACTGCCACATACCAGGAGGCTATACCCTAAATGGCCATCATAGATGAACCCATGTGTACAAAGAGATAAGCAGAACTATGTAGCCGTTGCCTGGGCAATGACCCAACCATTGGTTCCCGCTTTCCTCTCCATTCCTGTCATTTCTGCAAGATTCCCAGCACTGTGATTGCTGAAGAGACTGAGGACAGATCTCCATGTCACTCTTTTCTCAGACCTCAGGCCACACGTGTGCCACTGCTGGATTAATCTGCTATGTGATCATTTATAGTGTCTGACCGGCTGCTCTTATAGAGGACCTAAGTTTGAGTCCCGGCACATACACGGTGACTCACAATCATCTGCAAATCCAGTTCCAGAAAAGTCTGATGCCCTCTCCTGGCCTCTGAGGGCACCAAGCACACACATGGTACACAGACATACACACAGGCAAAACATAAAAATAAAAAGTGAATCAAATGGAACTTGAAGATTTCTGAAATTTTTTTTTCTATTTTTTTTTTTTTGAGACAGGGTTTCTCTGTGTAGCCCTGGCTGTCCGAGAACTCACTCTGTAGACCAGGCTGACCTCGAACACAGAAATCCGCCTGCTTCTGCCTCCCAAGGGCTGATACCTGAGATTTTTTTTCTACATCTTTCTGCCTTTTACAGTATCATAAAGTTATATTTTTAAAAGATTTATGCACTTTTATTTATGTGTATGAGTGTTTTACAGGTGCATGTCACTACTTTAAGCTTATGTTGCTTTAAATCGGTGGCTGCGAGTGTTTTATTTACCATTATATATGTATCTATCTAGAAATAAGGTGATTGGCACATATTCATTACATAGCTTTAATGTTCTGCCAATATGCTGACTTTCAAATTTTGACAACCAAAAGATGAGGAAAATCTCTCACGGTCCCTCAGTGCATGAGACTAGCGTTTCATTGTCCAGTGTAGGTATCACACCCGAAGATTGTGTGAGTGGCTTCCTCTTAACCCAAAAAAATATCTCCAGTGCTACCTCACTTACTTCTGTCCTTCTTATGAGTATCCCATGGCAGTGCTGTGCCTGTTTTCGTGACCCTCTTATTCCTATAACTCTCATCTTCAATCTGTCCCCAAACCTACTTGGCCCTTCAGGCCCCTGCCTGGGAAAAGATGAAGCGTCCCAGCTCCATCTCCTCTGCTTGCTCCTTGACTCTTCTGCCTTTGTTCTTTCCTGATAGGCCAGGGAGTCAACTTCTGTTCCTGACTCAACTTCCTTGTGCACAGAGGATACGGCTTCACTGTCAGAATGTGTCATGCCAATGACAAGCCTGAAAAGGGCACAGCAACAGCAATACCTCCAAAACCTCAGACTCTCTAGCCGACAGGTCGGGGCAGTGTGCACTGTTCCTAAAACATCTAAGGACAACTTGGAATTCCGTAAGCGGTCCGTGAACAGAGAGCAAAGGACTCTTTGTTTCACACAGGCCCTGTCAGCACACACCCCAGTTTAAAGGGGGAGGTCGACCCTAGGGTCACAAGCCAGGGCAGCAGCTGTGTTTTGGTCAGAGAGATTTCTTCTAAGAGCTGAGCGGGTGCTAAGAAGATGAAAGAAACGTTTCCCTCATCGCTTCCTTTATCGAGTGCAGCCCTAAGTTCAGTGGCTTCTACCGACTTTGAGAGCCTCGGCCAGCTGAAAAAACAGTCTGGAGGGCAGACCCTCCTGGCCTGCATACTGAAAGGAAGTACAAGCCGACGTGGTAAATCACCATCACCCTGGGGAAATGCAATGCAAGTCCTGTACCATTTCAGATTTCCTAATAATCATATTAAAAAGTAAACGGAGGAATTTAACTTTGATATTATATATAAACATATAAATATTATACATGCATAGACACAAACACACTCACACACACATATATACAGAGTCTCATACAGCCCAAGCTTGAGCAGAACTTATGTAGCAGAGGGTAATCTTGAACTTCTGACCCTCCTGTTTCCATCTCCCAAGTGCTGCATGATAGATCATGTCTAGTTTTACATGCTGCTGGGAATCAGGCCCAGTACTTTGTGAATGCTGGGTAAACACCTACCAACTGAAGTCTATTCCCAGCCACATTTAATATTTTAAACACATAATCAATACTTTGAAAAATTTTTCCTTGAAAAATTTTAGTGCTATTTTGACTTGATTTTTGGTGAGTCTTCAGACTCGCTGTGCTTTCTGCTCTCTCACGGCACATCTCCTCCTAGATGAGTTTCATTTCATGTGCTCAGCATCTCGTGTGGCTGACGGTCATCATGACGGAGAGAGAAGAGGGGTGCAGAATGGTGCAGAGTTTAGAAATTCACTCAGCACAGCAAGTCCCCAAAGAAGAATAATACAGTCCTGGGCAAAAGCAAAGGGAGTCCTTTAGGTTGGGGTGGCAGGTGGCCACTGGCATGCCGGCTCAGGTCTAAAGCGCCTTAGTGCTGCTATTACATTGTGTCTACGCAAAAAAAAAGAGCTGGGTGTGGTGGCCGAGGCCTTTCATTCTAGCATCGGAGCTGGAGGGCAGTCTGGTCTACATAGCAGTTTCTAGACCAGCCAGAGCTGCATAGTGTGACCCTGTCAAAAACAAACAAACAACAACAACAAAAACAACCTACCATCAACAACAAAACACCAGGGATTCCCAGCTTCTCAGAACCATCATGGTGAGCATTTAGCTCATTTAGGATTTGAGGCTAAAGAGTATGATTCTGTGTGGCTCGTGAGAGTTTTCAGACCTAGCTAATGTTTTCCTCAGCCTGCCTTCTCCTTTCTCCCCAGCTCTGAGAAAGCAAGGTGTGTGACGGGGACATCCTTAAAGAGGAGGGAGAGCAAAGAACCGCACCCCACCCTCTGATTTCTCCCCTGAGCTTCAGGTGGAACTGAATATAGGCAGCAGCTCAATGATGCTCCGTCCAAGCTGGGGTGTTTTTCTTTTCCACAAGGGACAATGTCCATGCTGAAGACAGCCCAGCAGTCACCACTGGTCACTCTTGTTCTGGTCACAACAGATGGCCTTCAGAGAGGTCAGTAAAGTCAAAACAAACATTGTTTGAATAGTGCCTGGGTTCAGCGGTGTTACTACTGGACCAGTGGCTCTGAACCTGTGGGTCGCAATCCCTTGGGGGTCTCAGATCAGATACTTACATTATGATTCATAACAATAGCAAGATTAGAGTTATGAAATAGCAACGAAATAATTTTATGGTTGGGGGTCAACACAACATGAAGAACTGCATTAAAAGATCACAGCATCAGGAAGGCTGAGAACCACTGTTCTGGACTGAGGACAACACCAGGATTTGAGCAAATCTAAGTTTTCTTCCTTCTCCAGCACAACTTTTCAAGTTACTGTAAATATCAGTGGGTTTTTTGTTTTGTTTTTAAAATACAAGGTTGCAACATTATGCTCAAAATACTAGATGGAGCCTGGGCATGTATTCAACATGTGTGTGTGTAAGTAGTAAGACGTGTATAAACCAGACAGTAGCTTTGAACCAACTGTGACCTCACGGCAACAAATTCAAACACTCAAGCACATTTTTCCTCTTTTGTGCACCAGGCGGTCACCAACATCCCCAGAACTGTCATTAGGACCGATGAGCCAATGGCCCACACTTAGTAAAGGTCCCTGTCCACGGACTCTCTTTAGAGGGAACACCAGGGTGTGAGCCAGCGACTGCAGCATTTTTTAAAAAGTTTCATTCCCACTGTAGTGTTTAAGAGAAAATAAGTGGTCAAGTAGCAATCCCTGGATTTTCCCAGCTATGCTTATTATGTAAAATACTGTAACATAGAATTCACTGTCTTCATTGTTTTGTTGAATATATTTAAGATACATAACTTGATGTTTTGACATCCATATGCAATTGTGAAATAACTACAATCAAGTCATTTAGCATATCCATAAATTCACAGTTACCTGGAGTGTGTGTGTGTGTGTGTGTGTGTGTGTGTGTGTGTGAACTGAAAACATTCAGGATCTACACTCTCACAAGTATGCGCTATAGTACGGTTTTCCAGTGTACTTGGCTGTATAAATCTCCACAGAAACCTATTCATTGCGCATGGTAAGCGTCTCGTTCCTTTGGATGTGTCTGTAAATGGGACTGCTTCCTGATCTAGACGGTTTGTTGTTAGTATAGAGAAACAGGATTGACTCTTACATGTGGATTTTCTATCCTAAACCATTTTTTGGCAAGTTTTCCTCTTTTCTTCCTGATATTGATTTGTAGTTTCATGTCATTGTGGTTACAAAGGACAACAAAATTTCACGTTTTCTCCCTTTGTATGGGTTGCTTTATGCCGACTGCTTTCCTTTGTTGATAGATGTGTAGTCTGCTTAGCCCCACTCTATCCTATTTCTGCCCGAGTTGCCTGTGTTGCTGGTGTTCAAAGCTAAATCTTACTTTTGTTAAGATTCATTTTATGGCTAAACATGTCACCCACCCTATTCCCACCACAACATATGCTGCTCACACGTGTCTCATTTTGCCTGCTACCAACTCCAAGAAACACAGTTCTACTTTCTGTTCCTAGGAATTTCATTATTCTGAGTTTTCTGTTTGGTTGGTTTTGGTTATTTTGTGTTTTTGCTTTGTTTTTTTGGTTTTCGAGACAGGGTTTCTCTGTGTAGCTTTGGAGCCTGTTCTGGCACTCATTCCGTTAGAACAAGCTAACCTCGAACTCACAGAGATCCACCTCCCTCTGCCTCCTGAGTGCTAGGATGAAAGGCGTGTGCCACCATGCCCATCTGAATATGATAATTCTGGGTTCAACACAGAAATGGGATTGTGCATCACCTTATCTGTCCTGTCTGACTTCTTCCACTTAACGCATCTCACAGGTCCATCAAGGTTTTGAAAATGGCAAGAGTTCCTTCTTCTTCTTCTTCTTTTTTTTTAAGAGATCTTTTTATATGTTTATTTATTTATTATGTATACAATATTCTGTCTGTGTGTATGCCTGCAGGCCAGAAGAGGGCCCCAGACCTCATTACAGATGGTTGTGAGTCACCATGTGGTTGCCGGGAATTGAACTCAGGACCTTTGGAAGAGCAGGCAATGCTCTTAACCACTGATCCATTTCTCAGCCCCGAGTTCCTTCTTCTTTAGGGCTATATAAATACATCCCATATCCACTCATCTATTGGTGGACATCCACACTGTCTCTATATCTCAGCTCTCCTGAACAACTGCAAAAAATACGAGTAAACATCACTTGGAAATCTCAAGTTCTTCTAGGTAAAATAAAGTTTTGAGGGATCTCTGTTGTTTTCCTTCATGGATGTATCCCAACTTACTTTCCCAGTGTTCCCTTTTCTGTGCACCTTCCCCAACATATGCCTCTTATTTTCAAATGCCATCTTAACAGGCATGACATGCTGTTATCTCGTGGTTTTGGCTCCACTTTCCCAATGGTTGATTAGCCACGTTAATCACATTTTCATACACACGCTTGCCTTTTATATATCTTCATTTGCTGATGAATTTTCTGATTCCATATACATTTGGCATATTAGCATCTCCAGGCATTTTAAAACATTTTCTTCCTTTCCATAGGGAGAAACAAGTCTTCCTCTGTCCTGCCGGCCAGCTCCCAGATACAGACACAGAGACTTATTAATTATAAAAGCTTGGCCTTAGCTTAGGCTTGTTCCTAACTAGTTCTTATAACTTAAATGAACCCCTATCTTTTAATCTAATTCTTTTATGTGGCTTGATTACTCTGTACTGCCCACCTGCTTTCTCCACATCTGGCTGGCTACTCCCCTTTCTTCTTTTCAGAGCTCCCTCTGTCTGGAAGTTCTCCTATACCTCCTGCCTAGGTATTGGCCATTTGTTTAGCTTTTTATTAAACCAATCATGCTGACATATCTTGAAACAGTGTAATTAAATATCTTTCCACAGTTCTATACTGACTGTTTTCCTTTGTTGATAGGAGGTGTTTGCTTTTCATTTTTTATTTTTATTTTTGCCCACATTGCCTGTGTTTTTGATTTCATATCTGAAAAATCACTGCATAGACCAAATATCAAGAAGTTTTGTTTTCTTCGGGCAGTTTGCAGTTTGAGATCTTGTTTGCTTGTTTAACTGTATGACTGTTTGCCTACATGCATGCTTGTGCACCATGCACATGCAGTGTCCACGGGGGCCGAAGAAGGTGACAGATCCCATTGAACTGAAGCTGTAGATGTCGTTAGCATGTGTGTGCTGGCAATCAAGCCCAGCTCCTCTGCAAGAGCAGCCCTGCTCTTCAACACTGAGCCACCTGTCAAGTTCCACACTTTTGAGGTCTTAACTCTTTAACCTGTTTTGAGTTAATTTTTTTAAATACAACGAAGGCATTCTATTTTATTCTTTTACCTATAGGTATCCAGTTTTTTTCTACATTTTTTTCTTAAAAAGCATCTTTCCCCCATTCCCATTCTTGGCAGTCTTTGTTTTTGTTTTTGGGGTTTTTGTTTTTTTTTTTTTGGTTTTTCGAGACAGGGTTTCTCTGTGGTTTTGGAGCAAGTCTTGGGCAAGATCAGTTGTACATATGATTGTAGATTTGTGTGTGGGCTCTTTATTCTGCCCCACTGATCTACGAGCCTGTTTTTATGCTAAGACCAGCCACATAGTCTGATTACTATAGCTCCATCTTTGTTCTTCAGAGTCTCTTGTGGTTCCAAGCTAATGTTAGAACTTCTTTCTACTTCTGTAGAAAGTACTGGAACCTTGACAGGAACTGCATCAAACCTAAAGGTCACTTTTGGAGAATTTGTCAAAAATCAATCTTCAAATCCATGAATGTGGGATAAAAGGCCATTTTATTTATGCTTTTCAACTTGGTTGATATTTTATAATTTTTAGTGTACAGATACTTTACCTCTTTGGTTACATTTAATGTTTTATCATTTTTCATGCAATTGTAAGTGGGGTCTTTTCCTTCTCTCTGTTACAGATGGTGTAGTTAGAGTGCAAATAATGCAACTGGTTTTTATACATTGATTTTTCTACCTTTGGGGGGCAAATTTTTCTCTTTTGCCTTATTATTGATTTCTAATTTCTTACTACCCTCGGTTACAAAAGATAATATATGAATTTACTGAATTTTCTTAAGATTTGTTGCATAGCTGATCATGTTACTGGCCCTGGAAGCACGTCTCCCACGTACTCAGGAAGAATGCCTATTCTGCTACCATTGGATTAGAAGTTCCATATCTGTCTGTTAGGTCCATTTGGCCTGTAGTGTTGTTCAAATCTGCTGCTTCTTCATTGATTTTCTGTCTGGATGATCTGCTCACTGTTGAAAGTGGTGTATGCAAGTACCCTACTATTAGTGAACAGCTGGCTACCTATTTCTAAAGAGTGCTATTGATATTTGCTTTATAAAGCCAGACACTACAATGTCAGGTGTGTGTGTGTGTGTGTGTGTATGATAATATTTTTAATTGTTAGGTTCTCTTGAAGAACTGACTGTTCTATCATCAGACAGTGACCCTATTTCTTATGATGCTTTTTTCATTACAGATTATTTTATCTGATAGAAGTACAGAATGTGCAACTGAATGTGAGTGAAGGTGCCCTCAAAAGTTAGAGGCAACAGATCACCATGGATCTGGAGCTACTGGTAGCTGTAAGCCATCTGACTTGGATGCTGGGCACCAAACTTCAGCCTCTGTAAGAGTAGTGTGTGCTCTTAACCACTGAGCAGTCTCTCAGGGAGTTTCCTGTCATTAGTTATGCTTAAATTTATTATTTAATTATTTATTATTATTTTATGTGTATGGTTGTCTTGTTTGTATGGATGCCTGTGCACCACTTGTGCGCTTGGTGCCTGCGGTGTGGCCAGTAGAGGTCATCAGATCCCCTAGAACTAGAGTTACAAATGGTTGTGAGCCACCATTTCGGTACTGAGAATTGAACCTGCGTCCTTGGAAAGAGCAGCCAGTGCCCTTAGCCCACTTTGAGTCCACGATATAGCCCCTGTCATTATTTCTTTAAAAAGATTTCTCTTCCTTTCTGTTTTTTTAATGGGATTTTCATGGTGCAAATCTCATTCTGTTTGGTGGAACCCCACATGTTACAATGGTGTCCTCTGATTTCTTCTCTTTCCTTTTTCTTTACGTTCTCATGGCTGTAGTTTCAAAATGACATGCTTACCAATGCACGCTATTCTTCCACATGACCTGACGACTGTAGGAGCCAGCTGCCTAGCCAACTTTTACAGTTCTGCCACTATAATGTTCTGCTCCAGAATCATGGCTTGTGACTTTGTTAGACTTGTTTGGTTCAGTGTTGTTTTCTTTGTTTAATTGATCTTAGTTGCCATTCTTATTTGAATTCTTTGTCAGGTAATTCATCAATCTCCCTCTAACTAGGGCTAGATCCTGAATATTTATTTATTTCCTTTTAAAGTATTGCATTTAAATTTTGTTCATGTGTTTCTAGAGTTGTCCCCTCTTCCAGATTTATTGATTGGCTTCAGAGAATGGCCTTCACCACTGACAGACTTCAAGATCCTTCAGACCTTCCTGTGGCATCCTCTGCTCTCCCTACTGATTTTCCTCTTAAAGGGAAAGTCCTAGGACTGGCCATTTTTAAATCCCATAAAATCAGGCTAATTGCTAATAAGCTCCAATTTATTTTCCCCAGAGAAATGCTCTTTTTTTCTCCACACGGGATGCTGATTTTCTGGTTTACAGTAAAGATATTTCTGGCCACTCATTCCCATGGACGATGAGAATCTCTGAATCCACCATCTTATTGATGTCATTTTGCCTTGATGACTTTACGACTTGTACCATTCACTAGTGCGGAGAACACACAGATCGCTATGCAACCATTGGCACCACACCCTTCTCAGCTTACAAACCGAGATCCTACCTATTAAACAAATCCTTCCTACCTGTCCCTCCCATATCCCCATGGAAATCACCACTCTACTTTCTGTTTGCATGTCAATCATTACCATTGGCATTCAAAAGTCAATCATTACATCGCTTACTCTTCACTTGCTCATTTACTCATTAATTCAACAAAGATTGATTTTGCAGGTGCCCTTTACCTCCTGACTCGGGAAGTTGGTACCACAAGACTAAAAGTTAATGAAGTGAAACTAAACCAGAAGTAGGAAATGGAGAGGGAGAGAAGGAGGCAAGAAGAGAACAAGAATTCCAACCTCAGAATGACCTAAAAACCCCACGGCTTTAGTCATTTCTCAATATGCAAACAAGAGCGACTGAATAGAAAAAGGCTACCTGTTTCAGCCCAGGCTGGCAGTGCTCCACAGAAAGATACCCCAAAGCAGTGTGCTGCTGCTCTCTCCCATGTGTCTTCATAGAATCTGTCTAGTTGAGCTGTATTTTTTGACGTTTGCTTCCTTTATGAAGTAAAGCCCGCATAAAGCCGAATTGACTAATCACTTCTGTTTCTGGAGGTGAGGAAACAACATTCGATATAGCTAATTTATAAAAATAAATCAAGGGGCAGCTGCTCTACTCACATTACAAAAATAATTCATGAATATTTGCTATGGTGAACAATGTTCTCTTGTCCCTTTCAGTGCTTGGTGGACTACGAGATTTATGATGCTTGTGCTGCAGGCACACAGACACACAGGGAGTCCACATAAAGCCAGCCTCTATGATCTAAAGAGAGTCTACCAAACAGGGCTAGGAGACAGCTCAGTGTATAAAGTACGGTCATGAGGACCTGGGTTCAATCCCCAGGATGCACATAAAGAAAAGAAAAACAGGCTTGGCCATGCTCATTCGTCACCCCCAAGGATGGGAGGCAGAGACATGAGGCTCCCCATGTCTGGTAAGCTACCCACTCTAGTCAATCAGCTCTAGCCAATCAGAAGGTCCAGGTTCAGTGAGAGACTCTATCTCAAAGAATAAGATGGACAAGATACTTGGCATTTAACTCTGGTCTCCACATATGCACGTACTTGCTCATACATGTGCAAAATACACACACACACACACACACACGTTATCAAAGGGTATACAGGAGAATAAGGTGGAGCAAAGATAGTGAACAGGTTAACAGGCTCAGTGGTGGATCTAAAAGGAATACCTACAAGCATTCCAGAACACAGTAGGATAACCATGGTTAGCAACAATTAATGATTTCAAAATAGCTAACGGAGAGGCTGGTGAATGTCCCTAACACAAGGGCGTGATTACCTGAACTGATCGTTCCACACTGAACGTCTATGTTGAAATGTCACACTGTGCCCTATAAATATGTATTAGGAGTCCATTAAATATTTTTAAAAGATAGTTTATTGCATAGTTGGTTTATAATCGACAGAAATGTACTCTTGGGCTTTTATGGATTGTTGAAATCAATTTTTAAAAACTACATATAAATTGATTTTAAGCAATATTTTCAGTTTTTTTTCTAAGCAATATTCAAGTAAAGCTGATACCTGAATTTCTTTTTACTTCTTCAGCCCACTCTCTGGTAGAGAGATTGTCTGACAGAACCCAGGGGAAAAGAAGTAAAGGGATAATAATATTTTACCAGGAGTCTGTCATCAAGATGAGGCTGGATGCCATACTTTCCAATGGCAAGAGCCTGGTGGTTAGGAAACGGCCAAACCCTGAAACCATTAGTGGCAGGAGCAGGAAGCAACAGTCAGAGACCTGGCCCTCTGGCTTTGGTGGCCTTTGTTAGTTTCCTATGTTCTGTGCTTCTTCCAAATGACTCCACACACATCTGTAAGTCACTATATCACCCCACAGCCTGACAAGCACACTTCTGAGTACGTCAGAATGGTGGCTGCAAGGGTGCAGGGAATAGCAACCCTGCTTTTATTCATTACATAGCACCTTATGCTCTTCTCGGAGGGCTTTCTCACCAGCCCTGTTACTTCATATCACAGACAAGCTCCCTCCCACTCTCACAAATAAGGGGACAAGGCATGGAACACTAGGGACGGCTGCTCGGCTGCTCGTGGCTGCACAACCTAACAGTGATGGTAAGAATTTCCTGAGCGCTTCCTACAGGGCAGGCTCCATGCACGGAGCTCTACCCCCATTTCTTTGTGACCGGCTCTCTTACTGCTTCTGTTTTAAGGGGACACTGAGGCTTGGAGAAGTTAAATAACCTGCCCAGTGGCTCATTAAAGTTGCCTCTTGGTCATGATAACAAGTTGGTCCTTTCCTCTGCCTCCAAGACTGTCTGAGCAGCCACAACCAGATAAGAATCACTAGGACTGTATCTCCTCATGCCCAGCTAATTCTTCTAAATGGACAACGCGGAGCAGGCAGACCCACACTGGCATGCGGCTTTGCTTTGATTGTAACTGTCTACACTCTCGTCCCACTTCGCTCACAGGGTTCATGGAGGCTGTCCTCTCTCATGCCGTAGCAGGAAGAGAAAGAACTCAATGAAACCGCTGTGCAAAGATACCTTTCCCTGATGGCAGAGCAGGTTTTCAAAGTCCTGAGCACCTGACTGGGGATGAGACCAGTGAGAACAAGAGATGAAGAGATGACTAGGAAAGGAAGAGATGTGGGGAGAAGATGAGGGAAGGACTAGTAGCGAGATCACGGCAGGGCACCTGGCACACAAGCACACATCAGGATAGGACTGGAGAGGGGCAGATATTCAAACCTCCCAGTCTGAGCAAGTGAAGCAGACCCTCCATATGGGAATCTCTGTTTGCATGAGGATGGAAACCTACCATACAACTGGACGCTCACAAACTGGATTGTCACCCTTCCCCTTCTATAATCGCTCACCTATCCACATAACTCAAACAATCCGAACAGCCAAGTGCTTGAGCCTAAATGGACTTTTGGTTCAGTTCCAAGACCAACACGAAGGTGAACTGTGATCTCTTTGTGTTTACCACCTGCCCTTTTTACATCTAGTTCTAACAAAGACATACACATCGCCTAATCAAGGACAAAGAGAGGACACAGGAAATAGTCCAGACGGGTACCTCACCCTACACATCGCATCTCACAGTCTTACACACACACACACACACACACACACACACACACACACACACTCCACTGTCTTTCCCCTTACATTTCATCAGAGCGTACCCACACAATGTTCCCAGCATTAATCTTCCATCAAGCAGCATGATGTAGCCAATCAAGCATGGGCAGAAAAAAAAATGTGCCAATAAGCAGTTTTGCTTAGCATCCTTAGGTTAGCTATTTGGAGGAGAGGATGTTAAGAACCAGTCAGTAAGCACAGTTCATCAGGATCATAAAAGTCAAAAGATTGGCACCCAGCCCCCATCCTCCCATCATCAACAACTCTGCCCCCACCCCACATCCCCAGCCCAGGCTTCAGCCCCCTCAGCCTGGCTCCCTGCCTCCAGGCGCCTTGCTCTGTTGGCTCCCCTCAGCAGCCAGGCTGCTCAGCACATCAACATTCCTCTCACTCCCCTCAGCCCAGGGGGAAACATTTCCAGCTGCCTAGTACTTAAGCATCACCCTCGGCACCATAAGCCTGAGCCTGTGCATAATTGACAAGGAATATGTTGATAAGGAATGGGGACGCTCCAAGTTTCTGAAGGATAAGTAGGTAATTAAAAGAAAAACCTAATTTAAGAAAATTCTAAGGACTTCTCTCCCCCCCCCCCATTCAAATCTCTCTAGCAACATAGCAACATCCTTTATGGATTATTCTGTTACCAGATGATTTCTGATTTGAATCGGTTTGTTTTTCAAAGCCTGGGGTTAGATAGCCAGTGTTTTAGGGCATCCCACAGGCCTCATGACTCCTAGCAAAGTAGCTCAAGAATCCTGTGCTGGGAGGGAAGTACTTGCCTCTGTTTCTCCCTCAGGGCTCAGGAGTACCCAAGTTTTCCAAAGACTGAGCATCAGCTGACTTCCCGCTGCAGTTAAACATGGTGCTCTGAGGTGCTCTGGCCAGTGGCTGTACATCCCCACTCCCCAGCCTGCTGTGGACAGACTATATTTGAGACAATAGGTCTCTGAGCGCACACCCCATTGCCAAGACGCAAGTGTGCAAAGGAGAAATTTGTGGATGCTCCAAGTGTCTGGCTGTATCACTTGGTAGCAGCTGGTTTAAGACCCAAAGTGGGGCTGCAGATGTAGCTCAGTTGGTAGAGCGCTTGTCTAGCATACATGAGGCCCTGGGTTCAATCCCCAGCACTGCATCAACTGTATAAAAAATGCTGGGTGTGAGAGCATAAACCTGTAATTCCAGCACCAGGAGGAGGATCAGAAGTTCAAGGTCATCTTTGTCTGCATAGCAAGTTCAAGACCACTCTGAGCCATAGAGATCCCAACTCAAAACAATAGGAAGTGGAACAAAACCCACAGTAAACTGGTCAGCTGCCAAAGGTGAAAAACTGCAGGTGGGCAAACCAACTCGGGCTCTACAAGATGCACACTAGGAAGTCTTTCATTTCTCAAAGCAGAGCCAGGACAGGTTTGCTCCATTCCACACTGTCATCCTATCTTGGGTATCTAGGGCTGTAGGCAATGAACTGTAGCCCCCTTATATCCTCACTTGGGACCCCCATTAAAGCAATTCTGAATCTTAATCACAAAATGGCTAAGTCTAAGGTCTCCAAGACTCTAGGCACTTCATGTTTGTGATGACCTTTAATTGAAGCTTCTTGTCCCCATCCATTTGGTCAAATCTAACAAGTCTTGCAGTGCCTCCCTTGGGAATTGAAACACTTGTCTAACTTGAGTTATGAACCCTGTGATGTCACCTCTCCAGCGCCTTCAATCCTGTTATCCATACAAACTGAACATAAACAAACATGAGTTCTCCCTCAAAGAATCTGCAGCCCAATGAAGGGCACAAGCTTCGGGAAATAATAACACAAAGAGGTGTAAAATGTCAGTCAGTTCTAACATAAAAGAAAAGTATGCAGGGCTTTGAAATCAGAGAACAGGGTACCTGAGTGGGGGGGCGGGGAATGCAGAAGGCAGTTGGGGCAGGCTAAGGCTCCTGGGATGATAGAGTCAATCCTAAACAGTAAGGGCACGCTTGCTCAAGGGCTGTCAATGGGAGAGCAGCTCAGGCCTGGAATAGGAAGGCCTGCAGGCCTGGAGTGAAGAGAACAGGAGGGGCACCAGGGAAGATGGAGTGGGATTAAGTGGGGGAGAGTCTGATGTTCAGGCTGATGTTGTGGCCCCAGACTGTGAACTAGAAGTCATGATCAGAGCTGATTATTTTTAGAACGCAGGTCAAAGACTCTAGTCTACAGAGAATGGATTGAGGATGGCCAGCAGTGGCATACACAATAGAGATACAAACAGGCCGCCAGAGAACTGCCAGGAAAGGTTGCCAGTGTGTGTAGGGGGTGCGGGGGCTGGATGCCCTCAGGAGACAGGCAGGTGGCAGAAGGAAGGAGCTTCCAGACAGATGAAATGCCAAGGTGACGTTCAGAGGTAGGAGGTGTTTATACGAACTGACAATCGTGGAGTATGGGGCAGGGGTGAAGCAAAGAGAACTAATGAGCTAGGAGAGAATGTCAGTGGACACCAGACGGAAGATTTCTCCCCCCACGGCCAGACCTCACCCAGGTCGGCAGGAGTGACAGAAGACTCTAGATTCAGAGTGATATATCAAATTTATCTAAGAGAGTTGATTCTGTCAGCTGGTGGAAGAGATTCCAGGAGGAGATAAGCGAGTCAGGAAGATGAGCTAACTGGGCAGCAGGGCATCCACACACTAAAACACTATGTGGATAGAAAAAGTAGGTTAAAACTCTACAATCCTTGTGACTTACTGCCGGTTGTGAGACGGTATATTTTAAGTTATCTCAAATATGTGTTTGTATATGTGCATGAAGACAAGATGAAAGCAAATCTTTTAACAGATTTGTTTAACTAAGTTAGAGATTATTGATGATTTTTGTTTCCTTCTTTATAGTTTTTTTGCAATTCCTACACTGAGTATTTATGAATTTAAGTCAAAAAATAAAAATCCAAAGTACATGAAGTCAGCACAAATGATCTTATCAAATTGATATCAACAATTTATGTTTTGATAGTGCCTGATATTTAATTACTTGAAATTGCAAGCTACAAGATAAATGCTATTCTCGTTTTGCTCATAGGAAGAAGAAAGAAAAGCAGGGGAGCAAAATGATTCATTTAACATGACACAAAGGGCTGGAGGCAAAGGCAGCCAGGAATTAGGTAGATGCCTGCGCTCTTCAGCTGCTCCAATCCTTTTCGCTGAGAAATTATTTGAACAAAACAGATCATGCACAATCCAATAATTAAGATAGCCAAAATAATTAGAAACAGCCCAATAGACTGCATGATTATCAGTCGCGATCAATACAAAAGAAGTCAATCCTGAGCCTTAGAATAAACAAGGCAGGCTACGCTGCTACCTGGACTGCAATCCCAGACACTTCTGTTTAATTAAGAAAGTGTTTATAGTTCCTTTTCTTTCTGTATGTATATGAGTGTGCATGCACACACACACAGGCACACACACATATGGGTGGGTGCACATGTGCAGGCCAGAGGTTGAGGCTAAATTTTTTTCCTCGACTGCTCTCTACTTTGCTTTTTTGAGACCAGGGTTTTAGCTGAGCCTGGAAATCAGCAAGCTCTGGGCACCCTCCTGTCTCTGCCACTCCAGCGCTGTATTTGGATTGCAGGTACATGCCACCCATTCTGGGCAAGCACTTCACCCACTGAGCTGTTCCTCCAGCCCAAAGGTAGTGTTTCTCCATTGAGTAGGAAGTTCCACCATTATGGGGGTCCTCGTTCCCTTTCTGCCTGTTGGCCACAAGGTCAAGAGGGGAAAGAGGCAGAAGGGGCGGCGGAAAGTTTTGTACGTGGCCAATGAGCACAAATGGAGACAGACCTCTGGGAGATAGAGTTCAGTGAGTCAGTTCAATTTTATTCCAGAATATAAAGAATATATAGGATCAGGGAGCCTGGGGACAAACTGTAATTGTCATTAAATGGCACGCTCCTATCACAAGGCTTAGTATATGGCAGTTGGTCCTATATCAGTGCTCCTAGAAAAAGTCTTCTTAGCAGGGATCTGTCCCATGGGTCAAACTAATGATGAATCGGGCATCTGGTTTTAGAGACAGCTTTTAGATAAGGCCAGTCCTCCAGGCCCAGAGACATTCTCCAGATAAGGGTTGGTAGAGGCAGGAAATTCTGCTGGAGAGAAGGAGCTCCACATTGCTGAGTTTACTGAGATTAGTAACTAGGCCATGGGGAGGCTGCAGCCTCTGATGGGCCAGTAATGTCTTCCAACACACGATCAGCCACATTGATTGTGCTGAATGAGAGGATGCACAGCTCCAACAAGCTTAGCTACCATGTGAGCATGGGCAGCAGCTCCCAAATGGCTAGTCTCCTCTCAGCTCTCCCAAATACTTCTCCATCACCCTCATGAACTACAAAACAAAACAACCACATCAAAAACACATGGTAGGTGAAGCTAAAGCCACAGAGATGACTAGATGCTCCAGACTCCAACCTTCAATTCTTGATGTGCTCCCTTCTCTGGGAAAAGGGTGTGGTCCCAGCAAGTATCATGTTTAACTGCAAGGTATGTTGCTTCTTAGGTATGGACATGCAAAAAACAAAAGGAGAACTCTGCAGAAGAATCGCCTTATTTTTTTTCTTTTAAAACTTTCAGAAAAAGCTTAGCTACCCAATGATATGTTTAATATGACTTTCATATCCTAAAATAACACTCTCGGCTCTGTTGTTGGATGGGTGAGATGAGACCATGAGGGAGCGAAGATGGAGGAGGTAGGAGGATTCCAAAAATTGCCAGCTCTGCAGATTAAACAACTGTACATTAGTCAGCAACAAAATTTATGCTAACATGGACTTGTTGTAGTTTGCAAGCTAATAGGGTGGGTTTTATTTGTAAATACACAAAAAGTAAATAACCAATTTAAATTCTCTTAATTATTGCAAGGAGCCCCGAGGATCAAAAGAACAAGGAGTTGGAAGGTCTGCACCATGGGTTTCACCATGGGTTTAACCTTCACAGCTACCAATTCCCCCTTTGTACTTTACCTTACCAAGGTGGTGATGAGCAAGCCAAGGCTGTAAACAGGGTGATTATGTGGAATGGCCCACAAATGAGATCTGACCATGCCTGTCAATCATCTGGACACTAACAGATCCTCTAGGCCTGCCCTTTCCTCGGCTTCTTTGTATCCCTTAGGCCTCTCACAGTCCCTCAGATTTGGCTAGATCTCCTCTTTACATCCTCTAGGAGGAAAGCCACAAGCTTCATATCATTTATATGCATGAATCATATACATCATAAGTAACATATGCCTTGATACTTAATACTTATTGCAACACAGAAAACATACCTCCAAAGCTAAGCTTCAGGCAATGGTAAGAAACTCTGTAAGTCTTCACTGGCAGAAGTAACTCCTGAAAGGTCACCTGGGACCACACACAGTAACTCCAGAGGGAATGTCAATTGGCTTTACAATGGCCAGTATTTCTTGCCCGTTAGAGGAGGAGGAGGACTATAAAGAGGGATAGCCAGAAGTAGACAATAGAAATAAGAAAATCATATTGATCAAAGCAGCCAAAATAAAACAAAAAATAATCAGAATAAGCACAATCATTTTTCAAAGCACAGGCTGGGTCATTAAGGCCACCACTCCTCCATAGCCCCACATTCCTCGAGGGGAACTTAGATATTGATCATCATATCACATGATAACCTTGAGTCATTATGCAAAAATCAGATTTAGCACATTCTGTTTCAAAAGGCAGAAGCATGAGCAAGGTGCTGAGTAAAACCATCCTTCCAGTGAGATCAAACTAATTCTGATGCACATAAAGGTGCATTTGAGCTATTTGGGGAGCTCACCCTTGACTTCCCAATGCCACAGATAAAATCCTAGAATGTAAGACCTTGAAAATGCTTAGAAAGTATGATGCTTCACTCTTCACTGTGAGAATGAGGACCTGGGGCCTAGAGTGCTTTAGATAACTTGCCATTGTCCCAGGACCAAGGTCCAGTTTCTAGTTCCCAGGGTTCCCGCACTATACTAGAGACAAGCTCTCCACAGTACACCCACAGTAATTGCCAGCAGCTCCACCACTATTCTTCCCAAACACACATGCTTAGTCATAGAACGTGTCTCCTTCCTATCTTTGTAAGAACTATTTTGAATTACATGAAAGGGTGCTTTGTGGGCTAGGGCACCGTTTCTATTCTACCAGCAATGCATTCTTCATCATACGATCATAACAGGCCACAGTTTTCTACTTCATCATCTTCCGTGGATTTTAAATATATACTTCCTCCTCTCAAAGAAACAAATGTTCCCACAGAATAAAAAAAAATCTTAAGAAACATATTTAGAAATCATGAAACAAAGTGAAGACCAACATGCACTCATCATGAATTCAACGTGCATGGCTCTTGCCTTCATCCTTCTGGACAGAGCTCTCTTCCTTGTCTTCCCCAAACACCTTTACATGCAGTTCAGTTAACTTGTTTGGGACAGATTCATCTGTCTTGATTTAAACAACTCTGAAGTGAGACTTTCAAATGACCATACCACTTGTAACAGGTCAGAGGTGAGGCAGTGTGGTCACCAGGCACAGAGTGTGGCTACTGGGAATAGGACTCACACAATATGTCTACTGAAGTCACACAGTGCCTCTCTCAGTGACAACCAGTCAGACCCTGATGCGGGCCACTTCAGGATATAGGTTTGTTCATCTTGTGTCTGCTTGGGAGGGAAGGATTTAAGAACAAACAAGCCAAACAGTGCTGTCACGTGTCAGGATGAACTGCAGACCAGCAGTTGCCTATGTTAACTAAAGAAGGTTTGCTGTCGCTGGGTGTGTCTTCCATCTATACGAAGAAAGGGATTTGAGCAAAGGGATACCATTTTCAATTTCTCTAAGTAGGACTTTCAGTGAAATTAACTATTATGCCGATTACAATGTTCGGCAAGCTACCTAGAAATATCATTCAAAGGAGAAAGGAAGAAATTGAAATGAATAATCAAGATTCATAATGGGAATTAAAGTTAATCAAATATAACTTTCAGGTATTTAACACATTAGCTATTAGACTCAGAAAGCAAGCCACTAAAACTCTGGAGTAAAATGAGGCATAATTGTGGACTTCTCTTTGATTTCACGTAGATTATGCAAATGAAATACCCTCAGGCAGCAAAGAAGAAAATCAACTTCAAATTTTTCCCTATAGCAATAAAAGACAATGAATTTCTTTCTTTCATCAAAATCTTTTCAAAAGTTCTTCAAAGACATTTGAAATGAACTGGTACAGCAAATTCTGAATTGTACATACTATGACATTTTCTAAAGTATATTCTCCATTAAAAATACACTCCAATTCCATTGCCTAAAAGCACATGTATCTTGCTGATATCATTCCCTGTGAAATGCATGTAGGGAGGAGAAATAAGATGATTGAATACTTCCAACCCAGTGGCAAACATTGTGGCCACAAAATGCAAGTGTTGAAAAAGTACAGAAAAAAAAAAGAGCCCTGATTTCTTCCTTAATTCCATCGTGAAACGAAAAAGAAAATTAGAGAAAGCATATCACATTGAAAAGAGTAGAGCACAGGCATGTGGTGAACAATTGGAAAAGAGAAAGGTCTTTACACTGGCTTGTCCCAACACCTGCCTCTCGAGAAAAGCGACCTTTTCATGTCCCGGCACTTTGCGAAGCTGATTAAGCTGTGTTGTCTAGGCATGCTATCCTCACGACAGCAAATGCTGAAAGGGACCTGAACAGGTTCTACTCACGCCTAAGCTCTCTGTCTACAAATGAACTACTCAGGATACGTAAAGACTCAATGACTTACCCAAGGTCACACGATCAGTTAAGAACACAGCAAAGTAAGGTCCCCAACTCCCTGACTCTTGTCACTTCAATAAACTACAAAATCAACCTGTTGAAAGATATTCCAGAATCCCAGCAAAGCCCCTGGTCTCTTGAGGAGGCAGAAGAGAAGCCCCTCCCCTCCCGCAATCTCACATGGTTCTCCCTAGAAGCCTCCGTAGGACAAGTCTGACAGCAGAAGATAGAAGTTCAATTAAGGACTAGTAAAAGACATCAACCATGAGGTCTCCTGCCATTCTGCTTTCTGGCTATGAGAAGCACACAATTTGACTTACAATAACTTTATTGAAAAAAGAACACTTAATAAGCCCAATGTATAAGGACATTATGCATGAACTTGGCAAAATAATAGCACTATATTGTGCACCTGTGATGTGAAAACCACCTGATGATCTGTGTAAAAGGATAAAAGACCAGTTCCTGGAGGTAGGAACTTCCTGTGGGGACACACAGCAAGACAGGAAAACCTGAATGGTCTCAGAGTCCTTCACTTAAGGATTGGGGGCATTTTGTAAGGAAAAAACCAGAAAAGAGCTTTCCGCTCATGTTATACCGATATTTTTGATGGCTTGAAAAGAAAAATGTACCATGCATGCTAGCTTTTGTGGTTTCTATGATTTCTTTTTACGACAATTATTACTTTTTAAATACCAAGTACTTTGGCTTCTATTTATTAGTGTCTGATTCTAATCAATCCTTAGTGTCTTGTCTTTGAAAACACAACAATTTCCCCCTCTCATGCTTGAAATAGAGCCTCAGGGAATGGATGAGAAGAAAATGAATCCAGTATGACTGTGATTTAAATCCACCCAACATGATTGTTTTGAAGAGTCATTCAATAGAAGGATCTGTATGGTCCAAATAATACGATAGCTGGTATCTAGTCCTCATTTCCAGTTACAGAGAAAGAAAGGACGAGGAAAGGCTACCATGCCAATTATATAGTGAACATATAGTGAACACACTATAATTAGGCACAAATAACACAGTAGGGTCTTATTCAATAGTTGCTCCTCTTCATTAAAAAACAATATGCCCCCAAACTTCTAGTAGATACCAGAAATTGTGGTTAGAACCAAACTTTCTACATACCTAATGATTTTTACATACATGTCTAACTATGATAAAGTTTGATTTATAAATTATATATAGTTACAGTTTAATAATAACTGTATTATTATTTCAAAATAATCATAATATACTATAATAAATGTGGCAGCATAACCATTGCACTTTGGGGTATTATTACATGAAATAAAACACAGGCACTGAGATATTAGGACCAGCTTGATAACACAGAGGTTGCTATGTGACCAGCAGGCTAGTAGCATATAATATTGATTATAATGATAGAGGGGAAGATTCTCAATTCGTGGGCATTATGGAGTAAGGGATGCAAGATTTCATCATGTCACTCAGAATGCTGCACATTAAACTTATGAAGCATTTATTTCTAGAAATTTTGATTTAATAATTTTAGGCCACAACTGACTTTGGACAGCAAAACTGTGGGTAAATGTAGAACACTGTGTAACAATTCTTTCTGGTGTAAAAGTTCAAACAGCAAGAGGGATGTAGGGACAGGGGTAAGGGACAGTGAGAGGGATGTAGGGACAGGGGATAAGGGAAGGGGGTGATGATTAAAATAAAGTTTGTATGTAATAAATCTCTCTACTGTATGGTAACCTGTAGATATACCACAAGGCTAGACACTGCTAGTCCTTGGACAAATGGGTCACCAAACAAAATCCCCAGTGTCTGGTATTGCATACCTCTGTAAGAACTGGCTGCCAAGAAGAACTCAGAGGCCCCAAAACAATACAGGCTCCTATCATTCCTCTTGGTCACCCACCAGAACTTGCTGACAAGGCCCTATGACTAAAGACACTGCACAGGTTAGACTCAAGGAAAGAAAAATCAAGCTGAAACTAAGGGCCCAATGATGTACACAGGCTGCTGGCGGTTAAAGGAATCAACTCTCTTACCTGGCTGTGACGTCTGCGAACCACAATTCCAGCCTTCTAGGTAAGATGTGCCAATGATGTAATAGTGGCACAACAGTTACGGAGGTCACCAAGTGTTCCTTGGTTGGCTTTGAACCTGCTTCACAAAAGGGCACCTCTATCTAACCTTGCAAACATAGATGAAAACCCACAAGGCCTCTGGGAAGGGAAACCAATACTGCTGAATTTTCATAGCATCCATCTGCTTCCTACAAACAAAGACTATTTTAAGCTTTAATCAGAGAAGCTTCTCACTGTAGTAAACAGAAGTGAATACAGAGACCCCTGGCTACAGAAGATGCTGAGAATAAAGGATGGCTGAGGGCTCTACCCTAAACAAGACAATCACCCTCACAAGGCTCATAAGAACTAACCATAATATAGGGAGAAGTCCTGGAGAATGTCCAACACAGCCATAGTGATCAAAAACTCTCAGTCACTGTGTCAATGTCACTAGGCACACACAAATCTTCCTAACAGTCAGTTATAGACTGGGAAGGGGCTCATGGGACCCTACCACTTATTAATGATCTACTGGCAACTAACAGATTCCGAGAGAGTGGGGAGCATAGTATCCAGTGTGAGCCCACCAGGCTCTAATAGATAGTTTCAAATCTATAGTCACACATATAGCCCTAGCTAAATTCTGTTGGGCAAAAGAAAAAGTAATGAGCAAGGAAAAGAAATTTGGAAAGAAGGGGCTGGGAGGGATGGGAGAGGAATCAGAGAAGTCTGGAGGTCAGCCACTAGCATGCATCACATATGAAATTTCACACACACACATCACAGAGCAGAATTTATTAATAAAAGCTCAAGTTTACTCTGCAAAGAATGAAAGTAGAGCTAAGGATAGGGTCGAGAAGACAGACAGAAAATATAATAGTTCTTGAATTTCAAGGAAAAGGGAGACAAGTCTTATCTAGAAGGGATAGAATGGGATTTCAGGCAGAACAGGCTATAAAAAGGTGAAAGAGTATGTCTCTTAGTCAAGGTTCTGTCGATAGGAAAATACACCATGACCACAGCAATCTTTCTTCCTTCCTTCCTTCCTTCCTTCCTTCCTTCCTTTCTTTTTTTCAAGACAGGGTTTCTCTGTAGCTTTGGAGCCTGTCCTGGAACTAGATCTTCTAGACCAAGCTGGCCTCAAACTCACAGAGATCCGCCTGCTTCTGCCTCCTGGGATTAAAGGCATGTGTCCCCACTGTCCGGCATGACCACGGCAATTTTATAAAGGAAAACATTTAATTGAGGTGGTGGCTTGCAGTTTCAGAGGTTTAGTCCACTGTCATCATGGTGCGGAGCATGGCAGCTGGGAGTATGGTGGTGTGCAGGCCAAAGGCACTGGAGAAGGAGCTGAGAATTCTGTATCCTGACCCAACGGCAACAGGAAGTGAACTGAGATACTAGATGTGACTTGAGCATATATGAGACCTCAAAGCCCACCTCCATAATGGCACACTTCCTCCAACAAGGCCATATCTACATCAACAAAGTCACATCTCCCGATAGTGCCATTCCCAATGAGCTAATGGGAACCAGTCACATTGAAACTACCAGCCAATGTGTGAGGGGACAGCAAATTCTAGTGGAGCCTGACCCTAGTCTCCGTGGAGGAGTACTGGTAATGGAGAAAGATAGTTGGAGCCTTTTGGTTAAAAGCTTGTGTATGACCTCACAAGAAGTTCAAACCTATAGCTGTGGGCGAGAGGAAATCACCAGTTTTGGAAGCTCTTGTTGTTGGTCACCATTTTAAACTGCAATTTACTGACAGTACCTTGTGCAATGTCCTGCGATTTCTAGAACACTTTCATAAACCCAAAAGAAAATTCCACACCCACTAAGTAATCCCTTCCCCTCTATTGATCTGCCCAGTCTGGTTATTAGGATCGCTACAGTGCCTGGCCACTACAGTACACGCTTAACTTCCTTCACTGAGCATAAAGTTTACAAAGCCCCTAATGTTGAGGCATGTGCCACTATTTCATCCCCCGCCCCCTTTTAACCTCTGCACAATGGTCCATTATATGGGCACATCACGTTTCTTTATCTGATGATGGGCATTTGGGTTGTTCACACACTGGACAGTTAAAAAGAGTGCTGCTGTGGTTAAATACAAGTTATTGCTTATGTATCTATCAGCGGAATGACTGGTTTCTTTGGAATAATATGCTTAAACTTGGGGAGAACTCATCAGAGTCTTTTCGTGAAAGGATAGACATGACGAGATTACATTTTAGAATGTTAACTGTCTTTAATGTTCAGGAAATAAGACCAATAGATGGCTTCCCAGAGACTCAGCAAACACATGTTCCTCCTGCCTGCTTGTCTGGTCTTCCTACAGCCTTTCCTTTCTTTTCCCCTGCATCCATGTCCATGTCCATATTCTCTCTCTCTCTCTCTCTCTCTCTCTCTCTCTCTCTCTCTCTCTCTCTCTCTCTCTCTCTCTCTGTGTGTGTGTGTGTGTGTGTGTGTGCTTGAACCTACAAATTGGCATGCAATCCAGTGGTCTAAATATGTATCCACCCACACACCTCACGGCTTTACTGCATCTTCTCAGGCCTCTGCACTAAAAAGTCCTGCTAGCTCAACCCATCTGTACCAGTTCGCTTTTGCTTTGTCATTCCTGCTCTGAGCAGACATCAGACGCAAATAAACAGACCTCTTGGTGCCGGAGGAGAGATGCAGAGGAGCATGGCAATTCCATCAGGAAGCACAGAGTTCAGTGCCGCAGCGTGCCGCGAGCATTCCTGCGGAGACGACAAGGGCTCATCTTCCGATACATTTCCTTCATCCGCCTCCCCAAACATAGCAACAACCACTGCCAAGAAGTGGTTCCCTCAGCTGCCCTTCTAGGTGTGAAGCTGGCCTAGCTTTGAAACGGAACGGGTTAGTTCTTCAGATTTCGGGTATGTGCCTCTATTGGTGTGCAAGGACACAAGAGCAGTAACAGAGGGTCTTGATTGATTCCCTCCTCACACCTACTATATAGGTTTGTCTGAAAGTTGGTGTGATGGTCACTTAGAACTAGCCAGGAGCTGGGAGTGAAATACAACATCATCCTTGTGCTGTTTTCCTCAGAACCAAGAAATTAAAATAAGCCAGGGTGCAGCCTGAACAGGTTTATCAAAGAACTGGCCCGTGAGGAGGTGTGCTTGTTCTGAATAGGAATCTCTGCAAGGCTCTTCTGGCAGCTGCTGGACTTTTTTTTTTTTTTTGGAAAGATGGAGGTGAGACAAAGGCTGCACATCTAGGGAGTGCCTTAGTATGGACCACACCAATCTCATGGACATCAGATTTTAACAACGGCACCGTCTAATCTTAGAGTCCATTTACAACTCCGAAAATGCACAAGTTTGACCATTTTGTTTCACATTTTAAAAGTACAATTATAAACAAGCCTGCTAGAAACAACTGTACAACCTGTGGGTTATTCTAGATTAAGAAGAAAAAAAAACCAGAGTGATTTTTAGAACAAAAAAGGCCAGGCCTTCACAGGGGCAGAGTGCGGAGGAAGCGTAAACCAGAAACCTGAGTTCTGCTGTCTGAATATCCATCCCCACTGTGGCAGCTCCACGTTTATGGAGACATGTCCTTGTCTAACTTTGAGCAAACCAGGTAACCATGAGCTTCCAGAGAAGATTGATGCCTCTCAGCCCCAGAGGTAGAGCTTGATTAGTCCATGAGAATTAAATATCACCTGTCAGATGTTGGTTTAGAAACGGTCACAGGACATAATTCCGAGCAGTGAGACCTGTGGAAAGTGTGGAAAGTCTACTGAACATTTTATAGGAAGTGGGCCAAGTAGAGGTAGGGCCTCTCCTAGTGCCTACCTCTTAAACTGTCACCAAGTGAGGAAATGACTCAGAATGGCTGAGACCAGAAAGGAACCAGGCTGAAAGCAAAGCTGCCATTGCTGGAACTCCTGAAGTTCCCCAGCACCTAACTCTGTCATTACCTGGGATGCAGAATTCCTCCAGACTATTATGCAGTGCTTTTTCCTTTTAGGCTAAGCCATTTTTATTTTGGATATTCTGTTATTTGACACTAAAAGATTCGTAACCAATAAACCTACCCAGAGGAGTGCATAAATGTTTATCAAGTACTGTATTAACTTCCTTTTAAAAAATATTATACCCATAACCCAAATTATAATGTGTCATACCTCATCAGAAGTGCTGCTGTATCTAACCCTTTTGGAAATAAAAACAACTCCAGAAAAACCTACATATATGGAAGAATAATGGGGGGGGATGGGCCTGCTGGTTTAACTTGCAAATGAGACCAGAAGGGAGCTCTGCCCTGCCACAAACTTCCAAAAAGAAACTCCGGGCCCTGTTAGTACAAAGAGCTCAGTTGCCATCACAGCAGAAACAAAACTCTGCACACGCATCTGTGGGCATGCCTACGAGAGCTGGGGGCTGCTCCGCTCACCGCCCATCAGACAAATTCACTTCAGTAACTGTCACATTTGGAGGACATGCACAGATGTGACCTTCTATGGTTCCTCCTGTCATTTCCTTTTGAACTTCTCCAAATCAGGTGTTTGGGGACCTGTTCAGAGGACCAACAGGTAATGAGATCTGTATACAGCTGCCACTTTCCTAAATCAGTGGTGGCACCAAGGAACAACTTCTTTAAAGGACTGAAACACCCACGCCACTGTATCCATCAACTCCCCCACCATACAACCTCCACCCCCAGAAAACAGAGTTGGATTAAGCTCCTCTGCCACCTCTTCTGCATAAAATCAAAGGGCAGTCTCCTTCCTAGAGATGCCTTCTGCCTATAACTTAAAGCCAGTTCAGGATTATGCTGATTTGCCTAGTGCACAGACACTCAGAGGGGTTGGGGGTCCGAGGGACTGCAAGTGACTGGCTGGAGTATGCAGAACAAAATCAGGTGGCCAGGGCTTGACCTTCCTTTCAACCTCTTTTTCCTATCTGTATCCTACCAGTTTGAGTTTCTTTGGAAGTGGGGTGAGGGGAGAGTGGGGTAGGCAGGAAGAGAGATACAAAGAGAGAGAGACAGACAGACAGAAATAGAGATAGAGCGATCTCTAGCTCTCTCTTAAGAGCTTCCTTGAGAAGGCAACAGAGCACCACTTAGATAACTCCTCCAGCAGCCTCTAGCTGGATTTCACCTGTTAGCAGCCCGGAGGTGAATGGTAACCTTGTTTCTTTTGTTTCCAGCCCCTGAAGAACACAGGGTTTTTTCAGAACCCTTCAGGTTAGCAATGGCTGCTACTTTCCCTTTTTTTCATTACTGTCTTCTGTATTTTTTTCAGCACTTGAGAGTTGGAGCTCTCTCCAACCAGTACTTCCATTGTCTGAACGCTAAACAGAACTTCCCTGCAACGCCAGCCAGATGCTCCAGACTAAATGCCTAATACCAGGCAGGTGGCAATCAGCAGTTACCCAGCTCAAATCCTCTCCTCCGTGTAGCACAGACTACCCCCGTAGGCCGTCAGGATTTCTGCTAACCACCCCCTGGAAATTTATCTTGCACCAAACTGTTGCCCTGATGTCTTGTTCCTTAACTTCTCAGTCATATGGCAAGTGATCTGTTTGTTCTCAAGAATAACTTCATGAATAGTATTTGCTTAGACTCTATAATCCGAAGTATTACAGTAAACAACTTTCTACCACAAATTAACCACAACTCAGAGGCTGGTCTCCACTGCTGAGGACATGATAAAGAGAGTAGTCCTGTCAACACAGGACCTACAGCGGTGGGCATTCTTTTTTTTTTTTTAAACTAAGAAATCACTTATTTTTTTTAAATAGTTTTTTTTTCCTGACAGTACTATGTATTGACTCTTGAATGAGGCAAGTACTTACATTTCCCACATCAGACTAAAAATTATTTAAAATGTAGCGAAATTAGGTTCCAGCCGAACAGAGCCCCTCCTGTGATGGCTACAGGTACATCCTGTAGTGCTCCAGGCAGATGCAAGCATCATTGCTGATTTACAGGGGAGCATCCTGTTACAGAGACAATCAAGCCTTCCAGAATCATCTCACAATTTCCCACTTCAAGACTTTCTGGAATCTCTTCTCCAGCTGAACTATGTCAGAAACCTTGGAGGAACCAAAAGGCACAGGAACCCTTCAGATTCTGAAGGGAGAAGAGAGTTGATTGATATTTTTTTAAAATCTATGCACGATTCTTTTAAAAAAAAATTCAAGCTCTGAGGAACACCCAATAAGTAATTCACTGCATCCTTGGTAATTCAAGAAAGGAGAAAGTACAGATCCATTCTTTTCCCTTTCCTCTGCGGGTGCATCCCCTGATGGGCGTCCCCTGTGACATGACTGCTTGATCTACAGTCAGCTGTCTGGCTGAGTTGCAGGGAAGGCAAAAGCAGCATGTTGCTCTTTCCAGTACTCTGCTGTGAACAAAAGCTATCTGCCTCACCATCTCTGAAGCTAAAGTTCACACTCCAAGAAGTTCACGTATATCCTTTCAGGTAAAACTTGCAATAAAGCAGATTAATTACCACAATCACTTTTAACCATGGGGAAACCCCGCGAGCAAGCCAACAAACAAGCGCTATAAATTTTTACCAGGTTTGGAAGATAAAGTCTGTTCTCTAGCCACAGTGCCTTTATTTTGATTTTTTTTAGAAACTCTTTACCAAAGGCTATGCACAGCTATAGGTAATATCAATACTTGGTGTTTTGTTAAAGATAGTAACTGGGGCTGTAGGGATGGTCAGTGGTTAAGAGCACTTAGGGCTCTTTCAGAGGACCCAGGCTTAGTTCCCAGCACTTGCATCAAGTGGCTCACAACCTCAGTTTTAGGGGTTCCAACACCGCTGGCCTCTGAAGGCATCTGTACTCGTGTACATGGTGCAAATAAACACACACACTCACAACCTCAGTTTTAGGGGTTCCAACACAGCTGGCCTCTGAAGGCATCTGTACTCATGTACATGGTGCAAATAAACGCTTACACACACACACACACACACACACACACACACACAGTGGAATAAAACCAAATCTCTTGAAGCCTAAGGCAGATCTACATGGTTAAGATGACCTTATCTTTGTCATCAAAATAATGACCTAATGCTTTGCTTCAAAGAAACCATACTTTCTGTTTGCATTCTGTCAATCTTTCAGTGGGTTTGCTTTTGGTTTTCCCCTCCCATCCCACCAGTTGCTACTTGAGGGGGGTGAGCTATGGAGAAGATGATCTGATAAAGTCTGATGACTTTTATTCTTTGAAACCAGCAAGCCATACAAGAAAACAGACCAAAGAAGTTCACACACTTTAGACTCATAGAAAGACAGTGGACTTTCTCTGGAAGATCAGGTGGATAAAAGAAAGGTGAGCTCAGGGAACAAGGGCACAGACGATTTGAGGTGACAGCTTGCTTGGCAGAGGTCCCAGTATTAACAATCTGCGATGAGAATCTGACATTCAATCATTACTGGCTAATAAGCTGGAGTCCATGGCACTGCGGGCATTCACCACGATGGAATGGTCTCTGCTCTTGGTCCTGTTGGGAAAACTCTGAGACCTGCCTTCATCCCATCAATGTCCCCACTCTTCAGGACCTCATGATGAGCAGTTACACGGGGATTCTTTGTGACTCCAGATGCTCCTCCAACCAAAGCTTATGTTGTGCAGCAATCAAGAACACTGGCAATTACGAGCAGTCTGCCTGATGGAGTTGGAGGGCTCTTTCTGAGCACTGAAGAAAAATCAGTAGCTAAGCGGGGGCGGGGGGAGGGCAGTCACAACAAGTCGGGTATAATTGGATGTGAACTTTCCATGGCATAGCAAAAAAAAAAAAAAAAAAAGAGAGAGAGAGAGAGAGTTTCCATTTTTCCCCCTCAAGGCCATTGCTAAATGTTATCCATGGGACATAGTGAATGAAAATGTCAGTAGTTCTGGAAATTCTGATCACAAACCACTTAAAGCACCATTGGCTCTTATGTTTATAAATGACTTTTCAGAGGTATTTCCTGTGTACAAACAAGCAAGAATAAAAGCAAGTTGCTTCTTTGGATGGCAGTATAGCAAGAATTTAATTCCTGCTCCAGATAACCTTCCTGAGTGTTGGTGACAGAATGTGTTGAAACAGAGTATCACACTCAGGCATGCTCAACCTCCACACATTGTGGAACAAGACGAAACTACAAATCTAGTCATTAAGAGCTGTGCAGGATGAGTAGCAGTTGTTTAATCAAAAGGGCTCATTTAATACTGTGCCTAACGTCAGAATTGATGTGGAAATAAAATGCATCTTCTCTCCTCCGCACAAGATAAATGTGTGTGGTCTAACAGAATCCTGGGAGAGCACGCATAAATTTCAGCCATGAGAAGCAAACCTCTCCTCCCTCTGCCCAGAGGACAGGAGTAGCTGTACTAATGAGCATCAAGAGAAGCTGTTTTTAAAGTGTGTTTGTGGGGAGGCATTGGGGTGGCCATGCAAAATTTCTATTTATACCATTTTAATACCATGCTCCTCAATATTTGCTTTTGTCTTTGCTTTATGATGCATGTACTAATACAGCCCTTGCACACAATTTTAAATGAAAAATTATGTTTAGATAAGTATCAGAGTTCTTGCTCAAAAACATCTCAGACACCACTTATCTAGAGTTATAAAGGAAGTTTAAGGTGTGTGTGTGTGTGTGTGTGTGTGTGTGTGTGTGTGCAGGAGTTTATGTGCACACCATGGACATGAGTACAGGTGCCTTCAGAGGCCAGAGGGTGTTGGATCCCCTGAAACTGGAGTTACACACACACACACACACACACACACACACACACACACGTGTCACATGTATGTTGGTGCTTGCTGAAGCCAAAAGAGGACATTGACTCCCCTGAAGCTGGAGATATACATGGTGTATGCAATCCAGTATGGGTGCTGGGAAAGGAACTTAGGTTCTCTGGAAGAGCAGCGGGTACTCTTGAACACTCAGTCCAGACCACAGACTCCCTAAAACTGAAGGATCCCCTCGCCAGCATTATCTCAGGCAAGATCTACCAACATTCTATGCCCTTCTAGGTCAAGGAGGAAAAAGAATGCCAGCCACTCAGCTTCCCTAGGTGGATCTGCCTTTTGTAGATAATTATTACCGCACAAGTGATACTTTGGTCTACAAATGAGCTGAAGAAAATCATCAATCTATTTCTGCGTCAGTTAGAACTTGGTGGGTCCTGTACAGACTATTAATTTTGTGGAGAATAAGCAACAGGAGGAGCAGATAAATCATTAGCACAGAGCAGAGAAGGCCTAGTAAATTCTTTCCAAAGCTTCCTCTCTCTCTCTTTCTCATCCTGAGAGCAAAATGACAAAGTATTTATGTACCACTCACTGTCTTTGATATCTCTGTTTATCTCATTGACTGCTTCAAAGACCATTAGGACATATTTCTACTTCAAGACTCAATTCAATCCTCATTGATTTTCACAAATTAACGTGACAAACATAGAATTATAATCTCCCCATCTCTGAAATTCTGTCATTTTTAATTTTATAAAAGCAAAATACTACTTTAAATTTCCTTTTGTTTATTGTAGGCAGAGTATAACTCCAAAATTTGATTTACGTGTGCAAAGTGCATAAATTTTAAAAGTAATGTTGATTGTTCTTAGTGAAAATTCTTAATGAAAAATATTTAAGTTAAAGCTAATACAATAGCTAGAATTCCCAGTAGAGTCCAGAGACCATTTCCAATTCAAAACTGATTTCTCCAAATTCTACACAATGTATTCACAGGTCTCACGAATACTTATTTATTAAAGGAAATGCTCCCAGGCACTAAAAGAAAGCACAGGCAACATTTCCAAAGGATGCTCCTTGCATCTGCCCTTGCAGCTCAGCACACTATTGCACTGGGACAGGATGCCAGGGCATCCCCACAGGGCTCGACACTCCATCACTCTGCGCCGTCCTCTCTGTCATTTCCGCACTGGCGCTATCAGCTCTCCCAAAGTGCTCTCCACTCTCGTCAGGTCATCTTCCACAACCTCCTAAGAGTAGCTACTGTGTAATCCACTAGAAAATACAAACTCTGCTGCTTGAAATGCCTTCTTAAGAAGACGGGGATTTGTCCATTTTGTTCAACTCCCAGTGTCTCTTCCACGTCTAGCTAATGCCTGACACTTCACCATCTATTTCTTGAGTAAATAAATGGATGGTGGCTAACTGAACAAATAGCCTATCTTTAGGTCTTTCAGCCCTCCCACATTCCCAGCGGCACAGAGGGGCCTGAAGCCCAGAGCATTATTAAATCCATTCTGTTCAAGTGCCTACTTGGTTTGCTCAACTATTCTACACCTCTCCTCCGATTAAGCAAAAGTGACTCATTTGCATATTCTCAGAGCTAGTCCTTTGACCAGGAAGGCTTTCTTGGAGCCAAAAAAGCAATGGCCAGCTGGAGAGTTGGCTCAGTGTTTAAGAGCACTGGTTGCACTTCCAGAGGACCAGGGTTCAATTCCAACACCCACATGATGGCTCATGCCCATCAGTAACTCTAATTCCAAGGGATCCAAATTCCTCGTCTGGCCCCCACTGGCATGCACATGGTACACAGACAAATGTGTGTACTATGTATGCAGGCAAAACACCAATACACATAAAATAATCTTTAGAAAACAAAAAGCCAGACCCACAAAAACACACAAGCAAAAATAACTTAGAGTGAGACACAAAAGAACTCCCCAACGTGTCACAACATCTCCTAGTATTACCTTCCATGTGCAAGCTTTTGGAACGCGTTTAATTGAATTGGAAAGTAAATTAAAGAAATACAGTGTAAACTATTTTTTAAAGCATCTGATAAGATTTCGTGTTTTCCTGGCATTAAAATTTGAACATGGATTCCATTCCCCTTAAAAATAAACCCATGTACTTAATGCAATGTTCAGAGATGCAGAGCTGGGGAGTTGATTGGATCATTGATGGATTCATAACTGGATGGTGTTATTGCAAGGAAATGGAAACTAGGAGGCTGGAGGAATTAGGTCAGCTAGGGTGTGCTTTTGTGTGCTTTGATAAACTCTCTGCTTCCTGGCCACTGTGAAAGGGGCAGCTTTCCACCATGATGTTTCTGCTTCCCTTGTTACTAAATGCAACAGAACTAGCCAACCATGGACAATAATTAGTAGCTGAAATACATCCTCCATTAAGTAAGTTGTTTTTCTCAGGCATTTTGCCACAGCAATAAAAGACCGACTAGCACATCAGCTGAGCAAGACGGTGCTCTAGAGACTGGTTGAGACGGGGAGAGCTTGATGCCTGAGAAACACAGTGTACAAACCTCCGGGGAATAGCTCACGGTTGGCCTGGAAAATCAGCACAAAGGTACAGTCTTGGTCCTTAAAAGGCTTACCAATAACCTTACTTCGGGCTTGGCTTAGATAAACTCTAGTAGACTACTTGCCTAGCATGCCCTGGATTTTATCCCCAACACTTCATAAAACAGGTGCACATTTGTAATCCCAGGACCTGGGCAGTGAAGGAAGAAAGATTCAAGGTCAACCACCTGCAACTTAGTGAGTTGGTGGCCTGCCTGGGATATTATTCAACCTCAGATCCAAAAGAAAAGAAGGAGAAAGAGGGGGGAGAGAAGGAGGGAGGGAGGAACAAAAAAAAGGAAGGAAGGAAGGAAGGAAGGAGAAGAAAAACAACCATTTTTGTTGAAGGTTCTGCTTAGAGTTTCAACCTAAACCTAAAGAAAAGACTAGATAAATGTGAACTGGAATCATAAAAAGGGAACAAAAATTAGAATTTGATTATTCTCCCAAATCTATGTATCATTGAGATGATAGCTTTCCTGTTTCTGTGATCTCTCTTGGGTGGATTAATACCATGGAGTCCACACACACTAATTCTAATCTAATTTGCCACTGTATGTTTCTAACTCTTATACATCAGAAATACTTATAGGGTCTCCAATATAGGGAATATTAATATTTCTAGTGAGAAAATGTTGCCCTCTCTGCATGCTTCACCTAGTCCAACCTTTGTCCTCTGTGTCCACAGGTTAAAAGCTTAACTTATTTTTATCTCAGAAGTTCACTGAACATACCAGAAAGTTCATAAGCCCCCATTCTGACTCCTTCCTATTCTCCTGAGTCAACCTGTTAATAATTAAATTTTACAAATGGTTGTAAGACTCATCAGCTCATTTGGAGAGGAAAGTAAGAAGTGTAATTTGAGCCTCTAGTTAGAGAAATGTTTTTGCTACACGAAATGACATTTTCTAGTGTTTTGTGCTCATTTAGGAAACTCACACCACAGCCACTCGATGTCAGGTGCCAAAACAACAGTAACAGTGTTTACCTAATATGGATGCTCAGACCATCTGCTCGACACAGGTAAATATGTATGCTTTCCCCTTTCCAGATTATCCACAGAATCAGAATTGTAATGAAATCTGTGCCTCCCTTTGTTTCCCGGAGGTGAAACTGAGCCCAAAGAGTTACTCAAGCAGCCTAATGTGGGTTAGGAGCAAACTATTGCGGAAAGTACCAGAGGCATTTCTGCCCATCCCGCAACAACAAATTATCCCACAATGGTGGTGTCATCCTTTGCTGCAAGCTCCTCATTCCCTAATAGTATCTGCTCACTAATTTCCCAGGAATCTAAATTTACATTGTTATTATTAAAACAATGTAACATCTCAGATCTAACACGTTCTCCAAAGAACAGTCAGCTCATAGACAGAGACAACAAAACCAAAGGCCACACAAGTTTGGACAATTGTGGGAGAAAGATTTAGAGACAGACCAGTATGGGACTCCTTATTTTACGACTGACCAGAATGCCCCAGTGTTCGCCACAAAGGTTTAGCTGACAACAATCAATAGTGTAAATGTGAGGTATTTTTTTTCGTCTAAAAGATGCACTCATGGCCAGAACCATCTAATTCATTTAATCAGCAGTGAGTTCTGCTGTGGTGCTGCATTGGGCAGCCATCTGTCAGGAACTGTAGGAGTTGTTAGAGCAGGGCTTGGGAGACTGGATCCGCCAGCCTCTAATAACATCCTCCACTTTGAAGATCATTTGTTTCTGGACACTCTAGGAGCTGGGTACCTCAGCTAGCTGGCATATTTCCACAACCTGGAGCATCCCCATGGGACTTCTCCTGCTGGGGGCTAGACTCTGCCCTGCCTTTTCAGACACTACACTCTATCCAAATCGCAAGCAATGAAACACTCTAGGCATAGAGAGTGCATGGAAAATGCAATTCTGCCATTTCCAACGACAGACTATGCAGCTTAACTTTCTAAATTGCCTTGCCTAAATGAACATTCCATAGCTGAGCCTCCACAAGCGGCTTTTACAGTTTCTTCATGGGCTGTGCTACTATCAGGATTAATTATGTAGTGTCTTCATGAGGATAAATCACATTCGGATGCAAGTTGAAACAGAAAAGAAAAAGGGTTACTTCTCAAAGGAAGATTATTGTATCTAATTCCCCACCCCCACCCCCTTGCTGGAGCCCTTCCATATACAGACAGATTTGGATGGCAGTCCCCAGCTGGGCTAGCCATGAGAAGGAGGAAACTGACATGTTTGAGAACCGAACACTATGCCAGCCAGCAAGACCGGGAAGGCCAGCACGTTATTAACCCCCTCCTTTCTACATGCTTCCATGGCAAGTTGTAATTCAATGTACATCTCTTCACTTGCTTCTAATTTTTTAAGATGGACTGACTTCTGACTTCCTTTCTGGAACAGTGAGTCCAAGGAAAATACCTTCGTTTATTTGTTTTGCTTTCAGGGGATAAAAATTCTGTTAAGGTCTGAGCTGGAAGTTAAAGGAAACTCCACAAACGAGTATTCTCATATTGAATTTTTTTACATGCATGGGATCATAAAAATATTTAAACTATCTGATTACATACAGGCGCTAGGTGTTGCAGGTTCCAGAGGAACAAAGTGATGCTATACAACCCAGTGCCTAATAACGGAACAATAAAGACAGCCCTACAAAGTGTCACAACGGTAAGAGTGTGCCATACAGAATCTCTGTGCTCAAGACTTGGCCCTTGTCACTCCTCAGCTACTGCCTAGACCCTGAGGAGGGTGGGTCATCAGGAAGGTTGAATAATGAATAAAGCAGGTGTCTTAGCTGCCTTCACTAGTGAATTATTGTGTGTAAAGTCCAATTCAAACAGACCCTGAACTTGGGCTGTTCAGAGGGTAGACCTTCGCTCTCCATGAACCTTCCAGGAGAGCATTACCAACCAACACCAGCACAATCCATGTGTAAGACTGCCCCCACCCCGAGCGCCCTTCTAGGTTTGCACCACGTCTGTAACAGGGCATTTCTCAAAGGAAAACGCAACTTGAGGGAAGGAACCTAGTTGAAAAAGATTAGTCTTTGTGGCTGTCACCCTCCCTGGAAACAGCGTCAAGAAAATCCACACATACATCCCAAGTCAGGCAGTTACACAGGAGAGAAGGACCGGAGGGGAGGGAAAGGGGCAAGAAAGGGACAGAGATAGGGGGTAAAGCGGAGTCCAGAAAATGGTAAAAGAAGGGCAGTATGGAGGAGCTAGAGAGAAGAGAGAGTAGCTGGGAATGGAAGGCAAGGCAGGCAGCCAGGGAGGGTGAAAAATGCGCGGGGCAGCGGAGCGCGGCGACAGGAGAGGCTGCCGCGGGGACCCGCGCGTCCCTGGGAAGCCCAGGCTGCGCTCCGCGAGCGGAGCCGGGACGCGGGGCGCGCCCGCCGCTCACCTTTCAGGATGAGGGTGTCGATGTCCCGGTCGATGCCCAGGAAGTAGCACTTCCTCCAGAGGCCCGAGTAGGTGGCGAACAGCGGCCGGCCACACTCGGCGTCCAGCCCTCCGAGCCCTAGCAGCGAGCGCCAAGACTCCGGATCTGCGCGCCCGGGGCCACCGGGGAGCAGTCGGCGCCCCAGGGGAGGCGAGTCCCGCAGTGGCAGGTGCGACAGCGGCATCAGGCGGTTCTTCTGATCCGGGGGATCGGCGCCCGCGCGGCTGCGCTCGCAGCTCTCCTTGTGGCGCCGGGGGTCGGTCTCGTACCAGTGATCGGTGAAGATGGCCGTGACTAGCAGCCCCAGGGAGCAAAGGCTGAGGCCGAGACTGAGCGCCGTGACGAGCGCTCGCGGTTCCATGGCTTCCCGGCCAGCCGCAGCCGCCGGTGGGCTCGCAGCCGCCGCCAGACACAATGCACTTGGCCTCGGCGCTCCGCCGCGCGCCCTCCCTCCCCGCCACCTGCCCCGCACTCCCTCCCACGGCCGCCCGCCCGCCCGCCTCACTCCCCCACGGGAGCCTCCTCCCCACCGCCCGGCCCCGCGTCCTCCCGCGCCGCTCACACTTTCCCGCCGCCCTCCCCCTTAGCCGGTTCCCCCGCACTCCACCGCCCCCCGCCGCTTACGCCCCTCGTCCCCCTCCCTGCTTCTAGCTCCCACGGTCCGTTCCCCGTCTCCAGACCCCTCTCCCTTTCCTTCACCTCTGCTCTCGGTCCTTGCTTAGCTCTCCAGGTCTTTATCCTCCTATCCCCGTCCCTACTTTCCCCTTACTTTTCTTTAACTCTTCCGGACGCTCTTTCCTCACTCCCGGTGGCCCTTTGAGTCCCTGGCTCCTTCTACCTTTATATATATACCTGCCTTGAATTCCAAGCCTCCTTGCACCTACCCCTGCGCAGACCGCCTCCGGTCCTCTGTCCCTCCCACGACCTTATAAGACATCCACCAACATCAGGCTGGATCTTGCCTCTTGTCCAAATTGATTTTGATCACTGTCTCCGTTTTGCCCCCAAGAGCAAATCCCATCTGATTCTGTGAGCGTGGGCGTTTTTTACTCTTTAGAATCTTGTTCTTAGAGCAGCAAGCCTGACCCCTTGAAGGATCCAACCTCAGAGACCTTGGCAGCTAACTCCGTAGATGTCCCCTCTCAGCAGCAGTTCATGGCAGCCTGGAAGCATCCTCTCTGCTCCAGTCACTCTTTTGCAAGAAGACACCCAGTGTCCCTGGAGCCACAGCACCATAGTCAGAAATAATACCCACCCGCTTCATTTCTGCCTGCTCTGAGATGGACTTCTGTTTTGTGGGCTAGCTCCACACCCGAGTAACTGACAGCCTCCTGGATCAATAAGGCCTTGCAGTGGCACCTGCTCTGCCAAGTGATTATTGCCTTTGAATAAAGCAAGCCCCCAGTGATAAATCAAAGTAATGATTTTCTCCTGTGCAAGTTTGTCTGGTGGCCATTGAGAGCCAACAACAAACCAGTGCACCACACCAGTCAACACCCGAGGCTTCACCCTAAGAATGAGTATTATTTTCTAAAAGAGGAACCCGTAGGACCTAGGTACTAAGGGTGAATGATTCATATACATACATACATACATACATACATACATACATACATACATACATATGTATATATATATACTCTGCATGGCAATGTGTCCCACCTGTGCCCTTGAGCCCATGTCAGAAATAGAAAACTGTGCTGCACCAACCCAGGACAGCTATCCTTTCGTTCTGATGCCATGAAATATTAATGATCCCAGAGATTATGAGGCATTCATTAGATGCTAAATGTCATTACTCTGTGATTTAATGGGACTTATTAATTAGTGCCCCCCACATCAACGGGTAGTAAGGTGATTTATCTGCCTCCCTTGGAATGGCATCTGTAAAGGTGGCAGGAGAAGCTTGCTGCTTGTGCTCAGCATCATCAGGGGATATGTTTCTGTAGATGAGCATGGACCTCTTCTGGGCCATTCAATTCACAGATCCCTTAAGCAAATCTTGGCCACATCAGACCCCCGTGTCTGTTTCTGCTGACCTGCCAATGTGAAATATTGGTTGGATTTTCTCACAGCTTCAGCAAGAACTGTGGTGAGCTCTGGGTCTAATTAAGGGAGACAGAGAATTACAATTTTAGTGTTCTCACAATCCGCTCCCCCTTAACAGGAAACAGGAAGCCCAGCAGAGGCATCTTATCAGGGTTTACACAGAAATGATGGCACTGAGAAGGTTTGCTTTTGTTTACATTCTATAATATATGTAAGATCATAGATCTTTCCAGACATACAGAGTCCGTTTAACTGTGAGTCCAAGCGGCATCTGAAATGAACTTAGGGTGCCCTGTGTCTTTTTATATGGAAAAGAAGTCTCTCAAGATGGTTATTACAAATCTGGAGAGTCTTGAAGGTTGCCAGCCCTTTAGTGTGTCTTTATCCCTTCATCACATCCTCACCTGATGTACTATAAGACACAAATACTCAGTCACATTTTATATTCACATGATCGTCATCACAATAATCCTGTCCCCAAGTGACAAGACAGCAGGAACCCTTTTCAGTCACTGTTATGGGACTTAAAAGAACATAGTATTCTGCCTCCATTTCTCTAGGTGGAACTCTTTGATCACACCCTTCTTAGAACCGAGCGTCATCCTTGGGTTGGTTCACTTAACGTCTCTGCTTAAGATCAACCCCAGCATATAATCTAAAGGTTACTCAATGATGGATTGCCTCTGACAGTATTTCATAAAAAATGTCACACATTACAAATATGGGCCAGCAGTGTGTAATGAGAGTGCTGCCTCTGCTGGTTCTGCATTAACAGCATTGGAGAAAAGTGACATGCGATGTGTATACTGGCTTTGCTACAGCAGCTGCACACTGCTTCGTCCACGGTTTCAACATTCCTCTGCTGGATATTTCCAGTGATGAATTATCACCCACCAACCACTGCTGTTAGAGAGTCAGGAATACAGAGAAGAGAAAACAGTTCCTATCTTCATGTTGTTTCCAACCTGGTGGCAAGAAAACGGCCCATGCACAGAACTAGAGGTAAATACTGTAGTGTTGCAGAGATGTAGCTGGCTGCAGAGAGACATTTGAGTTAGTTCTCCAAGGATGGATTAAATTTTGCCAAGAAAATAGGATCAGCGATATTAGCATTGCATTTGGTTTTAACTCTTTGATTTCATGTCCATCTAGTACATTTGGAAATTTCGGCGCTTATGGACAATTGTAAAAGAAGTATTTTTTCCACATCTTTAAGTCATCTTGTTAAGACTACGCAGATGGCTTCTTACACTCTGGCTACTTACAGAGGGATGGAACTGGGAGCCCAGGTCAGAATATAGTTAAGGTATGAGGTAGCTTGGCCCAAGGTCAAGATACTGAGAGTGGGCATCCAGGGAGAGCATGAGCATGGCTCAGCATTTCTGTGCTGGAACTTGAACTTGTCCAAACTTTGCCTTCTTCACTTGTATCAGATTTCCCTTTGCTGTCTCCAGATCAAATACCCCAGTGCACCCCTCACCAAACAGCCAGTCTTGAAGTGACAGAGAGAAATCTAGAGAAGTCCCACCTGGGAATTTCACTGTATTGAACGCAACATGTACAAACCTCAAGCTTGTACTTGTCCACGTTGTAACTGCCCCTCCCAATCTCTCTTTCCGTCCTGCTGACAACTTATATAAGCCACTCAATTTCAGAATATCAGAATTTTCCAAGTTGTGAAGCTTTTTCCTTTGAAGTGTCACTTATATCTATCCTCTGTGTCTGTCCCACCAGCAACCATCATGCCTCTAGCACCTCACCTCTGGATTGGCATTGCAACACCCTCCTTGGTCCCCAAGGCTTCAGGATCAACCCTTGCTGCAGTTACCACAGATACCGCTGCCAGATACATTCTCATTGATGTCTATCTCTTCCCACTCTTTAGGGAAGAGAGAAGAATCCACTCTATTTCTCTAGAGTTCTTCTTTGCTATGGTGAAGCATAGCATTTCCCATAGCATTTCATTGCCCCAGCTAATACGTTGGCCTTGTTTAAATACTTAGAAAACAAAACACTTGCCTTCCTCAAACACATTTGCCATAATATCTGGGTGCCATATGACGCTGGTTATATTTATCGTTAGAGTTAGAAGTTCTTTACATAGACATTTCCTTATAAAAGAGTCTAAACACACACACATACACACACACATTCCTATCTCCACATATTCCAGAGCTATGACAATGTTTTATTGACACATCAGTGCAAAGCTAGCATTGCTGGCCATAAATATTCCGAGACTTTTACCTTTTTGTAATAGTGCCAAGATTCCAAGTACCATCCTTCCTTATTTTGAACATTTGGATTAAGCTCATGTCATATAACCAAAACTAGGCACGAACTTTCATAAAAAGAAGGCTTTCTTTTTCCTGGTAATGTCACACATTTTTTTTCAGTACTTAATGTAAGGATGTAGTCAATTATGTTGTTGATCTACAATATGTCGTTTCTAAAAATACTTGAGGTATGTTCTCTAAGTTTTTCTCTGGAAGCAATTTTATTTTAACTCAAGATATATTAAGCACTTCCAATGTAAGTCTTGGTGCTAAGGTCTCACTGGATTCTTCCAGGATGAAGGAAAGACCGTCTATGCATGCCCTCAGGAAGCTTTAGGTTGGTAGAGGAGGAAACCAGAAATGGAAGAAGCAATGAAGAGGGACAAGCTTGGACAAACGATGTCACAGAGGTACAAAGTACAAGAGGAAAATGTAGTCCTGAGACAGAGATTCCCACTCTAAAGTGGATAAGTCATGTGGCGCCAGCACCTTCTCAGGCCCTTGGGAGACAAGAAGTATCTTCTTCCGTGTGAACCAAGTTCCGGGCAAACCCAAAGGTCTATTTTAGAAGCAGCACCCACACCGCGGTGCTCTTCTGTACCCACACGTGTGGTATGTCATCCTGACAGTGACACTTTGTCACGGACTAGATGCCGAAACCATAAAATACCACAAAACCCCTGAAATAGATGGTGCCTGATAAGTTTCTCATCTCACTGACACACCACAGAATGTCACCATTCTTTTTCACATTCCTGGATAGGCTGTTTCCTTTTTGGATCCTTTAAGCACATATGGTTGGGGGGGGGTGTTCAGAGAAACCCATATCCATGTTAAGTCCCACTCAAAGTGTAATGTGCTAGCAGATGGTGCTTCATTAACTGCCATACCTAAGCACATTCGCCACCTCATCTGTGGTTGCAGATACCAGAGTTCGAGTCTGTTCTCTTGGGCCATATTTGACAACCAAAGCAAAATTGATGTAGCTAAGATGTCCACTGACTCCAATTCACAGCCATCTGTGATGCTGCCCAGATGGACAAAAAAGCCAGGCTTTCCAAATGCCTTCCCATTCACTTGGACATACAAACCTTCTCTCAGCATTGTATCTATACGAGGACACCAGGACCTGGAGAACACACATATGACAGCCTGCCCAACAGAAAATTGCTGCTCTCTGCCTATGTACCCCAAGGCAGTCAGTTACCCAACCTCTTAGATCTATAATTCTGAACAACTGGGCTATAAACGTCTATCTCCCATGATCATCATATCCTTCCCACTGCTTTCTCTCCCCTATGTCTATTACAGAAGAACATCTAATGTAGTTGTGATAGATACAAATTGCTAGGTAACTTATTAGTGACACACTTTCATTGTTCTTATTTCTGTTCAAATGAAAGAGGCAACCTATTATTTTCATTTACTCGCTACTATTTGCAGAGTCCCTACAGGTCAGGGAGAAAGTCTTCTAAACAGAGGGAAAGCACAAAGGCCCCAGGGCAGGAAAGAACTTTGTATCAGCAAAGACCTGAAAATAGAGCGCTGTAGCTAGAGAATAGTCAACAAGGGATGGATGAATGAGGAACGGCTAAGGTAGGAGATGACATTGTAGCAATTGTCAAGTTAAGCCAGACATGGGGCTTGGCTCAAAAGAAAATCTTTAAGATGTTTTGAGCAGGGAAAGGGATGAATTGATTCATGTTTTTAAATGTCACTCAGACTGCTGTGTGAAGTTGGTCAGGGGCTAGGGATGACAAGTATCAGGCAGGGAAACCAGTCAGGAAGCAAGTGTCTAATCAAGGTAGGTACCATTAGCACATGGGCCAAGGAAGCAGCAGTTAAAAGAGAGAGGAAGGGATGAAGGTCAAACTCGCAGACTCTCTGGGAGTGCAGGTGATGAAGGACAGAAATCAAGGGCCACACAACTTTTCCAGTGTGGGTTCCCAGTTTTCCATGAGCTTAGAGGGGAAGACTGGAGGAGAAAAGCACTTGGAGGAAGAAGCAGAGAAGCGTTTTGGACATGTTGACTTTGAGATGGTGCTTAGTGAGCCTAGTGGAAAAGGCAGTTGGATGTGTGAATTTGAAATGAAGAGAAGCAGCCTGGCTGGGGGATGTTGCTTGACGGGAGAATGTTTTCTGGGTGTGTGCAAGACCCTGGGTTTGTTCCATAGCACAGGGAGTGGAGATGGTTTAGACTAAAGATTTAGATTTAGTGATGTCAACATACAGGTACTAACTGTGTATTGACAGTTACATTCATGGGACTAGATGGGATTGCTCAAAAGGAGAGGTGGCTTTAAAAGGCTGAGAGGTTGAGGTCTAGGCTTTGAGTCCCTCAAAAATACAGATGTTATAATTTGCTGGCCTGGTCTGTCACCTGGGTACCCTGTCCCTTTAAAAAACAAACCCTGCCCACCCCCAACCCCCCTTTCAGCAGAGGCAAGAGGTTCTCCCTCCTTCTCTCCAGCCTGCCTCTGACCCCCCCACACACACAATCTCTCTCTGCCTCTCCCCCTCACTTCTCCCCCTCCCCCTTCCCTTTCTTCTCCATAACCCACTAAATAAACTCTATACCCAAACTCTCTCTACATGGCATATCTGTCTGTCTCTCACCTGCCACGGTCCCCCACCTGCCAAGGGGACCCACTGAGGCCTCGGGTGACCCACTACTGCCCCTCGTGGGACCAACCTCGGTCCTCCATGCTTTTATAAATGATAACAACAGAGCTTCATTAGAAGAGAAGAGTTCAAGCCTCAGGTTCCTGCTCCGTGAAGTGGGGGTGAGAATAGGATCCTTCTTAAGGATACTGGAAGAATCTAAAGACAATTCATGCAAAGCATTTATGGGCACAATGAATGTCAAGGCTGATGCACAGCGAGTGTCTGACATAATTGATGGCTGTTTCGTTGTTATCATTTCTCATCTCCACCAATAATATCTGAAGATTTCTCAGGCCGTAATTCTGTGATCAGACCATTACTGTTCCAAGGATTGGACCCTAAAGAAAAGCACGAAGGTCTGGTATGAAACCCCTAAACACATAAGTTGCCTGTAGTAGCCATGAGATAATATGCATTTCAAACTGTGAGGACCCATTATGCTCTTTCAATAGCCTGTTTTGTTATGGACCCATAAAGGGGGTTTAATGCTGTTTTGCGAACAGCAGAAATAAGCTGCTGGGACGTGATTAGGTGTCTCTGTCTTCCAAGGTCTTTAGCGTGGGTGAGTTAGAAAGGCCCCTGTGTGGAATGACTGCCCACAGCTGCCTCGTCTTACAAGCACCAATCAAATTATGTGAGTTACAGTATCTGGACTTTTCCTTTCTTGACTAAGGAATAGAGAAGCTCTCAGAGGACAGGGGGGCATTAAGCCAGCCTTTAACAGCACCTGTACAAAAAGAAATGCCTTTACCTTTTAGGAAGGAGAGTGAGAGAAGGACAAGGATTCAGGCACCATCCAGACTCAAAGAAGGCAGAAAACACTGCTGTGCAAGGGGGAGGACTATGAGCTCCACCTGTGGGAACTCGGTCAACATTCCTGACTCTCCTGCCCAAGATCTGGAGACTGAATCAAATTCAAATTAATATGAAGGCACAGGCATCCAGCCCCACCCCTGAGAGCAAGGTTGCACCCTGAACAGCTCTTTTTTTTCTTTTGCATCTTCAATTCTTGATTTGGATAAATCTCTTGAAAAACTGTCCAGCTATTCATTACCTTAGATGTGAATCCCCATCAACAGCTGGATCCTTGGAAGAATAGCTCAGGATGCGCTCAGTTCTTTACAGCTCTTAGTGTGCCAGGATTTACTCAAGCACCGCGGAGTGTGAGGATCTGATGTGCACTGTGCTTGGAGAACCATGTTGTCCTTCTGGAAGGAGTCACCAGTTGGGCAGCCCTTGGCACACGGTCCTCATGGTCACACCTGCGCCCCTGTAATGAATGGGCTCCACATAGCACTGATGGTCACTCAAGGAGAGACACAAATGAAAGCTTGGGGACAAATTACCATCTCACCTCCTCCTATGGAATGGAGATGGGCAGGACCTTGTCAGGGTCAGATTTATGAGGCTGATTAAAAGAGAGAGAGGGAATGCATCGGTGGCCAGAAAGGAATCCAAGTAGGTGGCGTTGATGTATGAGCTCCATCTGCCTAATTTATTTGGTGTTGGCAACCTGCGTGTGATAGTGTGCCTTAGATTATGTGAGTGGCAAGTCAGAGAGAGGGCTGGCAGCGGGGGAGGTGTCTCTTAGTGTTTTCCAATCAAGTTGCCATGTGCCTGAGGAATCCTGTGGAAATCCCAACATGACAAAAAGTCGTCCCACTAGAAATTCTCACATTTAGCCAGGAGAAATCCATGACTGGGGTTTAGTCACAAATAGAAAAGGTTACTTTCAAGTGTGCAGGGAAATTATTTAATTACTCAGTTTTTCTTCCCCAAAGATGGCTAACCCCCCTGGCTAACCTCATCCTAAAATTTATGGGTAATTATTAGTTCTTTTAGTCTCATCTGGTGGCTTAAAATTTTCTGTATCAACCACTTTTCCTAAGAAGCTGAGGCCTTTTATTTTCTTCCATCAATAAAATGAGAATTTAAAATAGTCTTCATGGAAATATTAAGTGGATTTATAAGGATCATTTTTACTGTACTTTTAATTATATTTTTATTATTTAAAACAATTTTAAAATTTAAATATATTTTGATCATATTTTCTCCTCACCAAGCCTTCCAGATCCTTTCCCTCTTCCTACCCATCTAACTTTAAGTTTTTCTCAAAAAAATAAACAAACAAAAAACCAATACAATAATAAATCTCCCCAAACCAAGAAAACAAAGTAAAACCACACCCAAAAGAAAGCAAAAAACAAACAAAAAACTGCCAATAAAAGCACACACAAACACACACACACACACATACATACATGAAATAAGTGGAGTCCAATTATTTGCTGAACATGAGGCCTGTCCTGGAGTGGTTGATATAACTAATGTCACTCTACTGGAGAAAACTTATTTTCCTTCTCCCAGCAGGTAGAAGCAACAGTTTAGTTGTTAACTTTTACCTTACTGGCTAGATTTTCATTCATTCATTCATTCAGTCATTCGTTTATTTTTAATATAATAAGATAAAAACAGTAACTATCACAAAGAAGTTGGACAAAACAGAGCAACAGAAGGACAAGAGCCCAAGAGAAGGCACAAGAATCAGAGACTCACTCATTTGCACCCTCAAGAACCCCATACAAACACTGAACTGGAAGCCATAACACACAGGCAGAGGACCTGGTGCAGAACCATACAGGCTGAACTTAGAGGACTCACTTTCCCTCTTCCTACCCATGTTGTTACTGATAGCAGTGACAGCAAACCAGATATGGAGTACTTAAAAGGTATTTGGGGGGCGGGGGGAGTCGACCTAGAATGGAACCAGGATTGGGATTAAGGCCATCTGAGGATCCTGGGATCTGGAAGGAGATTTGGAGAAGAAATTGTTCTCAAGGCAGAGGAAAACAGCACACTGATAGCAAGTTGTACATGATCAAGGTGCGGTAGCAATGGACTTCCTGTCTGTTAACCTTTAAGACAGACAAAAACGGCACCAAGACTCAATGGACCAAGTAACAGGCCCAAGACAGAGCAGTTGATGCAGCCATCCTCCAGCCTGATTCAGTGTGGAACTGGGTACGTATCTATTTATGTGTTTTACATTTTTGAGACAGCCTCTCCTGTTGCCCAGACTGGCCTTGAGCTCACTGTGTGTCTGAGGATAGCCTGAAATCTTGATCCTCTAGCCTCAGCCTCCCAAAGTGCTGACTCGCCCCACCATACTGGGCTTAGGTTTGGGTATTGAAAGATCTGCTTGCCTTCTACTTAGGAGAATGGCTATTTCCATAGCTTCTCTGATCCTGCCAACCACCGTTCACCACTACAGTGCGGTATTGATAGCTTTGCAGGTAATACTTAGCATGTAGTGATTATATGCTATTTGGTAGGAGCTAATATATTTTATATGTGTTTTCTTTCTTTAATTCTTTTCACAGCTACTGGCAGCAGCAGCAGCCATGTTGTTGTTATCCTGTCTTCCCAGTAAGGAAACTGGAGAAGCATAGAGGTGAGCAACTTGCTCAAGTCCTTTTCTGACAGAGCCACGATTCCAGTGTGCATGGTGTGACTTCAGGGCCTACATTTGTTCCTGTCCTTTGTCTACTTCATAGGCAGCTGACAGCTTTTAGCCCATGATGAAGGAAGCATGATGAGAAGCGTGAGGCTTCTGAGCAGGTAGATTTGCCATGCAATAACAAAAGAGAAAGGGAATGGGTGACAATCTCATCAAGGGACAAAGGGAAGGCTGTTGGAAGTTGAAGTGTAGACATTAGAAGCTCAGATGGGGCACACCAATGAAGTAAAACAAGCCATGGGCTATGTAAGTACAGAGTTAAAGGAAGTAGTTCAGGCTAAATATAGAAACTTGGAAGCAAGAGAGTCCAAATATAGATGAAGCTTCAGCCATGAGACTGGATGACATCAGCCACAAGGCAAGCCTTGACAGAAAAGGTCAAAGGCTGTGACATGGAAAAGCACTATCTATTGGAGTCTAGGAGAGCACTAGGAGCCAAAGGAAGTGGCCAAAGAGACAGGAGAGTGCAGAGTCCTGAAAACCAAGAGAAGAAAGAATTTCCGACAGGATGGAATCGTCAGCAAAGCCAGTGACTAGCCCAGCTAGGCAGGACCTGGGATTTCAGTGTGGGGCTTAGCAGTGCAGAAGTCACTGGTGGCTTTAACTGCAAATTTCAACCATGTTGGGGGCGTGAGCTGGGCTGGAGTAGATCCAAGGAAGAATAGGACAAGAAAGAACAGTGTGTCGAGATCACCCTTTCAAAGAGTGTTCTTATACATAGGAGGAATAAGTGTGGGTGTGTGGGCAGAGTGTATTTTGTTGAAGCTTGGCATGTATGTGTGCACTAATGGAAATGATTAATGAGAAAAACAATATAGAAAAGGAGGGTTTTTTGTTTGTTTGTTTGTTTGTTTGTTTTCTGAGCAAAGTAGGTATGTTGGTATGGGTCAGGGTCTGACCTGAAAAAAAAAAATCCCACAGAGATAACAAAGCATTGAGGAGATTTTATTCAAAACAAACAAAAAAAGGCAACCAGATAGAAAAAGCTGCAAGACAACAGTGAGACACAGGCTCCAAGTATTGTTTTATGGGCTTTGTTTTATAAGGTAGACAAGAAAGGAGGAGTTTGGGTACTAGGGGTGTAATCAAGTGGCTCTCTATTTTGACTGTCAACTTATATTACATAAACATTAGTTCACTGTCAATGTCTCTTTTTGAGGCTGGGCGGTGGTGGCGCACGCCTTTAATCCCAGCACTCAGGAGGCAGAGGCAAGCGGATCTCTGTGAGTTCAAGGCCAGCCAGGTCTTCAGAGCAAATTCCAGGACAGGGTCCAAAGCTACAGAGAAGCCCTGTCTAGAAAAAAAAATTAATTTTAATATGTACACCCTATTTTTCATACTCATAAAAAAGCTAACAGAGGACTTTCTTGAGAGTTTACTTAAAGATGAGTTTCCCTTGTACCCCAAACAAGATCATGCCAGATCTGCCGCTATGGCATCCATATTCAAGGGTATGTATGCATATTACATGCAAGTAGTGGTACCTATTGCATTATTAAAATATAGGTGTGTGAATAGCCCAAACCAAATGGATCCCAGGTTGCTAAACTGTTCCCTATACTCTTACCTCACATGTGAAGACAAGAAGGGAAAGGATCTGGTGATAAATGGAGAGGTTGTCATCGGTGTGTATACCACTGTCACCTACAGGAACCCTGGAAAGAGCTGAGGACACAGCAGGAGGGGCATGGAGATGAGTAATTGTGATAATTCGGTATGGCATAAGTTCTTTGCCGATCATTATTTCTCAGAGGATGGTAATGTGTTAAGAGCCATAGAGAGAGGCACCCCTAGCAGTGCTGATGGGCTGTAGATGCATGGGAGCACTTGGGTGGCGAGAAAAGTGTTTCAGCAAGGGAAAACCATACACATCCAGAGACAGTGATGAGCAAGTTACGCTCCTGGGTCAGTGAGCACCTGGTCCAGACAGGATGGAGGACATCTGATGAAAAATCTTGGATGAAATTGCAAACGTTGATTCAGGCTGCAGGGGATTTAAACACCATCAAGATATTGATCAATGGAGAAAAGAGCTGTAACATCACAGAAGAAAGATGGCAATTAATCTAGCCATGGCGATGAAGAAAATGGTAACAGACTACCCCCAGAAGCATCCAGGCGTGAGTGTTAAGCATACCAACAGCACAGAAGCAAAAGAGGAGATTTGCAGACATTGTGAATAAGAGAACAACATTGGGGAACTCAATCAAAGGGGCAAATGGATGTTGGGAGTCTAATGCTTAGGCTAAGATGACCAAAGCAATGATAGATCTCTCTCCACTAAAAGATAAATGTATATAAATGGATAGGCAAACAAACCAGGTGTGAGAACAGTTTAGAGAAGTTTCTGGTCATTGAGTTTTTGAAGGCAGAAGGATGTCTATGCAGAAATGCCCACTGGGTAGTGGCTTCTCCCACAGAAGCCAAGGGTGTGCAACTTCAAGGTGAACGGAGAGAGTTACAGGATTGTCCAGTAGCCAGTAGAAAAGAAACTAAAACAGAAATTAAGCTTTTGGCTACTGAGGGGGAAAGAAACGTGAAGAAAAACTACAGGTAGCGCATGCTGCTATATTTTTTCCTTTATTGAGAACTCCAGCAATGAAGGGAGATGAATCATTGTATAGCTACAAAGGATAGGAAGAGTAAAATCTAGTTTGTAGATTTTTCTGTCATTGTGGCTTTGTTTGCTTGTTTCTTTGTTTTGTTTAGCTTTTCTTCTATATTTGGGACTAAACCCAGGCTTTCATGCTGTGTACACAAACATTGCACCACTGAGCAAAGTCCCAAGCTCCTAAACTTCTCTCAAGGTAGGAGAAACTCACGATCTTTTGAAGGAAAGGCCTAAGAAAATGATACCAAACTTACAGAATGACAAATTAAGTTTGTAATTTGAAAAAATAAAAATTAGGTCATTCCTAGTATTATACTATATATCATACTATATTGTTATAAGTATTGCTTGCTTATAAAACTGTGTTACAAGCTGATTTGTTAACCAATCACACAGTTTAAAAACTATCTATGGAGGGCCTTTAGCTCCTAAGGAGATGACTCCCTTCCTAACCCAGGGTTAGGCCTAACCTTAGAGTCTCAGTGAGAATATCAGCTCTGTGACTGTGGTGGGATCCAGCAATAGACAGCCTCCTCCACAACCCAAGAACATGGTCCCTTACATGGCAGAAGGGTTTCTTGCAGGTGTGGTAGTTTGGTCAGTAAAATGCTTGCTGCACAAGAATGAGGGTCAGAGTTCGATCCCAGAACCACACGACAATTCTCGCTATGGTGGCATACCTTTGTAGTCCTGGCTTTAGGACGGTAGGGACAGAAGGAGCCCCGGGGCTGTCCAGCCAGCCAGTCTAGCTGCATCAGTGAGGCCTAGACTAAGAGATCCCACCTCAGAACGCAAGATGAGTACTGACTGAGGAACAGCTAAGGATGACCTCTGGGTGTACCCCCACCCCCACCCCGCCATGCAAGACATAAATGTGCTCACACATATGTAAGTGCGTATACATCCATACATACAATCTAAACGATAAAATAAAAAATTGACCATTTTGTTGAAATGAAAGGTTATCCTGAATTATATACATGGGTTTAATCTAATGCTATGCAATCTCATAGCCACAGAATTTTTCCCTGCCATGGTCTGGAAAGGCAGAAGTGTGATGACAGAGAAGGGGACAGAGAGGCACAGCGACACTGACTTTGAAGGAAGAAGCTGGCATGAGCTACAAAACACAGGCTAACCTCCAGAAGGCAGAAGAAGCATGGACACCATTTCCCCCAGGTATCCAGAAGGAACACACCTGATACCCCTTGCCTTCACCCCAAGGGGACTAAGTAAAGACTCCTTGTCTACAGAGCTATAATACAAGAACTTGTGTTAAGTGGTTAAGTTACCAGCAATTTGCCTCAGCAGCTTTAGAAACAGACCTGGTTGCTGAGTTGCTTCCTTTTTCAGATAGGACCTCCCACCCCAACTCACCACAGCCTCCCTTCCTCCCTGATTCCTCTGGGTATTGAATCCCAAGAGATACAAAAATTAAAATCCTGAGCAGAAAGGATATCCACTCTATTTCACAGCAGGAACGTGACTGGGAGAGATCGCCTATGCTGCCGGAAATCCCTTTCTTCAGGCACAGAACTCCCACTCTGTCACCCAAGGCACTTCTCTGTCTACCATGCAAGACAGGAAAGGTTTGAGAATTACTGCAGCAGATTTTCCAGAAAGCAGTGAAGAAGCCCAAGTGCAAATTGTTACATCTCTAACAGTCACAGGCATGATCTGTGCAGGGAGTTCTTAGAGGTCATCCAGGACCCTGAGCTCTCTACAGTATCAAACAACAGTGAAGATGCCTTTCCCTTCCATCTCACAGAATGCTATCAAAGTAGAGTTTTACCTGACATTTACAGAACAAAGCGTGTGTAGCAATTGCCTTGGTTACCTGAACCCAAGTCGCCAAGACCACAGAGGTTGCCTTTGGCTTTCGCGTATGGACGCCACGAAATGATTCAAAGTCCTTCAAGAGTTATATGCAGGTAGATCTACAACCGAGTGAGCAACTGTATTTGTAGAGGAGGAAAGGAAAGATATGGAGGTAGAAATAAAAGGGAGTAAGTAAATAAATCCACAGGAATGTGGAAGACTAAATAGAAAGACTCCATGGGAAAAAAATAACAACAACAAAAAAAAGGGAGGGAGGGAGGAAAGAAGGAAGGGGAGATTAAAGATGTCAGTATTCTGATCACAGGGATGAATGGAAGGTGTTAAGAATACAGTGGGAGGCAGAAGCTCCCTGTGAGCTGTGCTGGCCACTGCAGTCTCTGGGCTCTCGAACTGGGGCTTCTGTCATTAATGACATTGTGACAAGACAAAAGTCCATGCATCACGTGTGGGCAGTTGTGCTCCTGACCAAACCCCACCACCTGGAGAGGCCTGATGGACAGTCTGTGAGAGAGTGCCTCTGTAGCAGTGAATGAGCCGTGAAGAAGGAGTTAGTTCCAGCTAAACAATGAGAGGGCTCAGCAGATGCCGGAGAAGGTGCTTGCTTCCAAGTGCATGGCCCATGTTCACTCCCCAGGACCCACGTAGTTGAAGGAAAGATTGACTGACACTTGAAAGTTGTTCTCTGACCTCCATGCGGACATGCCGCCACACCACAAAACACACAGGAACACAATAAACAAATGAATTAGTTAGTCAATTAACTATTTTTTTGAGGACTGGCTTGGGCCCTTCTGAAAGAGAGAGTATATGCCCCTGAGATGTACTACGCATATGAGCTGGAAACATTCTCTAAGCAGAACCTTCTAGAAGGTTCAAATTGGCTGCCCCTCACTTAACCTGCTTGCCTCACTTACCCATTCCTTCTTAAGGGAACCTACAGGAAAGACTCTGCCCCATATTTCCCTTGCTTCCTTCTCCAGCATCCCAGCTGGAGTGTATTTCTCCATGGGACCGCATGGACTGTTCCCCTCTCCTCCTTTCAGGATCCATGAGGTACAATTCTCCTTTACAAAGGAAGTCATCTTCTGGTTTATTATCCACAGTCTATCAGACTACTAACAAAAACTTTACCTTAAAGTGCTGTGGCCCTAGGCTTGCGAGGCCTTGTTGACGAGCCCGGGATTCAGATTTAGTTGCTTAGAAGATGGTATTAATAAGGTGGCGGTTGTGGGGGCTGGGGAGATGACTAAGTGCATAAGATGCTTGCTGCACAAGCATGAGGACCCGGCTGTGGATTCCCCAGAAGCCATGTAAAGCTAGACAGCACCTCTACAGTGAGGAGAGCAGAGACAGGAGAGCTCCCAGAAGCTCCCAGGCTAGCTTAGCTCACACAGCAGATCCACCTCCAACCAGGTGGAAGCAAGGGCTGATACTCAGGATTGTCCTCTGACCACCAATGTTGTCTGGCACATACCACCAACCACACACATGTGCACACACACATCATCTACACATATGAAGATAAGCAAAACAATAAAAAAAAATAAGGTGGCAGCTGGGTCATGAGGCAGAATGACTTGTTTTGCTCTGGCTCATTGCCGATGACATGGAAAATCTGATCATTTAACGTGTTTACTTAGAGATACCATCTACCAGCTAGGATGGCACTGAACCATCTTTCTACTCTACGGTCAAGTCGAGCCCTTACTTAAGAGGCTAAATGATTATGGTCAGGAGAAAGCAGCTCTCCCTCACCATCTCAGACCTCCAGGGTTTCCCACCTGTACCACCCGAGGAAAAGAACCACTTCAGATGACAGGGTTGGCAAGGATGACAGGGGTGATGTGACATGTCCTCTCTGGCTCTTTCCGGCTGTTCTGCAAAAATGGACTCGTCCTTGAGGTCACTTCACAACACAGCCTTTTCCTTCCACACAACCGTGAACATGTGCAGGCTGGGGTGGGGGGGCTTCAAATTTGGGAACCGGGTGGGTAAGGAGGGCGTACTTTTTTTTAAAATGGTTCTAAACTCTCATGCTTAGGAAATTGCTGCTAGCCTGTCTTATAGCTGAAGAACCTGAGACCTAGAAAACCAGTGATTTACCTGGGATTAATGGCATCACAGGGAATCAATTCCCTGTCTGAGCCCTTGCTCAGTTCTACCCTAGCTGTGCGTGTCACTGGAGCATATAAACTAGCTCCCCTAAGCCTCAATTACCTCCCTGAAAAATGGGGACAATGGGTTTCTCTCACAGGTTTCTTGTCTTGCTAAAAACATGGAAAGTTCTTTGTAAACTCTGAAAAGGAGAGATGATATATTGGTACTGACATCATTAAATTGATAGACCCAGGGCTGGTGCCCATGGGCACTTAGACCAGCACTTCTCAATCTGTGGGTTACGACCCCTTTGGTGGTCGAACACGCAGTATCCAGACGGTTGAAAACCACTGACTTAGACTCAAAGTCCTATCCCATCTCAGATGCAGAGAACCACCCTGGCATTACAGATTTGTTCTTTTTGCAGTCCCAGGCTTACCCGGAGAAATTTGGTAGAAGTGCTTTTAAGTTATTTAAACTTCTTTTTCAAATATACAGCTATAGGAATAGTCCGTGTTAATTGCAACCTTGGCATTAAAGGCAGAAATACCCCAAGACCAAGGGAAGGCCCTCTCTCCTTCCCCAGTGTTGTCCCCACAGGTAGCATTGGTCCACACACACAGCTTGAAAAGTCATAAGCAGTATGTATGTGCACATATTAGAGTATATTTGTGGTGGATGTCGTCACGCTTACAAAGCTGCTGGCTTTTGTCAGTTACATAATATTCCACTGTAGAAATGCAGCCCTGTTTGTATTTTCCCTCTTAGGCCATTTCCACCTTGTAATTATTTTTGAAGCAGAGTCTCATGCCTCTAGAGTTGGCTTCAGACTGGACATAGCTGAGGATGACATTGAACATCTGGCCCTCCCACCTTCACCTCTGAATGCTGGAATTACAGGCTTGTGCCACAACCTCAGACGAATGTGGGTGGTGCTGGGGATCAAATCAAGGGTGTTCTGCATGCCAAGCAAGCACCCTACCGAATGAACTATATTCCAGCCCTCCAATTTGTAATTCTTATATGTGATGCTGTAATAACCCCATTGCATACGTACGTGTATGGACATGGGCTTATTTATGTGAAACTGATGTCAAGTATTCGCTCAGTAGATATAGACTTCACTTGGAGTAACTTTGTTGACTTCTACTATTCTTTGGTCATCAACCATGTCTCTACACAGTGGAGCAGTCCTAGGCCATGAATGGTGCAAAGCTGAGAGTAGCGCTGGAATAGGCTGCTGTATAAATTGGAGAGTGTTATCTAGTGAGCATTCATGTCTTACCCCTCTCACCTCATCAAACCACACATTCTTGCTGACGAGTGGCATCTGCGTGTACAAAAAAAAATAACTTTCAAGAGCATCAGCCTAGGGCTGCTTTAAATATCCCAAAGAGGTCATGTCACAGTGACTGGGTTTCATAAATAACCCTCCAATGAATGAAAACAAGAGGTCACCTAAACTTTCACTCTGCCAAAAGATCAGGCTAGTCTCCACTGGGGACAGACAGCATTGATCCCTCACCAACCAAGCGAGGCCCTTACATGCCCAGGGCGAAGTTCTACCCTGGTGGATTGTTCACAGCTCCAGTCTCTCTCAGTTCCCACAGTCCTAGCCCACGCATCTCAACTCCAACTCCTGGGGAAATGTTGGAACAAATTCCAACTTCCAGAATTGTCTGTAGTTTCAAGAACATACTTTCGAGGGCCCATTTGTACTTACTGAACATTCATGGGCCGACATTTAATGCCTCCGAATTTCTGGACCAACCATAAGTCACCTGCCACATTTGCACTTTTGACTGAGCTATGGTTTTCCTAAATTGAAACATTTCTTAGGCTCAAAGATCTCCCTGGTGTTCAGAAGCAAAATTGGTTTCCTATAAAAGCTTGGCACCACTGTCATTAATTAACAGAGAGCAGAATGCCTCTGTGTGTTTACCTTCGCGAAGAGTACCCATGCAATACACAGCTTTCCCAGAGGCAGAGTTTACTCCTATAGACCAGAAATTATGAATGTATTTAAAAATAAATGCACGTTTTTTACCAGCAGGGAAGTTTTAAAGAGCAGACTACACACTTCATCAAAGAACACCAGACATGGGGCTGTGAAGATTAAACAGAGACTCTTGGTAGGAGACAATAAATGATGTTAAATCTTTCACTTAGTCTGAGGTCATTTTTCTGTGGTTGGTTGGAGTCAACATTCCCAACAATATATGGGTTAATCAGCCAGCCGGTCACTAGCTATTTATTTGCTAGCTGTATATATGTAATCTGATTTGGTGGATCAGAAGTGTGTGTGTGTGTGTGTGTGTGTGTGTGTGTGTGTGTGTGTGAGAGAGAGAGAGAGAGAGAGAGAGTGTGAGAGAGAGAGAGAGAGAGATTATTACTAGTTAGAATTTCAAGGATCCATGGAAAGTTAAAGTTAGAACTTGCCTTAGTTAAGGTTTCTGTTGCCCTAAAGAGACACCTTGACCACAGCAATTTTTTTTTAAGGAGGTCAGGTATTTCGAGACAGAGTTTCTCCATGTAGCCCTGGCTGTCTTGGAACTTATTCTGTAGACCAAGCTGGCCTCAAACTCACAGAGATCTGCTTGCCTCTACCTTATGAGTGCTGGGATTAAAGGCGTGTGTCACCAGTGCCAAGCAAATATGGCAACTCTTATAAGGAAAACAATTAACTGGGGTGTCTCACCTACAGTTTCAGAGGTTCAGTCCACTATCATCATGGCAGGGAGCATGGCAGCGTGCAGGCAGCTGTGGTGCTGAAGGAGTAGCTGAGAGTCCTACATCATAAGGACAACAGGAAGTCAACTGAGTCACTGGGTGGTATGGTGGACATAGGAAACCTCAAAGCCCACTCCCACAGTGACAAACTTCCTCCAACAAGGTCACACCCACTCCAACAAAGCCACACCTCCTAATAGTGCCCCTCCCTATGAGATTATGGGGGACAAATTACCACAGAACTTTTTGCTTTTGTTTCCTTGAGACAGAGGCTCGCCACATAGCCCAGGCTGACCTTGAACTCCTCCGCATCCTTTTGAATGCTCACATTACAGATGTGTACTGCTGTGTCCAAGTTAAAGGTAGACCGTTTTTAAAATGTGTCATAGAGATAGGGTTATATCAGAGAGAGAGAGAGAGAGAGAGAGAGAGAGAGAGAGAGAGAGAGAGAGAGAGAGACTCTACACAAAGCACTGGAATGTTGCCAAGCTTTTAAAAAGAAAGAAATTATGTTCTCTGTGACAACATGGTATTTCAGAAAACCCAGTCATGGCATATAAGAACTAGTCACTGAAGGCAGAAGGTGTCATGAGACAAAAACCAAAAAGATGCAGAATGACCATGCATCCAGCATGGCACAAAGAGCAATGTATTGGAGGTTTACTAACACAAATGTGTCTTAAGGGGCAGCAATATGGGTAAATCTCCCCACTGCGACACAAGAGGAGAGGGTTCATGTGCTAAGCTAAATGGAGGTGGAACAACTAGACTTCTAAAGCTACTAACATGTCCAGCATCAGTTTGGGTGTCCAGGTTGGCACATCACACTCATGAGTGTAATCCTGTCAATCTGGATGTCTCCTGTGGATGATGTTGCTAAGCCAGGCTCAGAAAGGTAAATATGACTTGATCTCATCTTTATGTGGACGCTAAGATCTAGTCCTGTGGTAGTTTGAATGAGAATGTCCTCCACAGGCTTAGCTATTTAAACACTTGGTCAACGGTTGATGGCGCCATTTGGAGGAGGTAGAGGATGTGTGGCCTTGTGGGAGGAAGTATGTCACTGGAGACAGGCTTTAAGGGTCTCCATGACCTTCCAGTTTGTTCTCTCTGCTTCATGTGTGGGGTTCAAGAGGTGAGTTCCCAGCTTTCTGTTCCTGTGACCAAGCCTGCCACTTGTTGCCATGCCTCTGCCATGGTGACTACAGTTGTACAATATTATGTCACAGCCTTGAAATTTTCCTAAATGTCTCACTACAAGTAGAAAGAATAGGAAGTGGAAACTCTGTGAGGTGACAGCTATGTTAACAGTTTGACCGAGGTGATCACGCCATGATGTCTACATATACCAAAACATCAAGCGGTACACCTGAATGTCTGAAATAGGCACAGCTCTGATTTGTCATCCCTCAGCAAAGCTGGAAAATTAGAATCTCTTCAGATGCCGGCGCTGGAGAGTGAGACTGAAATAAATGTTCTTCGTGGGTTTGTTTTTAGTTGGCATCATCTGAGTCACGATAGAGCGAAAGCTCTGAAATGTTGTAATGTTACCTACATTACCATATGCATTAGATGATTTCAAGCCATAATGTAACTAGGATTATACTCAGTGGCAGAGTGATTGCCTAGCATGCACCAGACCTTGGGTTCAATCTACAAAACTGGCGGGTGGGGGGGGGGGTGGCAATGACTTGGGAGTATGTCCTTGAAGTCTGGAACCTCACTGTATTATTGTTTTGCTTCTCTGACTTTTATAACAAGGTTAGGGAGGTAAGTGATGCTGGTAAACACTGCGTTCAATAAACGCTTGCTGACTTTAATTAGAGATGATCTCCTGTGTTCCATGATAGAAAACATCAAACATTTTAATTTAAAAATCCTACTCCGAATCCTTCAGGCTTGCGCTCACAAGAAGCAGGAGGCACAGTGGGACCAGAGCTGAAGGAAATGGCTTCTTGGCAGTCCTCTCTTCTGTCCCCCTTCTGTTGAAAGCGCTGCCAGAGCCAAGCAGAGCAATGCCATGTGTCCTGGGAGCAGCAAGCAACATCAATTTTATTAAACTGAAAATGGAACAGAGTGCAGAGTCCAGCAGGCGAGAGGCTTGCTGGGGTCTTGGCAGCAAAGGACAGACAGAAGCAGCCACAAGGAGCTGGAGTACGAGCCAGGCCAGCTGCAAACCCGAAGGTCCTGTGTCCAGGCTGACAGGTGCTGCTCGCTGCTGGTAAACGGATCACAGGACCTGCAGGACTCCCCGACCTGCCCCATGTTGGCTCTGTTCCACCTGAACTCTGAACTCCCTGCTCTGCTCCTTCATGTCAGCCCGCTTCAACCCGGCCACCCCTGTCTTTTGAACGACAACCTACCACTTCACATCTGGGTTGTGACATTCCTTCTTTACTTGGTAACGCTTAAATAGCTTCTCTTAAAATAATGAGTGCCGAGGTTCCTCTAGACTGTCTTGGGGACCCACTCCTGTGACTATGTCCATTGGGGAGCCCAGGCGCTCCCCTTTGGTGCTTGGATGGATATAGGGGAGTCAGACTCACTTTCGGGTTACAATCCTCAAGTAATGTAGTGCAATCAGACATAGCCCAGTTTGTGAAAACATAGAGCTTTGGTCCAGCGGGAGGAACACAGGAGCAGAAGACACACAGGGAAGGTACAATTACGGTGTCAGGCAGCAGGTTATTGGGTTGGCAGTTGGTACTGAAGGCCTGGCAACCAGGAAGTGCTCAGGAATCATACCAGGCCTAACCTCTGTGCCCATGTCACTAGGCATTGATACAAACTAACTCCAAAGGAGAGGCTGCTATCCTTCCTACCAGGGTTGATCACATAACTGTGGTGGGCATCGAGTTGGAACCGTCTGGAATCTAGCTTTCACAAGAGATGGGGGATGCAATCAAAAGAAAGGAAGATGGAAGCCATGGTGATGTGGACACTTCCTGGAGAAGGCCCAGCTGGTGAATTTATTCTGTATGATGAAGAAAAGTTGCTTGCTTTCTTTCCACTCTTGTAATGTTTTAGAAAACTTTGTGGCATAGTTAGCAATTTTAGGTTTTCTAAACTAAGCAGAAAATAATTTTGATAGCATCTATACATCTCCTCACAAACCAAGATCATTTATCTACCATAGGAATATACCTGGGTAAAGATAAAGAATAACCCTCTTTCAGAAGGTCCAAATAGGGCCTCAAACCTTTCAACAGAAACTCCCAGGCCAAAGAGGCCTGCTGATTACTGGGTAACATTTGAACTCATTCACCAAGATCAAAATGTCTCCTCCCAAAAGTGTGTCTATAATTTAATCCTCCCCGCCATGTAATCTGGTTTGCTATTGTAAATCAATGCAAAATCACGACAGCAAATACTTAAATATATGCTTCAAGCCTGGACAATTGCCCAGAAGTAAAATGCATCCAAAGATCCAATATCCTGACATTTAATAAAAGTTTGAATTATATTTACGGCCTGCTATGATTTAATTTTCCTGAGTTCAATATTTAATAAAACTATAAAAATCTATTACATGTATCTTGTGCCATTGAGCAAGTACAGCTGACCTGTCTTGTTCTAGTGCCACACTGCAACAGATTAAATCCCAATTTCACCATTAACCAGTTGGGTAACAAATCATTCAATCTATCTGTCCTTCTGGTTTTTTCCCCAGCTAAATAGGGAGCAAAAGAGAATCTACTTAAGGTGCCTGTTGGGGTGATTCACTGACTGAACATAAAGAGCTTAGGCCACTGTTGGGCCTGCTGGGCTCAGCCTAAATTTGTTAGGCTTAATATCCTTTAAAGGTGGAACTGGTACACTCATGTTGTTTTCTTGTCTGTTTTTTTTTTCTTTGCTTGCTGGTGTCAAATAGCTGTGTCCAAACTCTTTATAGAGAAGAAGAATTTTCTCAATTTGTGAATTCAACAAGGTCAATATGAGGTCGAGTGAGCCCATATTAGCAGTGATCTATCTTGAATCAAGTATGAGCCCTGTGAAAGTGGACGTTAGGACACAGCTAAACTGTCGTGGGCTTCAGCGCTCCACAGCTGATAGACCCCCACAGAACACCAGGACAGAAGGAGAGCTGGTAAACAACGTACTGCTTATGTCTAATTCTGCCATTTCTACTGTAAGCCCTATAACACTAAGAAACATCCCTAGAAGCAGTAGGCCATCAGGAGGCTAGGAGGCAAGCGGTGATGCTGGCTCACTGTTTAAATAAATGGGATAGACTCTGAGCCATGGCTTGACAAGAGCTGATAATGCAAAGCACTCATGAGACTGAGGCAGCTGAATGCAAATACTTAATTTTTTTTTCCTCCGTAACACTGTTGGGGACAGTTGATTTTCTTATTGGATTTCTGATGATTTTGGAAGAATGTGGCACAGAACGCGTAGCTACAATAGCTCCTGCTTATCTGTGGTTTAAGTGTATTTAACCTGTAGGACAGCCCAGGCTAGAGTTATTACCCACATGCCAGTTTTAAGAGCGAAAAAATAATGGAAAATGGAAGGATCGAATTTTTCTAAAATCACATCGCTTCTGACCCGAGGATGTCAGCCTGGGGCCAGGTCTTATCTAACTCAGAAAGCACCACTTTTAACAACTGTACTGCTGCAGTAAGCACTGTTTTCTCTAGAGGCTGGGGAGGTGGCTCTGTGAGTAAGGTGTTCACCGTGTTTACCGTTCAAGCTTAAGTACCTGAGTTTACATCCCCATCACCTATGCAAAAAGACAGATGTGGTGGTGTGGTGGGCAGTTAGAAACAGGAGCATGCCAGGGGCAAGCAGGCCAACCAGGCAAGTCAAATTGGCAATGGCCAGACTCAGAAGGAGATCTTGTCTCAAAACATAGGGTAGAGAGCAATAGAGGAAGAGACCTGATGCTGACCTCTGGGTGCCGCGTGCACACTCACACACTGGTGCATACCCATGCCTACAGCAGACAATTGCAAACATGTAGAAGGTTCACAAAATAACCAATGAGGGAATCTTGCCTACTTCATGGTTAAGAAAGCTAAACTGTGAATCAGGTGTGACATGGTGACACACGTCTTTAATCCCAGCACTGTGGAGACAGAGGCAGTCGGATTTCTGAGTTCGAGGCCAGCCTGGTTAACAGAGTTGGTTCCATGACAGCCAGGGCTACATAGAGAAAACCTGTGTCAAACAAAACCCCCCCCCCTCAGGAATGCAGAGGTATGAAGGGCTTGTCCAAATGCTTCATCAAAGAAAGTCCTAGGACTTGAACTCAGTACTCATGTCTAACAACCCAAGACCATTTCTCCTAAATCTGACTGCATCCTCTTACCAAAAGCAACAGTTTTCTAACTTTGGTAAATTAGACCCTCCCAACAGAACACTAAAAATGACCTCCTTTGTAGACGTGACTTACTCTTGGTGCATAAGCTCAATCAATTGTTTTGTAATCCAAAAACTGTTAGCACAGATTAAATCCTTCAGGCTATTAATCAAAACATCCATGGTTGAGGTGTTTTTCTTTCCTTTCCTTTCCTTTTCTTTTCTTTCCTTTTCTTTTCATTTTCCTGCATTTGTAATTTCCAGTTAGGTCATGCTTCCTGATACAGACCCCTTTCTAGAGAATGGGACTGATGAGGGAAAGAGATAGATAGATAGATAGATAGATAGATAGATAGATAGATAGATAGATAGATAGATAGATGAGTTAAAAATCAACCACACCTGCCATTTATTCACCAAATAGCTGTCAACTAACAAATGTGGGTGGCAAAATTGCTTGATTTGCAGTAGCTTCCCTAAAAAAGTCACGTGATACAGAATGCAAATCAGATTGCTACAACATGAAGCTTGTTTGTAGTTTAGAGAGGGAAAACTATTTTTTCTACACTTTTTACTGCAGCCATGAGAGGCGTCCCCCAAACCAACCCCCTAAATGGGGCATATTTAAACTTGCAGGCAAGGAGGGCTTAGTTGTTAAAGATATTATGCCCAAGGGAAGGAAGCCATGTGCTTTGTCCTGAAACAGTAGGAATGATGCTTTGAGGGTGTCTCCAGGATTAACTTGACTCCACCTATGATGGGATCAAGAACATAAAGGTTATAACTCATTTGCAATATTTTGTTTTAGATGAGAATCCTTGGGTACCATGTCCACACATAGCTGACTAGAGAAGTGTTTTCCTGGCAACCCAGAGGTTGCCACCATCATGGTCCAAGGAGCCCATTTACTGCTCAAGTTGACTTTGCTTTTGTAGTCATGAAGGATGCAAAGACTGCAGAGTCATTCATATAGCCTTCCAGTCAGACTTCAGAAGAGAGCCAGGGAGGCTAATCAATGTGTGGTGGGTTTGGAGTCCCTGTAGAGACTGCCGGAGCAGGCAATGTGTGAAGACTGGGAGTGAATCCTAAGCTGCCAGAGAAAATTCCAGGACACTGGATATGTCAAGATTGTAGAGCATATGCCAAGGCAAACCACAGGTAATGATGGAACTAGCACAAGAGAAGAGGCCATATGGTCTACAAAGGCAAGGTCATGAGAACGGGGCCGCCCGAACCTTTTGAGCTGAGATAATGCCGCTATGGCTCTGGATTCAGACACAGAGCCGCAGTGTTTGTTGTTGGCCCTGTTGGGCTGTATTCTTGTTTTGGTTCCAGCCCTTTCTCTATGCCCCATTTCTCCCTTTGGAAAATGAACATATACTCCCTGACACTGAAGCAGGTGGCGTTCTTTTTTTAATTTTACAGGGGTTCACAGCTAAATGATTGCACTGAGTCTCAGTAGAGACTCCAGAGTTGCATTTCTGAACAAGGTTGGAAATGTTAAGATTATGGGGACTCAAAAATAGACTAAATATATTTTGCATATTTTGAAATAAAGCCAGGGGGCAAGGGTAGAATATTAGGACTTAATACAAAATGTCCCCAAAGGCTTCCATGTTGAGCCTGATAACAACCAGTGCGAAGCAGTATTGGGAAAGGTTGCAGAGATTTTAGAAGGTGGTGTCTTGTTAGATGAACTAGATCACTGGAGAGCGGGTCTTGAAAGGAAACCCGTGGCCCCATGTGTCTGTCTTGCTCCCTGCTTTTTACCCAGCATGACATGAAGGGCGGCCTTGTCCTCTACATGTTCCCGCCACCCTGGTGTCCCCCATAGCCCAGGATCAATGGAACCAAGGACTGTGAGCTAAAACCTACGAAACAGCAAAGCCAAATAAATCCTTCCACCCACGGGTTCTTCCTGTTGGCTATTTTGTCATAGCAAGAAGAAAAATTGCTATGGGGATCAGTAAAGCATGCTTCTGGAAGTGTCTGTGAGGGCAGTCCTGGAAAAGGCTCGCCTGTGTGAGAGCAACTGACAGGGAAGGGCCTACCTGGATTGAGCAGTATCATCAGGTAGTCCTGGACGAAGTGGGGTGGGGGCAACCAGTACACACGAGCTCCATTCTCCCTGAATATGCAATATTCCTGCAGTCCCTGCTTATGGCCATCAGACTGCAGCTTCTTCAGTCTTCCAATGTGCGCACACACCGATGATTCTCCATGGAGCTTCTGGGCCATCAGCCTTAGATGGGTAGGCCTCTTTGGACCCCCTCGTTACCAGGATGCCAAGTCCCTGGAAAGAACAGTTACCAGGTCCTCTGCCGCTACAGCTTACAGACAGCACTTGTCTGTAATCAGCCTCCAACGATGTAAGCCAGCCTAAGCAAAATAACATTTATAGTAGTTATGTATTCATTTATTCCAGGCATTTTAATCTCAATTTAATCTCTGAGAAAACAGAAAGAAATAAGGATCAGTCATTGTTGCTTGTGTGTTTGAAATAAATGTAGTTTTTTTTTCTGAATCTATAGTTCTCTCTTTATGTGTGTATGCACATATGTATGTATATGCATTCATTTTGTTTCTCAAAAAATGCTACCTAATACCTAATAGTAATACAATCACTATTACTCTCCACCTATAATATACAATTAGATCATCATCTGAGAGAGATAATTGGAGCGTTCCCAATCACAGCATGACTAAGGGGAAGAATTGGAACCTAAGCTCCTTCGTCTCCAAAGTTCATGCCTGTATCACTACATCACACTGCTTTTTTCTAACATCACAGGAGTTCAGACGTAAGTCAGCCTGTAGGAGAATCTAAGCAGAGCCCAAAGTACCTAGCTTGGAGGAGGCATCAAGCTGCTATCCCAGGTTTCCTGGTCTCAGTCTAAAACCTCAGTGGACAAGAAGAAACAAAGAACTATCTTAGTTTCTCATGTGGTTGAAATAAGTATAGATTTTCCCTGAGTTTACAGTTTTTCTCCCCAAATGTACATGAGTGTTAGTATGCTTTCTTTATATTGTACTTCTTTTATAGTGAGTTTAATCATGATTATATTAAATTAAATGGCAAAGGCTTAAATTACATGCTAACAGAATGCTGTATTGAAGCCACTTCTTTTTCCTTCATTTACACTTGACTTTCTCCTTTTCCACCAATAGGCCATGGGCAGCAGCTATCTTGGAGGACTGTGTGTGATAAATAGACTGGGCAGGGAGTATCAGGGACAATCAGGCTGTTTCTCTTACTTCATGATCTCAGGCAAGCCATCTCCATACACTTTTTGTGTGTGGGGGGGAAGGTATGCATGTATATAAGCAGGCATATATACATACGCTGGTGAGTGGGCACATACATGCATGCATGTGTGGAGGCCATGAGCTGACATCTGACATCGTCTGCTGTCAATGTCTTCCTTATTGAAGGTCAGGGTCCCTCACTGAACCAGGAGCCTACTAATTCCTCTACACTACCTGACCAGTGTAGGTTCCTCCTGTCTCTTTCTCTACCACTCTAGAATTAGAGGTACACGCTGTCACACCAGCTTTTTTCCCCATGGTTGCTGATGATCTGAACTCAGGTCCTCATGCTTGTGCAGTCAGTACCTCACCAACAGAAGCATATTCCCAGATCTCCACACACTTATGAGCAGCCATAAATTATGCACAGACCTAGCAAGAAAGGAGAGTTCACACTTTGGAAAAAAAACCTGAAAATCTTCTTAAAACATAATAAAAAAGAGTGTTTTGATGTACAAACAATTACATGACATTGTACTCAATATTAAGAAAGCACAGATTTGATCTGTTAGAGATGGCCCAACAGTGAAGAGTATTTATTGCTCTTGCAAAGGACCTGGTGTTGATTCCCAGCACCCATGTGGTAGTTTACAACCGTCCTTAACTCAGTTCCAAGGAATCCACCACCCTCGTCTGACCTCCATGGATGCAAGGCACACACATGACACACATACATGAATGCAGTCAAAACCTTCATACACATAAAATAAATAAACATAAAGTCAAAGAAAGTGCAGACTTCATACATGCCATTTTGCTAGCACTCTCAGTCCTCAGCTAAGGAAGCTGCACCAAGAGGCCAAGGTCGACCACTTTCAGGTCAAATGTAGTTTTGGGTCCACTGGACTCAAGAGCTCAGATATATTCTTCTACTATTTCCTCCTGTGAATTCAGTCAGTTTCTAGGATTGGACTTCCAGGACCAGGCCTCAGGAGCTCTTTTTCAAAATGTATCATCAAAATAAAAATTATATCAAATAGCCCACACTAATCCCATACCTTCAGGTTTATATGGACCTTACAGTGAAATCTGAAGTTATTTCCCCAATAGTAAAGGATCAAAAGTTGATGTGCAGAGGATCCTAAAAAGTTCATCTACCTCTCAAATTTCTCTGGTTTCACCCCCTTCTCAGGGGTGGGCTTCCTTTAAAGTGGATCCATATAAGAATCTTAAAGAGCCATGAGACAGTCCTTTCTTCAGCACAAGGCTTCTTAGGACATAAAAGTCCCACCCCCACCCCTCTACTCAACACGCATGTTAATGACCAGTGAAGAGTAAGTAGGAAAGGCTGAAGATGGTGGGACCAAAGAGGACTGAGGGGGCGGTGCTTCTCATTTTGTGCTCGGAAAGCAAAAGATGTTTCAGGTACTTCCCGATGAGTTTTCAAGAACTCGATAATTTCAAGTATGAATCTAGAAACTGTGGTCATTAATGAAGCACTGAGATGTGAACAAAAGGAAATAACCACTCATAGTGCCCAAAACAAATGGAGCAAGATACGCACGCCAATAGCTCAAGCTACTCAGAACAAATACATACTCAGCCCTAAGAGTTAGGCAACCATTGCTAGATCTCTGTTGAGAAAACACCTGCCTCACCCTTGTGTGAGGAGCAAAGACTAAGGGCAGGCAGTGGTGCAGTGGGTTGACTACTTGAACAAACACCGACCCAACTGGCTGAACACACTGAATTATATTGAAACAACTCATTCATGTTTTTAAGCTTTATTCTACAACCCAATAAGATATTGTTTTATATGCAAAACACCATCTGACATCCATGCTACATCTCAGATGATGAACAGATTGAGAAAATCCATAAACACTCCCTACTACAATTTATGTACTTAGCACAACCCATCTTAGTGGTGCCATGTAGTATCTGACAGTCCCTATTATGATTCTCCACCAAGTCTTGCCTTCCCCATGTTACCTTCGTCACCCATCCCTAACTTTTCTCCCATGAGTATCACTCTGTTCCCCCAGCGAAAGTAATGTACTAAATTATGACTGCATGATAACCTTTCCAGAAGAATTTGTATGTTAAAACAGAGGACTTTCTGACCTCAGTTCAACTTGAACTTGAAGCTGGGAGTAATGGATAAGGGACTCCTTTAAAAGCATCATGGTTTTAGATAACAGGTTATTGAACTCAGAAGAGATCAGACACTTCCAGAGTGGACTGGCTGCAAAGGAGTTATTGAAATCAAATCAAACTACTTCAAGATATAAGGGAGGTTGTGGCTCATTCCAGTTCCCCCAGAGGTGGTTTGAACTGTTTCTTTATCCATGAGGCAGAATAAGATTGTCCCATGCCGCGGGGTGTGGAGGTAGAATGGCTGTCACTGGATTTAGAAAGATTCTGATTCACACAACAGGGCTTCCCTTGTGACCAGGGACATAGAGATGACATAATTTAAATAGTAATGTTGTAGTCCTGCCTATGAGCTGGAAGTGTGGCTGGAGAATATTTTCTAGGGTGGGTGGACATCCTGAAAGAGGTCAATCATCCGTCAGACTCAGTTCAGTGCTTTCTAAACATGCCAGTAAGTCCATCAGTTGCTCATCTGGGGGTGAGTTGGTGATGGAGTCTGGGAATGTCTGTTTTAAGTAAGAGCACCAGGTGTTCTCATCACAAAGGTCCTGCCTGGGTCACCTTGTTTAATCAAACCACAAGGGCCACTGGCTACACAGAAGGACATTTCTGAGTAACGCACTCGAGACTCACCTTGATGTACCTTTGCTTCTGAACATCTTTGACTTCAGTCTTCTGCGAGCTGCCTCTCTCTCTCATACTAACAATAACCTGGGAATTTTCTATCCTGAGGAATTTTGAGGTCTTGGGAAGCAATTCTGAGAAAGCTGAAAGCCACCCACGCTTCAGTGGGAATGGTGCTCTGCCCATTCAATGCAGGGTGTAAAAAGAGGGATGCAAAGAAGCAGGCAGCATCCCACATGCATTTCTCTCTTCTTTCCTGGCAATCAAGATGGCAAGAGCAACTCTAGTCTTCTAAATTCAACCACCATAAGAGCAGACGAATTCATTATCTCTCACGTCCATCGCCCCTTTGTCCCCACCTCATCATTCTAACTCCCCTGGATATCCTAGTCTCACACAGCTGATCCTACCAGCTCGGAGATTAGCTCACATTTCCTAGAATATCCCCAGAAAGGTTCAGTGGGACAGCGATGTAAAATACATCAAAGGCTTGGTTTTATAGACTGTCTTATGACTGCAATATTTCCCTAGGGAAGGCATGCGATATAGGTTTATTTTTACATGGAGACATAACTGAAGGAAGCCACAGACGCAATTAGGGTTGAGATCAAATAGCTGACTAATGACAGCTTCTAAAGCCATCCCTCCTTGTGTAAAGTAGAGTTAATTGTTTCTCTCAGTGTCTGTGCTGCTGGGGTTCTATTTAGAAAGTGGTCTCCTGTG
>JAQHUG010000024.1:11340068-11354318 GCA_028555095.1 Dicrostonyx torquatus
AAAGAAAGAGGGGGGGAGGGAGGGAGGGAGGAAGGAAGGGAGGGAGGACTGTGGGAAACTCTGGTTGATGTGGGAGGGGCTAGCCCATTGTGGGTGGTCTTATCTCTAGACTGATGGTCCTGAATCAAATAAGAAAGCCAACTGAGCAAGCCAGTAAGCAGCACTCCTCCATGGCCTCTACTTCAGTTCCTGCCCTGACTTCCCTCAGTGAGCCTGACCCCAGAGCTGTGAGCCGAACTACCTACTTTCCTCCCTTTTGTTGCTCTTGGTTATGGTGCTCTATCACAGCAATAGAAACCGCGGCAAAGACCTAATGGCAGGTGAGAACCGACCCCTACAATCTGTCTCTAGTTGCTCTTCAAATGCATGCGGCATGTATACACATGCATAGACAAGCACATGCATGTGCGGGGGTGGGAGGTATGAGTGGAGGGAGAGAGAAAAATCAGTAAACAAATGTAAAAATTAAAGAAATACAGTAGAAAGCTGGGTGGTGGTGGCACACGCCTTTAATCCCAGCACTCGGGAGGCAGAGACAGGCGGATCTTTGTGAGTTCGAGACCAGCCTGGTCTACAAGAACTAGTACCAGGACAGGATCCAAAGCCACAGAGAAACCCTGTCTCGAAAAACCAAAAAAAAAAAAAACAAAAAACAAAACAAAAATCAAGAAATACAGTAGATCAGGAAGATATCCAACATCAACCCCCAAATAGGCACTTGCACCCTCCAACACACATTCATATGCACCATACACATACAAAAAATAGTAATTCTTAACACATACCTATTACCAATCTACAAAAGAGAATTAACCATAGCTTCTAATTATGCGAACTTCTGGTGACTTAGGTGCTCTGGTCAGGCTGGGGTTAAACCCTGCCATGATTTTAGCTTCAGCTCCTGGAGTAACGGTTTCTAAAATATATTATTAGTTCACTTTTTGGCTTCAGTAAGTATAAGACATAATTTAATCTTTCTTTGATGATTTGTGAGGCACTTCACACCCTTGCAGCGCCTCAGGTCATTATTTAGGACATTCATTTTCATTGTCCTGTCCCAAAGACGCAGGAGTTATAGCATAAGAAATTGCACTGAATTCGTTCCGATCCAAACCGTAGGCTGAGCTCTGTTGAAGGGTTTTTATGTTTCTACTAAGTCTTCAGAATGAGTATCTTGTCTCGCCTTGATGGGAACAAAAGAATACCACTCTGATGAACTGAAGGGCCCAGTTGTGCTCTGGATAGTTACTTGTGATGCCGGACAATGATATCCTTGCCAGGGATGTCACCGCAGACCCCTGTGACTGGCTGCTCCCGCCTCCTATTCCCCTGCACCAGGCGTGGAGAGCCCCAAAGGATGTGTCCGTAGTACTTCAGACTTTGATGACTCCAAGAGCTATTTTTACTTTGTCCCTTTTACAAATGGTCCCCCATGCACACACACGCAGCCATCCTCCCCCATCCCTATCCTCCCTCGCCCCCCACTCGGTCAGGACCAAGAACTAAGGCTGCTTCAAGGCCACTTCCCAAGCCAACTCAAGGCGGCTGCCACAGAGCCGCCACACTGTTTGGCTCCAGCTTGCAATGGTTTTACAGAAGATTTCTGCTTTATGGAGTAGTTACTCTCAAGCTGTTCTGAGCTCCTATGAACTATTAGAAATGGCGCGAGCCTTGTCTAGTCTGTTCTCTCTGGTTCTCTTCTCTTTGTCCTCCGCCCTTCCCTTCTTTCCCTCTGTCTCCTTCCTCTCAGACATCCTTACGAAAGAAGGCTGTGATGCCCTCAGAGCCCTAGTCCTCTCCCAGTCTCTCACTCAAACAGCTCCCTATGTTCCCCATACTCCCCCCATTTGTTTTTCAGTTAAGTTCTGGGCCTGTCAGGCAGTGGTTCTCAACCTGTGAGTCGCAACAAAATTTCACAAACCTCTATCTCCAAAAATATTAACATTACAATTATAACAGAGGCAAAATTACATGCATGAAGTAGCAACAAAACTAATTTTATAGTTGAGGGAGTCACTCACCACAACCTGAGGACCTGTATTAAAGGCATGCAATAGGAAGGTTAAGAATCACTGTCATAAGGCAACTTGGTCTTTGTACATATTTAAGGGTGACACAGGTAGTTACCAAAGGCAATTTAGATCTGAATTTCTGGTGCTTTAAGAATATTTATATTGGGTCAGAGAACTGACTCAGCAGTTTAAGGCACATAATATTCTTCCTGCGGATCCAAGTTCTGTTCCCAGCACTTAGGGACAGCTTGCAACTGCCTATTACTCCAGCTCCAGAGCATCTGACCCCTGCTCTAGCTTCCAGGGCCACCTGGAGTCATCTGCACATATACAGAGAGATACATATATACAGGTAATTAAAAACTAAATCTTAAAATTATTATAATTTCTTAACTCAGCAGTTTTCTTTTAAGAACTCATCTTGAGCAAGAATTAAGACTAGACCCAAAGGATTATGGTAGTTGTTCTTTACAACACTGAAGAGATTGGCAAATACACAGAGGGAAAATATCCAGCCCAAGCTTGATTGCACAGACTGAGGCGGGCACATACGGTGGAGGCCACACTATTCCCTCGAGATATATTGAGTCTGATCCACTTCCTCTTTGGCCACCGAGAAGGTTAAGATGTGAGTGTTTGCCTCTATAACCCTGCAGTAGTACCACTCCCAACACGGGATAAAAATAAACCCAATCCATGAAACCTCAAAGAACAATCAGTGGTGTCCAGGAGAAAAATAAGACAAGTGATATTGACAGCCTCAAATAGTATGGTTGAAACACGTCTTAAAATGTAGAAACAAGGTCAAATAAATGTCAATAATATGCTTTCTTTAACCTTATATACTAATATTATGGTTTCAATGTATTTTCAATATAAAAGACACCAGTGACTTAGATTTTTTTTTTTGCATTTTTTTCATACTAAGTCTTCAAAATCGAATATGGATGTGACACTCTTTACCACACACCTCAATTAGGACCTGTCACAATGTAAGGGCTCAACAATGACACATAGGTACTGGGTCCCACTGTTGACCAGAACAGAATGCAACTATTATTTCTTCGAGCAGGGCAGGAGATTTTGAAAATCAACAGACCCCAGCACTTTGTACCTAAAGCAACTGATTGGAATCTCTCACCCTCTTTCTGGCTTCAGTGACTCTGTCCTGTTCTCTCCCCCACTTATAAGTTACTGGGCCCCAGTCCCTGATGCCTTATCCTCCTAACAATGAGCCTTTCTATAACTGGAATGAATAAAATTGTCTTACTCGCTTTTTAGTAATATAGTTCATAGTGGCCCGAGCTCACTTGGGTTTTTTTAATGGGGGCCACACAGAGTGATCACGAGTGGTCCTCAGCCAGGAACAGATGAGTCCCTCTTCAGATACTCAAGTTCTTCACCAAGCAACCAGAACAGCCTGCCGTGAAAACATCCCAGTTAACGGCTCGCTTATCAGGGCCCCTCTCAGGACATGTGCCAGCCGGCAGCACTGTGGGACGGGTTATCGGGGAGAGAAAGGATCTCTGCCTATGGTAAACACCATTCTATCACTAGAATCCTGAGCACCTTGGGAATGGGAGGGTGCGAGCCCCAGCTGCCAAGCAACACTCCCTCAATCCCAGTTTTATTATACTTAGCTGTGAAATTCATTGTGGTCTGTTTGCACAGCTTTTCTGTCAACACCAATTATAACTACTTCTTGCTTGTCTACAACCCACATGTGCTGTCCCCCAAAGACCATGCCGGTGGAATCACATCTTCATGTAAGGGGAGTGGATTTACTCATGTTTGCCTCTGTCCTTCCTAAAAGTCCTTATGAAACTCACGGTTTCAGACCATTTGGTCAGGGTGGGGACCACAACCCTTAGTTGTAATATCCGTCCTTTATCTTTGGGAAGCAGACACAGTGGTAGTCAGCTTCTTCTTAAGACACAGTTGGATCTGACTGGGTAAACCCGCATCATTACTATATCCACATAAAAGATATGACTGGATTGCTCAGCATCTATCCCCAAATGAACCACAGCTTAATGAAAATCAGAGGCAGCCCAGATGCTCCTCAGCCATCCAGATCCACCGAGACAGTGGGGCAATCTGTTGGTCCCCTGAAGTTCTGTAAATGAAAAAAATGGGTCATCCAGGGAGTACATGGACTTGATCAGCGTTTAGTTCAACATCTTTAACCTTGTATGAACCACTCATGGAAACTCAGGCTGAAGACCTGATTCGTGAGCTCCGGAGATGTCTACTTGTGCATAAACATTAAACATGGTCCAAGAAATATCAATTGTTCTTCTCATCTTTCTCCAGCCGACTTGGGTCATTCTAACACTGGATGGCTTTTTAATGTGGTTCACACGCTCCTCCTCCTGTCTGCCAATATGATAATGTATTATTTGGCTGGTGATCTTTTTCTCATTTGTTTTCTCAACACAGCAGCCAGAACTGCTACTCCCAACTTGGCAGAGGTTGAGAATGTCCATTCTTGCTGACTTTTGTGCCTGTGCACTGCCAAAACTCCATGATATTTAAGGTTTCAACATTTGTAGCTGCTTTTTGTATTCTCAGGAAGGAGGGGGGTATCTGCAGCCAAAATTTAATATTTTCCAAGTCTACTCTGTGGGTTAAAAAGTGCCAAACACAAACAAAGCCAGGTGTGTCAGCTAACACTTGGAAAGTTAGGGCTGGATAATTGTCACTAGTTGGAAAGTGAGCTATACAGTGAGACCGTCTTTCAAAACCAAACAAAAATGCAACTATTTGTCAAGTAGGACAAATGGTGTCTACTCTTTGAAAGGGCATTGTCATTAGACAAGAGTAGGCCCTCTCAGGTTTGGTGTATACATCAGATTCTGCGAGTCTGGTTTGATCTGCTACGATTATTTCAGAAGAACACTGAAGACAGCAGAAAAGAGGTCAATGACGTGGACTCTGCTCCAGTGAGTTGTGGCCTTGAAAAGTCACTTTACATCCTTGAGTCACAGTAGCTCATCTGTTAAGACAGGAATCTCAGATGGGTGTTTTCCTCGGTACAAATCTCTAAGAACCTCCAAGTCCGTGGGATTTGTACACCCAGCAGGTCACAGAAGAAATCAACGGCATGTCTCATTCATGTAGGCAAAGCTGTTTGAAGCAATTCTATTGTGATTAATAACACTGAAATTCATGTGAAATGGTTACTGAATTCACAGTGGCATATTGTCACACTACAACTTCACAAGCCTTTTATGCTGTTTGTTTCAATGGCACTCTGCAGACGCCCAAGACACGGTGATACAGAAGGGGGACTCTTACGCTGAAAGAATTTGGAACCCTGTGGTCTAACAATCTATAAAATTCCTTAGCAATGCAATCCTGTGAATCAATGTTTCTATTTCGACCAGAAGCCCTCCCATGGTCCAAGACAGGAAAGGGAAACAATGCACTGCGCTGCTGACCAGGAGAGATAGACAACGCCAGCCCCCTCTGGTCCTACTGCACTCTGACTGCAGAAGTCCCTGCAGAGGAAATGGAACGTTCCGGATGGGGGCTATTACTGTCTCAGAAGGTTGCTTAAGTTACTTTTTGCCCTACCTATGTCTTTCTCTCCTTCTAGGTTCCATTTAACTGTCAAATAACTTCTTACTGGATGTTTCTAAACTAATAATTTATAACAATTATAGTAGCCAAATAGAGAAAAGCATAGTTCTCTATCATTTGGAACCACGTGTTCCAGTCTCAAATAAGACACCTTTTCAAAACAGGGATATATAAATATTAAGTCTTGGGGGTCCTAATTTTTTGTCATTGTTGTTTTTCAAGACAGAGTTTCTCGTGTAACCTTGGCTGCCCTGGAACTTGCTCTGTAGACGAGGCTGGCCTTGAACTCCAAGAGATCTGACTGCCTCTGCCTCCCTAGTGTTAGGATTAAAGGGTTGAGCCACCACTGTCCAGCTGGGGTCCTAATTTTTTCCTCTTAAAGTAAGGTTTATGATAATCCTGTGGTAAAAATTACTTCATGAATAGGAGACTTGTAGACTCATTTGTAAAAGAGACCATATTCCACAATAGTAAAAACAAAAGCGGAGAAATATTTTTTTTTAATAAGGAGGCCATGGAAACCTAAAAATGTGAGTTCAATCCCCGGAGCCTCCATAAAGTAAAAGGAGAAAAATCAACTCCACAAAAGTCATCCTCTAACTTCCATACATGTAACACGGTAACCACACAGTCACACAGAATAAACACACGTGCACATGAGTAATGATGACAATAATAAATACATTTTTAAAGAAATAAGGATCAGTTTCTTAATCCTGTGAGTTCCTTAAGGACAGACAATTTTCATGTTTAATTTGTTTATGGTTATTATTGTCAATAAATAGTTTCCAAATAGTGAGTTTCTTGAATTAAAAACTTCTCACATTGGAAGGGGAACTTGACCTCCCTTTGAACAATGAAGACAATGAAAGTCAGAAACCACAGGCTGTGAGCCAGTGTGGAGAGTATGGAACTGACAAATATTTATCTGAATCCTTTTCTGAAAATGTAGAAAAATTGGGAAATGAGCCAGCAGAACAACCAGAACCTGTCACTGTGAAATGACAGACAACTGGTTTTCTATACCGTGAGTGGAAACTCATGTCTTAGGAGCTGGTGTATCAGGTTACTTGTGAAGTTAGCAAATGACTGTGAGACCAAGAAGGGACAACCTATCAGAGGAATTACCGAGAGGGATTATCATTCTTAGTCTAAAGATGCCGGAAAGAGTAGCAGGCAGAACTCCTGAGGTATAGAAAGAGGGAGATGGTTGGATCTAGAGATGCAACTCAGTCAGCAGAGTGCTTGCCTTGCATGCGAAAACCCAAGGCCTGATCCCCAACTCTAAGGAGGTGTAGTCGAGAGGCTTGGAAGTTCAAGTTAATTTTTGATTACATAGTGAGTTCTGGGCTGGCCTCAAAGAGGAGGAGATGGGGAAGGTAGATTAATGCACTCAAAACAATGACAGAATTAGCAAAAAGCTTATACACGGTTTCAAGATAAGAAAAATGTTTTTGAATATATGGCATTCAACAAAATGGTGACAAAGAAAATCTTCAGCCTGAGTTATTTTTAAAAGGATATTAAACACACAAATTAGCGTACTTTTTAAAGTGTACCTAACGCTATTCTAGGCAATTTTCAAGTTTTGAATCCCACACAGTTCTGCCAGGTATTTATGTACAATGCAATCCTGATTTACAGATAAAGCCCTCAAAGGTTTGCCCAAGATAACCCAATCAGAGTGCAGCCTGGCCCACCTCTGTCTGGGAGTCCGGTGATAGGTGTCAAATATTCTTACTCCTAGAATTCAGGCAGCAAAAGGGTGAATTTACTGAAGAGACAAACTGTCTTTCACGGTGAAAAGTTTAGAGTCTGCTTCTACTAAATCCACGAGGAAATCCTGACTGGACCCAGAAGAAAGGGGAAATGGTCCATTGCTTAAAGCATCTGCTAAGATTTGAATACAGCTTATTCCCACCAATGCCAGTGTGGAAGCTTAATCCCTCAGCTGGCGGCTGAGGGAGGAAGGTGTTTGGACTGCTGAGTGGTAGCCCTCATGAATGGGATGACAGCTTTCTTACGTGACTGTCAATACACTCTCAGAGGTATAGGTCAGTCGCTGTAAGTCTGTCCTTCCTAAGCATGCTACTCCGAATTCTCCCTATTTTGCAGGCCTCCTCTTGTCCTTCTGTTTTTCTGCCACATTTTGCACAGGGCACTTGCCAGATGCGGCCATCCATGTCATCTCGGACTTCCTGTCTCCAGAATCGAATGGGCCCCTTTATAAATTATCCAAACTCAATCATTCTGTTATAGCAGCAAGATACAGCCTAAGCCAGGGTCTTGGTGATTGTTCGTGGGGGTTTTTGTTGTTCTATTTTTTCGTTTTGTGTTTTAAGCAGGAGAGGAAAAAGGCATTCCTAGCAGAGGTTGCCGCCATTGCAACACGCTGTTGATAAGGTTTTTGCAAAATTCTGCAGCAGCAGCTGAGGAGAGCAGCCAGAGGCATGATAGATGAAGCCTGGCGGTCTGCCATAGAGAGACAGGGAAAAAACAAAGCTTTTGGTAAACTTAAGGAAGTCACAGAAGAGGGGAAGCAAGAGAAATTCACTGGATTTTAAGCAGGGTTGACTCAGACAAAACAAATCATATACAGGTAAACCAGACCACAACATAAAGTTGTGTTATAGTGGGAAGTGTCAGCTGTGTTAGGGGCTGCAAGAAATACAGGAAAATGAGTTTGGGTACTAAGTACCATTTGGATGCTATTTCATAAAATTTTTAAAAACTCTGCCAGTCGAGGGTTATTTTTTTTAAAGCAGGATTCAATTAAAGAAACAAAATAAATAAATTTAAAAAAGAATGTCACTGAGTAATACGGAAAATGCTAAATTGACAGTCCAGAGACTTAATATAATATTTTAAAGAAAATAATTTGACTGGGCTAAAATCCAGTTTTCTTACTGGTACAAACAGCATAATAATAGTATCAGACTCAGAGGGTTTGTGAGCATGAAAGAATGCTTTATGAAAACATCTTCGAAGCGTCCAGTACTAGTCAATCTTCAGGATTCCTGTTCACTTCCTCCTATATAGCCTGTCTTAGCTGGGGTCTTATTACTGTGGACACCATGACCACGGCAACGCTTACAAAGGAAGACATGTCACTGGGGTTGGCTTCTACAGTTCAGAGGTTTAGTCCATTATCATCACAGTGAGCCGCATGATGATATACAGGCAGACATGGCGCTGGAGAGGTAGTTGGGAGTTCTACATCCGGATTGACAGGCAGCCAGCAGGAAGAGAGAGTCTGGCTTGGGCTTCTGAAACCAAGCCCACCCCAGTGACACAATGCCTCCAACAAGGCCACACCTCCTCCAACAAGGCCACACCTCCTCCAACAAGGCCACACCTCCCAAACTGCCAATCCCTATGAGCCTGGGGGCATTTTCATTCAAAGCACCAAAGGTCTCTTCCAGCTAGAAGTGGCAGATAGAATGGGGAGGTTAGACTAGATTATCATTTCAAATAGTCACATCTTGGCGTATATAACTCAGCGCTTTCTCTTTAAAATGACATAAATACATGTGATCATACATAAGGAGTTAAAATGTACCAGAACCCAGAACCTCATACCCAGCAAGTGGAGAGAAATCAAATTAAGGAGGAAGACAGCGCTACCGTGAGATCCCACCCATGCAGAACTGTCAGCCATAAGAAAACAAGGTGGAACGCCACAGCAACGGAGTATAAACGGAGAAAGAAATTCCACTCTGCAGGCTCCGCCCTCTCCCACTCCATCAAGTAGGGCATAGTCACAGCTCTCTGCTTTCCTGGCAAGCTGCTTCCAGCTCTATAAAGCTCAAACATCTATTCTCCCCATCGCCGTGAAGTCGTTCCCATGTTGCTCTCAGAGTCTTGTATGTATTTTACACTTATCTACCACTTCTAGCTGGTTATTTTGCATGTCTACCCTTGCCCAATAAATTGCTAGATCCTTAAAAGCCGGAACAGCATTTTATTCAGGTTTGCAGTCTAGTAAACTCAGAGTCAGGCTCACCAAAGCAGCTCAATGCTGTTAGTTTGGTTTTAGTTAAGTGAGTTGAAAGCACAGAGTCCTCAATGCTTTTGTCTAGCTGTCGTTTAGATCAACAAAAGCTTCCAGTGTCAAATGGCATCTGACACTGGTTTTCTAAAATTTCTCTTAAAATATCAACAAATCTGGAAGAGATAAATTAAAAGGAAAATCTTAAAAACTTACTTTCATTAACCACCTGGCTAATGGAACTGTGCCAAAGAGCACAGTTGACAAAAGCCTTGCATTAGTGTCCTTAATCGGAAGCTCATTTGAGAAGAAGTGCAAAGACCATCCCATTTCTCTAAAAACTATATGGAAGCCTGGAGGACAAACCCAGGATCCGTCACAACCCTGACACTGGACAGCTGCCCTTCTTGCTTAACCAGTGATTTCCAGGTTGCCAGAATATTGCTACTTGTCTTCTCCAATTCGAGAATGTTTGTCGATTTATAAATTTTGAGTACAAGAAACTGAAGCAAATGAAATGAAAACCATAATAAAAGACATAAATTAAAAATTATGAATTATAAAATTATGCATCATATTATAAGCATTTAAAAAGCCCACAAACTTTCTAAGAACACACACAAAGTATATATACCTAAGTGTATTCTTGAAATAAATTTTAATACAAATATAAAGAAAAACCCTACAAGTGATCTAGACATCTGGTGTGTGAGCATATTTCTGGAAGTAAACACCACAAATCTTGTCCTGTTTTTGACTACTCATTGAGTTCTTTTTGCCTGTTTGTCCCTTAGCAGCAGGTCTCAACTGAACAACTTCTAAACAGTTCTGGCTGAGGTGCTGAGGCACACTCAGTCGAGCCCTGTGCCTGGATGAACTGGTTGGCTCTTCACCTTCACCACCAGCAGGTTCACGGTAGGGTAGTTTGGGGATAGGCCTAAATGATCGGGTCACGGTCATATCTGCCACCTCTCTCTTCCACCTCCCATACTCTGCCAAAACTAGCCTCAGCCTAGGTGGGTTATTGGCTCTGCAGTTCCATGCGGTGCCTGATTATCTGGCCCACAACAGCCATAGATCACTCTCACGTGTGAATGGGAAGAAGGTATCTCTTAATGAAGTCACATACGACTTCCTCTCTGCTTTCAGAGGGACCAATTTATACTAAGGCTTTTTCTTTCCTTGAAAGGCATGCAAGAGGCAGACAACATCCTAAAATTTTAATGACTCCTCTAAAGCTCTAATCTCAGCAGGCATCTGATCTAAGTGGAGAGAAACAAGGGGTGACCATTAAAATCACATGTTTCAGAAAGCAAGACAAGGATTGTCAACTCTTGTGCCCCTGGTAGGAAAGACTTCATATACCCCGCTTTCACCCAGCCAGCTCAAGGTGGGAGTATCAGTCTTAAGCAATGGCATATTTCTGGTGCCAATTCTATATGCTTCCCCAGTTGTAAAAGACAGAAAACCAACTATCTAGACGGGAATTTTAATGAGTTTTGTGACCAGGGAAGTCAAGAGTAAGACTTTTAGGCATAGCCGGATCAAGGATCGTAAATAATTAACTATGGTTCATTCTTTTCTCATTCTTTCTTCCTACTTCCCGCTGTATTAGTTATTTTTCAGTTGCTATGAAGAGACACCATGACCAAAGCATCTTAGAGAAGAAAAAAAGAGTTTACTATAGGCTCACAGTTTCAGAGGGTGACTCCATGACCCTCAGAGCAGGGAGCATGGCAGCAGGCAGGCAGGCTCTGGAGCAGTAGATAGGAACTTATATCTGATCCACAAACACAAAACAGAATATAGCTATTTGGAAATGCTGTGGGATTTGAAACCTCAAAGCCCACCCCAGTGACACATCTGCTCCAATAAGGCCGTATCTCCTAATCCTTCCCAAACAGTTCCACCAGCTGGAAATCAACTAAGGATCAAGCATGCAAACATATGAGCCTGTGGGTCCATTCTCATTCAAACCTCCACACCAGTTATCTGACTATAGTTTCAGTTTCTCTGCATCTCTTTTCTGTCCACTAGTAGCCCAACCCTACATCCCCATGGCTCACATTCCATACATGGATTAGAAATTCAAGGGCTTTGGTTGGCACTATTTGTATACCCACATATTTGATAAGTCATTTCAGACAGATCATCACAATTGACCAGTCCAGGTTTTTTTTTCCCACTTGGAAGTGATAATCACAGCAAAACAAAAATAAAAACATATGGAACAATATAATACTTTTCTGCAGTTTTAAGAACTTCTGTATTTTAAAACTTAATCCCAGGCTGAGGCTGCAACTCAGTTGGTAGAATGCTTACCCAGCATGCATGAGTCCCTCGTTTCAGTCCCTAGTACCACAGAAACCAGAAGCAGTGGCTCATGGCGATAATCCTAGCACTAGGGTAGTGGATTGCAAGTTCAAGACAATTTAAGATACACACTAAGTTCCAGACTAGCTGGGGCAACATGACACTCTGTCTTAAGAAAGAAAATTAGTGAAAAGGTGGGTATTACCTGAATAACATCCACAATTGTCCCCTATCCCCATATTCATATGCACATACATGCAAATGTACATGCACACACCCTCATACACACACAAACATCCATTCATACACACGCACACATACACACAAAGCAATGTACTTCTAAAACAAAGCCATATCATCCAGTTGTGATTTTTGTAAATATACACACGTTTGTAGATATGTTTATACCTATGTGTGTATATGTGTACACACACATCTGTATAAAGTTCCTCCTTCATTATCTCCTATGACTGCTCCCTACCCTATCCCAGAGTACATATCCCTAATGGGATAGTAGTATATGAGGTCTTCAGGAGGTGATTGGGTAAAGCATTCTTAGTGTCCTCATAAAAGGAACCCCAGAAGAATACCTTGTCCCTCCTACTGAATGGTGAAAGAAAGATGGCACCATTTTTCAACCAGAGAGTAGGTTCGACCAGACAGAAAACTATTAGCACCTTGCTCTTGTATTTCCCAGCCTCCTGAACTCAAACTTCTGTTACTTAAAAAGCATCCAGTTTAGGGTGTTTTTGTTATATCAGCCTGAACATAGCCCATTTAGACGAAGACATAATCTCATTGACCTCCTCTATCGCAGCTGACAGAGACTGTGGGAACAAATGCCACGTCTTTCTTCATCAGACTCACTTTTCACAATCAGCCATAACTGGTTTGTTTGTTTTTTTAACTTACTCAAAATGTCACTTTCTGTCTCTATTGCACTTTCTACTCTCTTTCTCACCTGGAACATATTTCTCCCGCTCACTGTCCAGGCTAGCAATTCTCATCCATTAAATGCTGGCTGTGCCTCCATTCACAAATTCCGTTCTTACAGAACGTTCCTAAGCTTCTTTCTTATGCCAGGTCATTTGGAATCAATGATGAACAAGACAGACTAGGTCCCAGGACCCTCGAGGCCCTTTCAGTCACCAGATGGCACATTCAGACTGGCAATTTTCAGGGTGGGGGGGGTAACAAAGGGGTAGTTTGAGAAGCCCTGGGCTGGAGAGAGGCCCCAAGGCTGGAACAGAAAGAGGAGCTGTTTGTGGAGTCTGTGAAGAAGTCACCAGTTGGGGCATTTTTGAATTGCATTCAAGGATATATTCCCTGGGGTCCCCACAGGGCAGAACCAGAACAGCAGAGCCCCCAACGTCTCCCCACTCTGTTCTTGATGGTGCTTTGTAGTAGCGAAACCAATCTGAGGCTGGAAGCAAGGGCTGCTGATGTCCTTCTGGGACGATGGGCTAGGACAGTGAGCGCAGTAGAGAAGGGCGGGGCATGGGACTTGGGATGAAGGTGGGAGGGAGGATTAGAAGGTACTTGGAGCTAACTTTGACTCATAAAACATGTGTTCTCATGGGCCAAGGCAAAACATCATGGTAGCTAATAGTCAGTGAGCCTTGACTATGGATTAAACACAGTCTAGCACTTTACAGGTAATAGCCCTTGTTAACCAGGTGAGAACACCATGCAGGAAGAGGGGTGAGAAATCTCGTGCGAGCTTGCAGAGCTGGGCAGATGCACAGGTTCAGCATCCAGCAAAGGCTTCTCCCTGGTATGCTAGAACACTTTTGAGACACGACATTTTACAAGAATGAAGTAGACTGACAAAGAAGAAAACAGTTTAGGTCACCCAAGGGGACAGGGAGTGCCGAGACTTCAGGAAGCAAGAATAAAGAAAGAGTACTCACTCCATTTGCAGTATGATCCTAGAGCAGTGCCTCTCAACCTTCCTAATGCTGCGACTCTAATACAGTTCCTCATGGTGTGCTGACCCCAACCATATAATTATTTTTGTTGCTTCTTCATAACTGTAATTTTGCTATGGTTATGAATCCTAATGTAAATGTCCATGTTTTCTGGTGGTCTTAAGTGACCCCTGTGAAAGGGTTCTTTGATTCACCCCGCCCAAATGGGTTACGACCCACAGGTTGAGGATAGAAAGTCTTTCTAAGGACCTGGCTCTTAAGCTGATATTTGGTGAGGAGAGAGGGGGCTACTGTGCAAAGAGCAGCGCTAGGCAGATGGAAAATGGACTAGAGATATCAAAGCAATGGATCCAGAGATCCTAAGGCAATGGATCCAGAGATCCCAAGGCAATGGATCCAGAGATCCTAAGGCAATGGATCCAGAGAT
>JAQHUG010000024.1:11354548-11397332 GCA_028555095.1 Dicrostonyx torquatus
AAGGCAATGGATCCAGAGATCCCAAGGCAATGGATCCAGAGATCCCAAGGCAATGGATCCAGAGATCCCAAGGCAATGGACTAGAGATCCTAAGGCAATGGATCCAGAGGAGATCCTAAGGCAAGCCTGGTGGGTCAAGGACCCACCTTCTGCAGCTAGAGACCAAAGTACAAGACAGAAAGTTGGACAAGAAATTCTAGAAAGATGGACAAGAGCCCTAGAATGAACACAAATTGGAGGGGGTCAGGATGAGATATGGATGTTCAAAAGATTGCTATGGTGAATGGGTAGAGAAAAAATTGGGATAGGGAAGCAGAGAGGGGAACTTAATTGAAAGACTACTTACAGTCATGCGAGGAAGAGATGCTGATGACTCCGACCAGGCTGGCAAGAGAGGATGAGACAAGTGGAGAGTCTGGATGCACACCTAAACAGTTTCATAGGGAAGAACTATCGGAACCCATGAGACATGGGATGAGAGAATATTGAAGAGAAGTTCCTGAAGGAAATACTGACCAATGACAGGCGGAATTTCAGGAATAAGGGATCAATAGGTTTCATCCGTGTTTCTCCTGAGTTCACTAACAGTTATCCCAGTGGCAATGTCACAATAGGCAGACCAACAGGGAGGGGTTGGTTCAATGGCAGCTTCAGAGCAAAGGCAGAAACCTGATGCATACTTTAGAGTATCAGTTTGTTTTTAAAATTCATTTAATGACTGTTGTTGTTAAATGTCTCTGTTGTTTAGGTTTAGAAACAAGACAAGAACATCCTATTTCACGCATGAAAAGCAATTGGAAGGATCTTGTGTAAGTAGGGAAGGGAGCAGGACTCTGAATGGGGGTCTAAGAAAGGGAAGATTGCAATGGAGACAGGTAAAACAGGAGGAAAACTTCAGACAGAAGCCATCAAAAACACGGCATTTCAGCAAAACAGAAAGGTCACTGTGTTAAGTGCTGCTAAGGGGATGAATTATATCAGGACAAAGAAATGGCCATTCTGCATGATGTTTCTTGATTGGCATGCAAACAGGGGTTAAAGGCAGCTTGTTCCCAGGCTTGCTGGAGGAGCACATCATGGGGAGGAAGAAGGTGGTAAGAGCAGTGTGGATGGGGGAGGATTTCCTGGTGTAGTGGACAGACTGCAAAAGCTACAGATTCAGGGACCCCAATCCTTGGTCTGGAGGGCTTTTAGCTGGCACAATCAAGGAAGCAAAACTGGCATGCCTTGGGGATCTTGGCTCCAGCTTCCAGTTCTGCGTTTGTTATTTTAGCGAAAAGCAACTCTCCCCCAGCACGAGAAGGAGGCAGCAGCCTAACTCTTGTGGCTAACCACTTAAGCAATTGGCCTTGCTGGGTTTTGACAGAACTCTGCAGGAGACCAAGTCCTTTCCTGGAAAATCAGCTTGCATGGGCTCAGTACTGGGAAAACCACCCCTATGTCATCAGTGCTCTGGATAGCAAAAGCCTTAGTGAAGTGTCAGAATTAACTGAGGGACATTAAAGGTCAGAAATTACAAAGCAATAAAGATGGATTTCCATGCAGTTCAGTGCAAAGCAAGGCAGAAGAAATGAAGCCGTTGCAAGAAGCAGGTAAAGAATGGTGCTTCTGAGCTGAGCTGTCCTAGGGCTGGGGATTGGTTAAGTTAGTAGAGCACCTATCCAACATGCACAGAGTGTTGGGTTCAGTCCCCAGCACCACATAAATCAGGCATGGTGGTGCACACATAATCTCAGCATTTGGAAGGTGGAAACCAGACAACGAAAAGTTCAAAGTCATTCTCAGCCACATAGCAAGGTCCAGGCCAGACCAACCTACATGAGATGAGACAGACCAGACAGACTGGGAGCAGGGGCAGAGGAACAGCTAGAGAATATTCTAGAGCATGCTGGTATGCTGTTCAGAACAACATATTGGAAGGGATCATCAGACAGGTGTGGTGGTACATGCTTTCAATCCCAGCACTGGAGAGGCAGGGGCAGATGGAGTTCTGCTAGTTCAAGGCCAGCCTGGTCTACAAAATGAATTCTAGGACAGCCAGAGCTATATATGCAAAGAGCTTCTCTCAAAAACAAGACAAAATGAGACAAAACAAAGTGGAATCAACAAGGAAATCAAGTCCCCTGTTTACATACTGGGGTATGAAATCACGCCATAGCGTTGGAACAGAAGGAAGGGACATGGCTGATAGATCTATAGCATTGTGGTACAAAGATGAAAGTGTCCTGAATGATGCTACAGTTTCTCAGTGAAGGGGGTCCAGAGACCCTCCCACTAAGGGCTATAAAGGAGCCCTACACACTGTATAGGATCTGTATACGCCAAAGCAAACCTGCCCTCCCTTTGTTCTTCTATAAGTTATGTTGTTTAATTTGCTGCTTACTTTTCCATACCCCTTTCTAGACTAGAAGCTGTTTGAGATTAGGTGTTTACCTTGTATATGATTGTATATACATGTGTATGAATGTGTGTATATGTGCATATGTATATGTGTGTGTGTTTTAGTGTATATGCATGTGTATGCATATGTGTATGTTTATATATGCACATCTGTATGTGTGCTTATGTGTATGCATATGTGTATATTTTTAGTGCATGTATATGTGTGTATGTGTATAGGTGCACATGTATATGTCTGCATATGTGAATAAGTATGTTGTACACATATATGTGTATGTGTACATGTGTGTGTTTATGTGTATGCATATGTGTATGTATGTAAAAGTGTACATGTGTATATGTGTATGTTTTGCATATATGTGTGTATATGTGTGCATGTGTATGTGTAGATGTGTATATATGTGTATGTTTGTATATACGTGCATATGTGTGTGCATGCATATGTGTATATATGTATTGTGTATATGTGTGTATGCATATGTGTGTATGCATAAGTGTACATGTGTATATGTGTATGTTTTGCATATATGTGTGCATGTGTATGTGTAGATGTGTATATATGTGTATGTTTGTATATACGTGCGTATGTGTGTGCATGCATATGTGTGTATATGTGTGCATGCATATGTGTATGTACTTGAATGCACAGCATCCAGAGCAGTACAGATGCTCAGCCATTGTCTCATAAGTGACAGGTAAGGGAGCACAGAAGATTAGTTTTCTTCTACTTTTTTTTACTATCATCTAAATGTCAACAGCAGGCATATATTACTGCAACAGTAGAAGGAACAAATGAGTTTAAAATCAGCAGAGCAAATCCAGAGATTTGTTCAGATTTTAACTAAAAGGGAAAGTAAAGTATAATGATATTAAATATGTTAGAGTATGAGTGAGGATAAAAATGTATTTGGTATGCTATGGAAGAGACAAAAGTCAAAAAATAAGAAACATGCAGAGTAAAGAAAGAAAATAAATTTTGTATGTTTTCATTAGAAAATTGGTAAAGTGTCTCTCTGATACTCCCCATTCCAGAGACAGCTGATTCTTCTCATGTAGTGCCAACCTCGTCTCTGAGACATGGTGGTGAAGGTCAGAGTGAACAGATTTGCCCATGTTGTGTGCCTGGTTACCAGGGCTGCTTTCAACTATGATGAAGTGCATTTTGTTCCAATCAATGATTCCTCCACTGACCTCAACTATGTAGTTTACATGTTCCAGCAAGACCCATAGCACAGTCATGGCTGAGAATGGAAAACTTGTTATCAACATGAAAGCCCATCTCCATCTTCCAGGAGTGAAGTCCCCCCAACATAAAATGGGGTGATGCTGGTGCCAAATATGTTGTGGAACTTGCTGGTATCTTCACTACCATAGAGACTGTCAAGGCCCTCTTGGAAGGGTAGAGCCAAAAGGGCCTTCATCTCTCCCCTTCTGTTGATGTTTTTAATGGCTATGGACCACCAGAAATGTAACATCTCACTCAATATTGTCAGCAATGCTTTCTGTGCTACCAACTGCTTAGCCCCCTGCCAAGGTCATCCATGACAATTTCATCATCATCATCATCATCATCAAGGGACTTACGACCACAGTCTATGCTACCACTGACACCCAGAAGGCTGTGAACAGCCTCTCTGGACAACAGTGGTGTGATGGCCATGAAGCTGCCCAGAATATCATCTCTGTGTCTATCTACCTATGCTACCAAGGCCATGGGCAACATTACACCAAAGTTGAACAAAAAGCTCATTGGCATGGCCTTCTATGTTCCTATCCCTAATGTCACGGGGAAAGCTGCCAAGAATGGCAATATCAAGAAAGTGGTGAAACAGGCACTTGGGGGGGGCAGGGATATACTAAATGTCATCCTGGCCTACATTGAGGACCAGACTGTATCCTGCAACTTTAAACAGTGGCACCCACTCTTTTATCTTTGATACAAGGACTGTCGTTGTTCTCAATGACCACTTTGTCAAGTTCATTTCCTGGTATAACGACAGATTTGGCTACCACAGAGTGATGTGTCTCATGGATCACATGGCTTCCAAGGAGTAAAATTCCCTGGACCACTGTGACCACTCACCCCAGCAAGAACAACAGAAAAAGAGAGGCCCTCAGCTGCCGAGGAGTCCCAATTCCAGGTCAGCCCCTAACACTGAGCATCTCCCTTCTCGGTCCCTGTCCCTTAAGTACAAAAGGGACTTAAGGAAACCATCAATGAGGTTCACTGCACCACCATCGCCCCCCAAAAGAGAGAGAGCTGGTGAGGTTAACTGCTATGTCTGGTATTCAGTCTATTTCCAACAAGGATGGGGTGAAATCTTTGTGTCACAAAGGAAGTTCCCTGAAGGCCTTTGGACTGCACTTACTGTCTATTGCAAAGTAGTTTAGTGGTTTGAAATGGTGATAAATATTTACTATGTCTCACACAGCTTCTGTGGGTTAAAAACCTAGACACAGGGCTGGAGAGATGGCTCAGAGGTTAAGAGCATGGCCTGCTCTTCCAGAGGTCCTGAGTTCAATTCCCAGCAACCACATGGTGGCTCACAACCATCTGTAGTGGGGGTCTGGTGCCCTCTTCTGGCTTGCAGGCATATTACACAGACAGAATATTGTATACATAATAAATAAATAAATATTTAAAAAAAAAAAAAACCTAGACACAGCTTAGCTGATCTGGGGGCTGTGGTCCAGGGTTGCAGTATCTGCAGCTGTCAGGGCTGAGGGTCTGTCGTCTGTTTCCATGATCCTCAACTGCTTCTGGCTACTGACCTCCAGCCCTCACATGTGGCCTCCCCATGGACTGTTTCAGTTCTTCCAGACAGGGTAAGTGGCCTTCCTCAGGGTGAATGGTCCTAGTCTCAGAAGTCACTCACCATTCCTTCTGCAACAGCTCAAGGACGGCATCAGCCCTACTTAGAGTAGGAAAGGGTGCACAAAGGCCCGGTACCAGGAGCGGGGACTGTGTGGGGATCCAGGGAGCTTGCTGTCTCATGGACACAGGAACATCTGCGGATAGAGCTTCGGTACCGTTAATTCAAGTGAAGGAAAGAAAAAGTGAATGAGGCAAGAAAATTGGAGGATGACTTAAGGAGCTAGAGATGTAGGTGTGCAGGTTTAATTCTCAGTTTGTGTATTGATAAGGCATGAGATAGCAGTAATGAACAAAACTACCAAATTCTAGCTGCATCTGTTAAAACATTGGTAAGAAATGCAAGCTTTGCTTAAGAGAGAGAGAGAATGAATGAACGAGAATGCATATGTGTGTGTGGGAGCGTGTGTGTGTGTGTGTGTGTGTATGTGTGTGTTTATGTGTGTCCGCCCGTGCGCGCGCGCGCGCAAGCGCACAGGAGACCAGAGACCAGCACAGGTGTCATTCCTAGGGCACCATTGATCCTTTTTTTCTTTTCTCATTGACCAGGAGCTGCATAGATTAGACTAGCTAGAAATCAAACCCAAGAGATCCTCCAGCTCCCCAGCCCTGGGCTTACAGCATGTGTCATCCTGCCTGGCTTCATTTAAAAAAAAAAAAAATGTGTTCTGGGGTTCGAACTCAGGTCCTCATGCTTGCAAGACAAGCACAAATACTTTACCAACTGAAGTACCCTCAGCCCTCTACTTTACTATTTTAAAGCAGAGGTGGTATTTGTAGGATATAATGGAAAAAGGACACTGGTTATCTCAAAAGAAAAACTCAGCAAAAATACATACAAAGAAATAATTGAACAGACTTTGTCTCCATTTCCAAAGACTAGTATTATCAATGGAGACTTATCAAGTACTTTAGAAGTCTGTAAAATATGGAATGGGTTATTTGGCAAGTTATTAACTAAAATAAGCAGAGTTCTGTGGCCCCACATAGTCAAAAAGTACATTATACCCCCCCCCAGCCCCAGTTGCTTAGCCCATAACCTGAACTGGAAAGTTTCTCTTGATTCTTCTTGGCTTATATCCTGGAGTCTGTCATGGCTGCCATGGCCAAAATGCAGGGCAAGATTTCTGAAAGATAAGGAGAAGGCACGAAGGCAAACACAAGAGCAAAGTCAAGAAAAGCAAGAGAAGCGGTGGCTATAAATCTCTACACACAGGGAGGCCATGGGTACCCTCAGGACTTAACCAGCAAGGAGGAAGCAGCACATTTCCACTGCCTCAGTTATAAGATTTTCTCTCTTCCTTAGAAAGGTCACTCTGGGGCTGGGGCACTTGATTACCAGGTGTCCAGTGCTTAATTTCCTAGGACACAGGACTTTTGGTACTGAAATTCGGATGGACCCAGACATCTGAGAAACTGAGTTAGCCAGCTCTGTTTCTTTGCTAAGCACCTCTGAAGACCAGGTTATCTCTAGACTCCTACTTCCTTCCTCCAGGTATTGATGGTCAAGTATTCCCACTGAAATGGATAGATCAAGCCCTGTAAAAGTAGAAAGCAGAAAACTTTTTGAGAAAAGAACTGTACCAAGTTTAAACCCTAAGCCAGAGCAAGAAGCTATGGAAAATCCTAAATTAATATTCAAGGATGATGGGAAATAATGAGTCAAATCAATAAATGGGCAGAAAGGACAAGCGAGTTGTGTGATACTTTTCAAAGAATCAAATATATAATAGTAGCTGTAGTGGTCCTGAGGATCAGAACTGCAGAGCAACTGACATACAGTTGGCAACCCATGAGGGGGGAAAAATGACCAGAGAACTGGACTGACAGGAAAAAAAATCCACATTATAGAGAAAGAGAAAGGAGGGGTAATAGTAACATATCCTGTAAAAAAAAAAAAGTTAATAATTGCATTTGAACGTTCATGCTATGTAAGTGTCCTTTGCAAATGAGAGTATAGATTTGCTTGCAAATGGTAACATGGTAAGCACGCTAAACAAACATGATGTAGTACTGTTTTTAAAATAACTACAGCATCATATTGTCAGCAATATCCACAGACATCTCGAGTTTCTAGGAAACTATGATCTGTTAAGAAATATGCAATGCCTAGTTCCCACAGGTGGGAGTGAGCAATAAAAGTAAAATCAACATTTCTCTCCACATTCCTCTGTGAATTAAAAGGGACTGATGATGATGGAGAGTTGGCTCACAGGAGTTCACACTGTTCTTACAGAGGACCAGAGTTCAGGTCCTAGCATCTGTGTTAGATGGCTCATGACCACCTGTAATTCCAGCTCCCGAGAATCTTACACCCTCTTCTGGCCTCCATGAGCAACTGCACTCACACTCACATACACCCTGGACATACAAGCACACACATTTAAAAATAAAAAGCAATTTCTTAAAAATCAAATAGATTGGCTTGATAGCTCCAAGTGATTGTTGGGATAATTTTTTGTAGGATAGAAGCCTTAGACTTCTGACTTTCATGAAGATTCTCTAGTGGAACCCGAGCCTACTTAAACACATCCTTAGCCAAAATAAATGGTCCTCCAGCTCTGGAACTTGTAACAGTGTCACATCTGCACTGCCACAACCCACTCCACTCTCTTCCTTTCCTCTGTGTAAAGAGTTTGAGAAGTGAAAAGGCTCCAGGAGAAATTAAGTCAGTGTGTGCTTAGATCTTGTGTGCATGACCCACGGAAATCTGAAATGCATGTGACCGGCTAATCATCTTTCACAGCTAACCAACTGATCACTGATTAAAAATAGCATTGAACTTGTATTGGGCATCTATTTTGAGCCTCATTTTATTTGGAATGCAAATCCTGTGGGAAGCCAGAGCAGCATACGCAGCAGCTGGAAATCGACTCGGAACATTCCAGCCAATTCACGTCGAGCCCAGTTGGCAGAATTAATGCCATTCTGCCGTCTCAGCGAAGGAGAGGTGGTTAATTATGCCCCACTGCCCAGCGGTTTCTATTATGGACACATCTGGACTGAAAGGCTCATTTGAAAGCGCCAATCTCTCAGCTTCCCGGAGCCTAAATCAAGTTGAGGAGTTGATTTGTGATGAAGAGAGCAGAGGGACGTTGAGCAAACAGCTTCGCCCACAGGGGCCGGGAAGGCCCTGATGAAAGTCTGCTGGAGTTTCAAAGGGCCTTGCTCAACCCCAGTGTTCAGGCTTCCATCAGTGCTGTCTCCCAGTTCCTAACACACAGTGTCTGGACAGGTTGTGCTGTAAATAATAAATAAAACACACACATCTATGCCTGCACCTCAGGGCAAGTCAGTTTAGTTTGCACAGTGCCCTCCACTACCGCAGGCTGGGATGTTTTCATCTTTCTTAAAGGAAAGTAAGGCTGGGACCTTGTCTGCTTTGAACAAAAAGCCTTTCAAGAAATGTCTATGCCCTGTATCAAGACACATAGCCGTCTGTTCTAAGGAAAGCTTTCCTCCAAATGAATGATGGCTACCTCTTGGCTTGGCAGTGGGAATCACTCCATGAGGATTTCTCTGTTGGAGGTGCCATCATTGAGAGCAAAATTAAAACAGACCATCATCAAATCCAAGGGTGGTCATGGAAATCCTCCAGGGTTTCAGTTTTAGGAACTGCATCACTTTCTTCTTTCCACTAGTATTTTCTACTGTACATATTAAGGAAGTTCTGTTTGACAATGTAAAAATATATAATGATCAATAGTCAGCCTTCCCGCTCCTTATTTATGTATCAGTCCTTAGTGCCAGGCAGCTTCAAACTCTTCTAGCTCTTAAAACAACAACAAAACGTTATTGTGAACGATAGTCACTCCGCTGTGTTTAGGAGCCTATCATTAACTCTCTCTTTTCTAGTGGCCACTACTTAACTCTTTCCTTCTGTGGAATCAACTCTCAGGTCTCACTAAGTGAGAATACGTATTATTTTCTGTACCTGGCTTGTTTCGCTGAATACAACCAGGTCACTCTCTGTTCCTCTTGAACCCCAAACAAGTCTCTCATCTCCCTTGCTCCTACATGTTCCTGAAAGACAAATGGGGTTCTGCCAGGATGGAAGAAGCTCACACCCAGGAGTACCCTAAAACTGAGGGCCTGGACCAGGCTCAGTTGATGTATTCCATGTCCCCACCCCAGCAGTGTCTGAAGCCCTGAGAAACCATTCCCTCACTCTCCGCCCTCTCTCAAACTGCCTGATGACTAATATTCATGTCTACCTTCCTTTATGTCAAACCCTACAAGATTTCATCCTTAATAAACTACAAGTTTATCTCAGGAACATTCACAGCTCTGGCCACAGGAACTGAACTCAGTGCGGTAGCACAAGGACCAAAACACAGTCACGGAGACTGGCCACACACTTTTCACATCTTTATAGCATCAGGACACCAAGGAGGACACTGAAGAGTTACCTGGCCTGGACCCAGACAACATTCAGATGCAAGAACCCTCTTCTCTGAGATCACAGCCTTTCTCTGAGTTGCTAAGCCCCAGAATAGCAAGCACGAACTTCTGGAAGCATCTCTTGCAATAGGTTCCCATGAAAGCAATGTGAGTGTGGTACTTCCTACCAGTTACAGGATAACAGGCTATGGTCAGAGTTGGGGATTGAGATTCTAGGACTGTTCAATACCAAGCACAAAGACGGAATCCTAAAGGAAGAAACGGGTGGTGTGCAAACAGGGTGTGCTTTGGATGTGTGATTTGCGTTCAAACCCCAGGCGGGCTGCAAGAGCTTTTTGCATTCTGAGCCTTGACTGTCCCATGAATGATTGCATGAGAATTACACTGGACAAGATATGGAGAGGAAAGCAAACGTGTGTTCAGTGTATCTGTGAGCTATCCTGCTCCCTCCACGGAGGAGTCCTTGGTTCTCTTGCCCAGTTACAGATTAGAATCACCCGGGGCATTGCTATGCCTTCTCAACAGAGCTAACTTCCCTTTCCTGGAGACTGTGATGTAATCATCTAGGAGGAGACTCAGTCATTCTCATCTAAATATTTTGTTGTTTTATTTTTAATCTGACCCAAGATAAGTATCGTCTTTGGACTTGAAATTTTATATTATAGTTTAGGCAAATATCTCACTTCTCTGGGTCTTGATTTCTTACTAAAAAGAGGAACGATATTCTGGTTTTATAGGTTGTTTAGAATATTTGCTAAGATATGTTTGCAAGGCTCCTAAAATGATAGCTGACAACTAGTAGCTGCTCAACAAATACTCACTTCCTGCACTCCACTCATTTCTTCTTATCACTAGTCATACACACATGTGCTAAAATATTGACAATATAAATAAGGATGGTAGATAAAAAGTACCATGCCTGTCATCTTTGATATTAAAGTAGTTACTTACAACCACCTCCAAAACTGTTTCACCCTATTCTCAGCTATAACATAGATTTAAATTCTAGAATAGAGGTGGAAATTTTGTTATATAGGTACCCAATTCCTCCTTCCCACGCTCAGGGCAGACATCACTAATCAATTACAACACTCTTTCCTATTGATCTCATATGATGACTCAAAAGTCCTTTACTCCACAGAATCCACTAATAATCATTCATGGCATACATTTTAAAAAATTATCCATCCTTATCATAGATCAAGGGCAACCTCAAGGCTGCAAATGAGGCTAAATTCAGAGTAGACAGAGAGTGATTAACCAAAGATGAAAGCAGACCCTGAGGGTGCCACAGTTCTGTGAAATCTGAGCTGTCCTCAGAGAAGAATTTGTGCTTTCTAATGTGTGGAACGAGTGCTAAGAGTGAGTAATGCCAGGGCTGAAATGAAAGCGCCAGGGCTACCACCCATGGTTTCCAGAAAGGACAGTTATTTCTCTGACTTCAGAAACATAGTGCTGACTGCCCCAGCTTTACTCACCTAAGGTGATGGACAGGCTCTGATGAGCAAGCCACGAAGCTCAAGCCAGCCCGTGACTGAAAACTGACATCAGTGCCTGTGTGTTTGTCACAGCTGAGAGCTCATGAACGCCAAAGATGCCTGGGGTCCTCGCTCACTGTGCTGGCTGCATCAAGTGCTTCTACTGGTAGCGATGTACGCCCTTGACGGGCCACAAGCACGTTCACTCTTTACAGTGTAGCGCCTCTGCTGGCCAAGTCCTGGTAAGGCTGAGCCGCTAACATCAGGAGTGGGATATCCTGCTGGGAGCCCTTCGGTGGAAAGATTTTTTATCTGGATCCTGAAAATTGTTACATCATACTCATTTTTATTTCTTTTTTTTTCTCAACTTTTTTTTAGTAATGCCTATATAAAATACAGCGAGATAAACGTTTGGTCTCCGTAAAGAACTCTTTCCTGGCACGGTTCCTTCCCAGCGGCCTTCGCCTCACTGGCCGCCATGCTGTGCAGTCTCCTCTTCTTCAGCAAACACTGAAGGTTTCTGAGCCAGTCCCTCGCCCCCAGTCTTCTCATTTATGAATTAAATTCCTTTTCAATCCACTGCTTAGAGGGAGCGTATTTTTTTTTCCTGTTCCATGAAGAGAACTTTTTTGTTCACGATTGGATCATATCGCAGAAGAGTCGGATCTTTTCTCAGAGTCAGCTTCTCTCGTGTTGAAGGAGAAACCTGTCCCAGCTTGGCTCACTGGTCTCACCAGAATAGTTTTTGACTTGCTCTTGGCAAAAGAGATGGCAGAGAGCAGAATGGGTCAGTTCTGGTACTCTATGTCAGCTTTATTTCTTTTTGTTTGTTTGTTTTTTATTTGGTTGGTTGGATGTGACATTTTAGGCAGAGAATTCCTAAAAGCGTCAGCCTGAGCCTCCAGATGTGAGACTCTATGTAGAGAGCATGTCTGTAGACTTACAACCAAGAATGCAAAGTCTTGGTCTGATCATAAAGAAATAGCTGGGGCAGTGGTGGTGTACACCTTTAATTCCAGCCCTTGGGAGGTAGAGGCAGGCAGATCTCTGAGTTTCAGGCCAGTCTGGCCTACAGAACAAGTTCCCCAGGACCGCACAGAGAAATCCTGCCTCAAAAAAGATAAAAGGAAGAAAGAAAAGGAAAGGAAAATAAGCCTGGATCAGAGGTCACCATGCAAAATATGCAACTAACTGTCAAGCATAGGCCAAACAGGGATGGATAGAGTAGTTACAGCCGCGGGATGAAATCTGAGGAAACCCAGCAACCAAAGCACCGTATGTTCTTGGACTGAGGCCTGACACAGAGGAGAAAGGAATTTGGATGATTCTTGGTGAGAAACCAATTCAGCCAGTGAACTTGAATAGGGCTGCCCACACCACGTCGGATAATCAGGTTTGGAGATCCACACATTGGCGCTGAAGGAAAGAGCACTTGTCTGAGGAAAATACAGCAAGAATGTGGCAGGGGGAGGTGCCATTATGTTTCCTGCTCCCACTTAAAACAGATCGGAAAAAAAACACCATTCGCAGCCATAACTAGGGAGACAATGGGCAGGTGACAGAAGACACACAAAATACTAATGACTGATGAGTCTGGTGGACAGATGGGAGAGTGCTTACATTCCAGAAACCTCTAAATGATTTCAAGATGAATTAAAGGAGACCTATTATATAAAATATATATTCATCTATGCATATATTCGACACATATTCAGGGAGACGCAAATTAAAACTATAGGAGATTCTCTAACATATCTGCAAACACAGCTAAAGTTAACACACAATGTCCAAAGGGATGTGAAAGGAGAGAGCCGCTCAGACTCTGTTTATGGGAATGTAAAATGACCTGGCCATATTGGGGAAAGAGCTGACAGTGTTATAAAACTAAACATGGACCTATGACAGGAATTCCACTCCAAAGTTATTTTCCCAAGAAAATTTAAATTGTATATACACAAAACAGAAACGTTATCAGAGACACTTTACCCATGGAAGCCAAAGATCAGAAACAGGCCTTCCGTCAGAAATGAACAGTAGTTACACAATGCAATGCCACCAGATAATACAAGAGCAAAGAATTTATAAACGGTAGCAAAGGGGGAATTGCAAAAATACGCTGCGTGAAGAAAGCCCTGTGCGATAAACATTATGACTCCTCCCAGAGATGTGACGTTCACCAATGGGTAGCTACGGTTGGGTTAGGTAGTAGGGACAACAAAACAGTGGCTGCCTGGAGGGGAGTGATGTGCACGTGAGAGACTATGGGACCAGAGACAAGAGGGGCCTCCCAGGCATAGTAACAGTCTCCCTTGACAGACGTTTGAGTCACACGGGTACCGGCATTAATCAAAGCTTATCGAATCTCATGCTGAAGATTTGCACATTTCTATGTGAGAAAAAAAAATACCACAAAAGGAAAGAGGGGAAAAATGAGAACCATTAGACAGTAGGTTATTTATGTGCATATTGACGTATTCAGAGCGAGCTGTGCTGTGTCAGCAATTTGTTCTGAAATGCATTTTACCTTGAGGCGGATCAATGGGCGGCTGGAGAAATTTTAAGCATAGAATACAGATGACAATTGTTGAGTGTTATGTATAATTTTTTGGTAATCTTTCTGTATACTTGATAATCCCCATAATAAAGTGTTGGGAAATGTATGTGTATATTAAAATAAAAATCTCTTGTTGCAGACCGGCAGTTTGGAACCACTGAGATAAAAACAGCCAACAGTGAAGTACCTGATGAACTGAGAAACTTGGAAAAATTGCTCCAGGGTATTTTTCCCTAGTGGGTGTCCTCAGAGAAATGTGACAATGAAGATTTATGGGTCAGCTCTGCACGTTATCTTCAGTATGAGAGATCACTCAGAACGACAACTCTCCTTGCCGGTTGATCGATAGAACACTTCAAGACACCGATCGGCCCAAGTGTTTTTCTCTGTCTTCTTCTGAACTGTTAGCAGTCGACCAAGTTGTGTGAGAAGAGCTTTTCTGGATGTCGTGTCTCTTCGGATCTAGAGCCACTGTAGTCTAAGAGAAGTGCACCTCGGAATAAAATTCTCTGCTCCGTGGCTAATACATGCATGGCAATGCTTACTGTATCCCATGTAGAATAATGCTACTTGACTTAAGCTTATCTTATCCTTGGATATTTCCCCATGTCGATATATAAGTTATGTTATCTATAAGAGAGAAATGTGAGTGTAAAGACTGGATTATGCAACCCTTATAAATAATATGGAACAATGCCTAGCACGTAGTAATTATTTAACTTAGATTAGCTATTGTTATTCCTTTGGGAAAATGTTCCATAATCTGTATAATCAATTCCTAGACTGAAGGCTGCTTCAGTTTCCCTACTATAAATAATAAGAAAATAAAACCACCTTATATATACTCTTGATTCATGTGATGCTTCTAGGACAAATTCACTAGAGTGAGACTGGGAAGTTGGCATAGTGGGTAAAGGGCTTACCACACAGATGTGAGGACTTGAGTCTGGATCCTGAGAACCTGTGTAAAGCTCGCCATGGTAGCACACACCTGGAATCCCAAATACTATGGCAAGAGACAGAAGAGCCCCCATGAAGCTCATGGGTAGCTAGTCGGCTATATGCAGCAATGAATACGAAACACTACTTCAAACAAGGTAGAAGAGACAACCAAGGTTGTCCTGCGAGGGGCATCACAGCAAGAGAACACTTGAATTGACATGCCACACACACGGACACCCCAGTACCACACACACATCATATACACAAAAAAGGAAAAGGGAGGGAGGGAGAGAGAGAAGAATAGAAGGGGAGAGAGAAAGAAAAGTCAGTCCCAGGAGTGGGGTCACTGGGACCACAGAGAATGTATCTCGTGCCAGTTGTCTACCTAGCATCTCCCAGCCCAAGCCCACTCTCCTATACCTTGCTCTGTGTCCCTGGTCCTGCATTTCCCAGACTGGCAAGTCAATTGACTTCTTTTCTCTCTGTTTCTGGGATGATATCACCAAATTGAGCTCCCAAATAGCAAAATAATTTTGCACTCCCACCAACAGTAACACGAGGATTCTTTTCCTAGGTGTGTCAAGAAAAGAGAAAAACATAGCTAACGAGATCCATTAAGACATTGTGAGAAAGGATCCAAATCCCCAAGGCCTGGACCCACCGCCAATGGTTTGAAGCATGGCCAAGGAAGAATCGTTGTTTCATATCTTTGATTCTCAAAAGTGTACACCCTAGATTGACAGTGCTAGCATTACCTGGAAGTTTGTTTATAATAATAATAATAAAAATTTCAAAGCCAAGCATGTTGGTGCATGCCTGGTAATCCTATCACATGGGAAATGGAGGCAGAAGGATCCAAATTCCAAGGTCGGTCCTTGGTACATGAGATCACATCTCAAAACAACCGAAGTTCCGCCCAAAGCCACATTCCAGAGGGTATATTGCCACAGCATCCTCAGAAGATACATTGTAACAATATCCTCAAAGGATCGCTCAAGTTTGAAAAGTGCAGCTCTGTAACAGATCATGCAATAGAGGAGCACAGAGCCTTCTGGGATGCAGAAGGCAGTCCCTTTGACCAAAAGGAGAAAAGATACTGAATCCCAAGCCACAATGAACATAATTGAAAGTTTATTTATAATGAGGTAATAAATACAGAGTTGTGGGGGTGGGTGTCTGTCTCTGTCTCTCTCTCTCTCTGTGTGTCTGTGTGTGTGTGTGTGTGTGTGTGTGTGTGTGTGTGTGCGTGCTGTGCAAGTTACTGGGGATAGAACCCAGGGTGTTGTGCTTGTTATAGAAGCACTCTAACACTAAGTTATACCCCCCTGACCTTTGTCTTTGTGTCTCTAGCTACAACATTTCTTCATTTCTGCTGTGATAAAAAAGAGGTTTTTTAACATTTTGATGTTCCTACTAGTCATTTTCCTTTTAGCTTAGGTTTTCAGTTTCCAGTAATAAATATTTTTCTTGCATTTGAATTTCAGTATGATCAAAATTATTCTGAAATCTAAGGATATCCAAGAACAAGTCAAATACATTTTAAATTTGTGACCATAATATATTGAGCTGCATAATGATACATTTAAATTATTCTTACGCTATAACTTTTCCTTACTGATGAATATAGGCATTCTGTAACCAGAACTATTTCTTCTACAAGACTTTCTAATGAATTGTGTCAATACTGCATGCTATTTCATCTGAAATGGCCAGAATTCATCAAGACAAGATGAATCAGGTATATTGAGATTTAGTTGGAAATGCATAAAACCAGCAAAATTGCAGCAAGATTTAGTGTTCATGCAGCTATTAAAGGTTTCTTAATCTCTGCAAACACAGGAACTCTGGTCGATTCTGTGTTGAGCAATTACCATCAAAACTGTGAAAGTGTTGCATAATTGTGCATGCTATACTATGAGCATATTCCTGACAGAACATTTCCATATTGTTTGAACATCATTGTGAGCTGAATTATCCATTTATAACTTTATATATCTGATGATTGGAAGTTTCTCGCAGACCAGCTAACATTTCAAATTTTGTTTCTCTTCCACTCTCTATAGGTTCCTAATGCCAAGCATTGTAAGATAAATTCACATCACAACACCAAGGGTGGCCCTGTGTCTTCATGCCACAAAACTGGGTAAGCCAGCACAGGGCTGGAGGGGTAATACACATTCCAGGAAGGCACAGCCATACTAAAATGACTAGCAATAGTGTCACTATACATGAAGTGGCATGAGCTACATAAAGAAATCGCAAGAAATCCCAAATCACCATATCTCCATCTCAGCATCATTAGGTACAGATCCCCAAAATGCTAAAGTCTTTTCTGAGCCACTCCATCACTGGGGGATTGTGATGGTGAAGAAGGGGAGGGGAAAAAAACGAGTTTTTTATGAGCTTTGCTTTTTTATCTTCTGTTTAGTTTTCTTTATGACACAGTCTCACAGAGTCCCAGATGGCCTAGAGCTCACTCTGTAGCCGAAGATGACCTTGAACTTCTGAACTTCTGCCTCAGCCTACCAAGTGTTGGGATTTCAGGCATGTGCCTGTTATCTGGTTTGTGCGGTGTCAGGGATCCACCTCAAGGACTTGTGTACGCTAGGCGAGCATTCTATCAATTGAACTACACCCTTCCCCCCATGCACATGACATCAATAAGACCTTCGCCGGGCTCTTTGTCACTGAGGAACCTTGAAGTATAAGCTTCACTAATTACTCAGTCAGTCTGTCCCCACAAAAGAGTTCATAGAATCAAAATGATAGAACAGAGAAATAACCTTCGGAGACCACGTGGTATTTTCTTTTGCCTTTCTCTTGCAAAGCTGGGGAAGCTGAGGTTGTGTGACTTCCTTGGGAGCCAACAGTTGGTTAATAACAGAGCTGAAACTAGGTTCTCCTAGTCTTTTTCCAGAACACTTCTAGCCCTGTGCTTTCCCCAAGAGCCTAAGACTTTGAGAGCTAAATTTATGTCCAATATATATCAAGGAAAATAAAATGTGGGAAGTGTCACTCTAGATTTCATTTATGCAAAGTACCAAATAACACCGTTCATCCTGGGGATCAGTTTGATAGCGCTCATGAAGTACTTGCTGGTTATTTGTTGACTCTTATACGACCAAGACAAAAATCGCATCCTTAAGTTGTAATGTATATGGAGATGACATGTTGTTTGATACCATAACAGTCACTCTCTACCCTAAAAGAGAAAGGATTAGCGGATGCTAATACCAATGCTTATGTTAGCCTATCACCAGCACGTCATGCTGTGCCTCTATTGTGATTTGTGCCTTGAGATACAGATTTCATATCACTCACAAATTACAGTATCTATTCAGTTTTTATAGGCTGCAGTATGTTCCACACTAATATTTCAATTTAATCATTTCTGTCCTGAAGATTTATTTTGTCTGACAACCCGCACATACCGTGCAAACAAAACAACTTAGCCATTAGACATCTGGGCCAGAGTGTGTTGGTCCTCCTTTGTAATACAGTCAGTTATTGAACGCCAGGCACCGTGATACAGAAAGAACAGGCAGGAGGCACCAAAGAGATGTTTACAAGGCTGAACTGGTCAAATCATTTTTGCAGGGAGAGCAGAACAGAGAGAAACTCTCCCCTCCACTCCCATGAGCAGCTCTGCTCAGCCATGGGTTGGGGGGAGTTTCCCATGAAAGATGAAAAAGAAAAGAACCCATGGTTTCCAGTTCTAGGCAATAAAGTTCAAAGAAGCTGAAGGCCTTGACTTAGACACTGTTGTCCCTGCCAGTCAAATGTGGCCAAGGAATCTCACCAATGCTGAAAAGTCATAGCCATTAGTTTCTTCCTGTCATGTGTCAGGATGAGGGAAAGGCAGACATACCCTCCCCAGACCCTTCAAACACCTGCCTCCACTAAACAAGAGGTCAGAGAAAGCTAAGTTGAAGACAGCAAATGTCAAATAAAATGGGTCTTATTCAGAAAAACTTAGATTTTAGATAGACAGCAAACACTCTTGCTGTACAGGTACATCCAAAACATTGCACGGGATACTCTTAGAATAGCAAAGCTATTGGTCCCAAACTAAATAAAACTGGATGCTTTGTGCTTTCTGACAACCCTCACTCCACGGGGCATGAACTCACATCTGACTGAGGAACTCAGAATTCTAGACATGGCAAAGAACTCCAAAATCATTCATCCCATCAAATTAGATTAATCTATGAGAAGAGTGAGGAGCTCCAAAGAATTGCAAGAACGGGCCCAAAGTCACGCTGCTGGTTAACAGAAGACAGTGGAATAAAATACATCTCCAGGCTCCTCATGCAGTGATTTTTCCCTCCTTAGCCTCCCCCCCTCCACTGTCACCTTAAGTCCTTTTTGTCCCTTGGCTCACTAGCTCCCAAATTACTCATGATTCCCCCAAAGGCAAAAGAATTATTTTTCAATATCTTTTCCCAATGTTTTATGGGCCCTGGCAACGCAATCGATGTAGAGGGAGGGACTGGCCATGTGGCTAAATTACCTGGACCCCAGCCACCAACCTCCGCTCACACCTTCTGTGCTCTGGGCCTGAGAGCCCGTGTGGCTTTTTGTTGTTTGTTTGGGTTGTTGCTTGTTGTTGCAGCTCCTGGGAGGCTGGCACCAGCCTTGAGCCAGCTGTAAAAATTATCGTCACCGCCAAAGGCTATAAACTGTAATTTCCTGACTAACACAGCTTTGGGGAAGGACCCTGAGGTAATGGGTTCAAGAAAAACACACCTGAGGCCTGGGCTGTGCTGAAGGCATTCCTCTGCTAATCAGCTCCTTCTGTAACCAGCCTTTGACCAGAGTCGCCTGCAAAGAACCAGGGAGACTTTGAAGATTCCCTTTCTCTCGCCTTTCCCCTGCCTCCCTCTTGTGGACAAGCGGGCAAGCAGTTTTGACAGTGGGCGTGAGGAGGGATTAGACCTTCATGGCCACACCGACTGATACCAGATGTCTTCAGCACTTAGAGTGTATATTGAGTCAGTTCTTGACAAACGTGTAAACTGGCATCTTCCCGGCCTTCTAGCCCAACTCTCATCTTCTCACACAGTTTTGTTCCTCAGGACCTCTTCCCGTCTCCCCCAACTCTATCTCAATATTCCCTATTTCCTTCTGTTATAACCCAATCAGGATGTCAGGTTCTCAGAGGCCCTTGGCAATGCCTTGCTCTTCTGAGGAACGAGTTGCACTGTTCCACTTAGAAGATACCGTGCCTTCTGAAGCAGGATGCCGGGACGCCAGCTACTGAGGGTGGCATTTATTTAGGGCTTAGTATTTCCTCTTCTACACACTTGCTGCATGGTTCCTCTCTTGCATCTGCAATCTCCAAGCAGCCAGTGAATGAGATTTCTGTCCATTTCACCAATGAAGAAGGAAGGTCTGACCTTACGTAACTCCAATAAGCTTCGGTGGAAGCGGTGGGACTGGGATTCAGACTCAGGAAGATCTGGCTCTAGACTCAAAAAGAAGCTTTAACCAGAAGGACTTTCTACACTGATGAAGTGTTCTGCTTGTCCAATATGGCAGCTATCAGCTACAAGAGGCTACTGAGCATCTGAAATATGACTACTGCAAACAAGGAACCTAAATTCTACTTTTAATTTAAAGCCACAGATGACAAGAAGCTACTTACTCTGTTAAACAGAACTATCTAGAATACAACCCCTGTTATTAGTCTAGTTCTGTTGTTCTCAGCCTTCCTAATGCTGCGCCCCTTTCACGAAGTTCCCCGTGTTGTGCTGACCCCCAGCCACTTCATAATGGTAATTTTGCTGCCGTTATGAATCGTAATGTACATATCTGATATGCACGACCACTGATATGCTGTCCCCAAAGGGCTCGTGACCCACAGGTTGAGAACCACTGTTCTAGTTTGCTGTGCTCACATCCACCCAGCTGCACAGATGCACTCACGTGTAAACTCTATGTCAACGGTATGTTTAGTTCCATCACCCGCTTGGACGTCAATGCACATGAATGTAAGGTAGATCCTGACTGGAGAGTTGATAGCTCATGTATGCATCCTGTTTGGTTCCCTAAGACAAGGGAAAGTGAACTGGTAATATAGACGGCCCGGGCTCTTTGCTCTGTAAGTGACAAATCCCGTCATTTCGTGCAGTCTCCTTTTCCTGCCCCATTCAAGGACAAGTCCATACTCCATGATCTCAAAGACCGCTTCCAGCTTTTCAGCCTGTTGTTGGAAGATGTCCCATAGTGCTCCTTCCACCCTCCAAGTGACACACGGCAAAAACAAGAGCTACAGGTGAGCAGTCTGGCACCACGGTGATTACCTGGAGGAACAGTCAGAAGCATGCCTGATTGTACACATCCAACACCCCATAATATATAGGGTTCTTTTTTTAGCGCCCTAATCAGAATTTCATTTGCATAATTAACATCTTTAGGAATAATTGCAAATGACACATCTGTTCCCATCGCCCCCTCCTTGGCAAACTGTGTGTTATAAACAGTTTCTTCGACTTTGTAAACACCCGGTGCCTGCCCTTTGCTTGTTGCTGTTACTACTTGCCATCTTAGGGGAGTCAAGACCCTGAGTGACCTGCCCCTCTACAGTCTCTTCCTCTTGGGGTTTGTCTTAGTTGCTTTTCTGTTGCTGTGAAGAGACACCTTGACCTAGGCAACTTCTTATTTTAAAAAAAGTATTCAATTGGGAATTTGATTACGGTTTCAGGGGGTGAGTCCTTGACCATCATGGCAGGGAACATGGCAGTAGACAGATCAGCATGGTACCGGAGCAGTAGCTGAGAACTTACATCTTATCTGTAAGTTGGGGACAGAGAGAAAAACTGGATCTGGAGGGAGCTTTTGAAGCCATAAAGTTCATCCTCAGTGAAACGCTTCCTCCAATAAAGCCACACCTCCTAGTTTTCCCCAAAACAATTCCACGCAATCTGAATCAAGCTTTTAAACACGGTCAGTAGGGCCATTCTCATTCAAGCTACCACAGGGATGACCATAAGAAAGCAGGACCTGCTAGCAAATGTCCATTCTGACTAACCACGGAGCACGGTTATTAACGCCAGCTCCCAGAACGAGGTTTCAGAGAACACATGAAACTTTACAAACATCTGGGTGACAATAGGTTCCATCAGCCGCAACAGATGTCCATACCCCATCCCCAGTGTCTCAGAATCACGTGCCCTATGGTTTTATTCCTATGAAAGTCTAGGATCGAGTATCCACAGAAATAAAGACTTTCTTAAGGGTAAGGCTATGGGAAATGGAAAGTTGAGGAGTGATGGCTAAATGATGGAGTATCTTCTTAAAACGATACAAATATTCTAAAACTGACTGATGGTCACTACACACATCTGTGACTGAAGACCACTGAACTGTATGTTTTTATAGTAGATATGATGGTATGTGAGCTACATTTCAATCAGACTGTTTAAAAAGAATAGTCAAGAACTACTTAGAAAAAAGGATCCATGAGCAGTAGATACTAACAGAAACAAGGCTGGGTTCTCTCTGTTATCAGAAAGACTTGAAAGATATCAAACGTAGTTCTGGTCTGGCTGTAAGTCTACTTTACAGCATCCTTGACAGCATCAGAAGGGTTCTCTAGACACACTTTTTCAAACTGTAACAAACACAAGAGTTCTATGGTGATCTTTTAAAACTTCACTGGCTCAAGATTCTCCTGATGGCTGTGAGTTAATTGCTTTTCATCACAGTGACCAAAATACCCGAGAAAACAGCTAAAAGGAAGAAAAAGGCATGGTCACCTGACAAGACCTGTGGCGAGGCAAAATAATTGTGATGGTGAAGAATGGGGAAGGAAGATGGTTTGTTTTATGGTGGCCAAAAAGTGGACAATGTGAGAAGGGTCCTGGGAAAAGATAAACTTCCCACCTCACCCCAGTGATGTTTCCTGAAACTAGACCCTACCTTCTAACGGCCCACCCATCATTGCACTGGTGAACTTAGTGCCCTTGTGATCCACTCTCCAGTCTCCATCTGGGGACCAAGTCTTCAACACATGACCTTTTTTATGATGGAAGGGCATATTTCATATCTAAAACATAACGACACCCATGGCTAACACAGGTCTAACCAGAACTGTGTTAGCGTCCTTTTGTTCCCCCTGGACTCACACGCCATCTAAATCCCTGAGTTGTGTAATTTCCTGAGCACATTTTATTCCTAACTAGGACTTCCATTATAGCAAACTTACTCACATCCTGCTCTATGCACCAAGCTAAAGGGCTAAGTTAAGCTAAAAAGCTAAAGGTTTCCCTTACCATTCTCCCTTAAAGCAGCTTCAAATTAGCTCATTTGTGTCAGGACCCTCTGTTTTGCCCTGGTCAACTTAGCCCTTCAGAAAGGGTGCTTCCCGCCAAGGGCACACCTTCAAATACTGCAAACAACATAGTTATTTCGTGCATCTGGGTCCTAAATGTGAAACAGCCTTGTCCATCCCACCGCAGTTTTGTTTCTTTAACAGCAGGTACAGAAGCAACGCTGATGTTTATTTTGAACCATGGGGATTTTCTCTAGGGGAAGAAGGCTGTGAGTGGCTACCATGAAACAGGCCACCTCTAGAAAGAGAAGACACCCCTCCGCTGGCTTAACCAGACAGAACAACTATGAGAGATGCCTAGCATGGACCGGGTAGCCATGAGGATTTACAGTTCCCATCAAAAAGCAGAATAGGTTTCTCCACTTGGCATCAAAGCCAGCCTTGCCACTCGTGATCAAACACAGTAGAAGGACTATTTGAGATCCAGTGCTTTACAATGGCTTCCAACTCCTTCCCTCTTCAAACGCTGCTGAGGCCTCTATGACAGGAAACCAACCCAGCCCACCATATTAGGAAAACTGCCATGGAGGCATCCATACAGCAGTGGTACCATCTGCCAGGCCCATGAAGAAAGCCATCTTGGATTTTCTAGTTCAACGCAGTCACATAGTGATCCACGTAAAAACAGCAAAGGAGCCACTCAGTCAACCCATGGGACCTTGGCAAATGACAAATCACGATGGCTTTTAACAACTACATTTGAGACATTGATATACAATAGTAGGAAAAAATAGGAGAGTAAAAACACAGAGCATGAGGTCTCTCTAAACGTGACTCTTCTCTTTCAGAAATCTGGGGCAGGGGGATGTTAGTCAAGCTCTCCACGATGCCTTTTCTTCCACAAATGCACGGCAATGGCACCATACACACAGCTTTGTTGCTGATCTGCCATATGAGGAAGGCAGTAAATGCCCCCACTTAAGGAACTCTTTAAATTTTTACTGACTCCGTTCCACAGGGCACCTTGTCTCAACAGCAACAGAGATTTTAGATATCTTATTTGTACTGTTGTGAGATCACATTCCCTTCCTGTTGTGAGTGCTATGATTGGGGGGTGGGGGTTAAAGCTGGATACCCAGATATTCCCCCACCTTGAACTTCACCATGGCAAAGGTCTGGTTCAGGAGGAGAGGACGTGTGGCTATCTGTGGTGGTTAATCTACACTTCTGATTTTACTGGGTTTACAGTCACAGTGGAAAGACACCTTTGGGTGCGTCTATAAGTGTGTTTCTAGGAAGGTTTAACTTGAGAAGGAAGGTCCAGCCTATATGCAGATGGCAATATCCCATGGCCTGGGGTTCCCAACTAGATGAAAACAGAAAGAGAGCTGAGCACCAGCGTTCCTCCCTCTCTGCTTCCCAACAACGACAGGCACAATGAGCCAGCTACTCCTATAGCCCTGCTTTTCCCACCAGGATAGACTGTATCCCCAAATGCCAGCCAGGCTCAACACAGACTCAACTTCCTTAAGTTACATTTGTTTGGTATTTTGTCACATCGAGGAGAAAAATAACTAATAGGAGATTGTTTCACCTATAATTATTGTTATTGTTTTGGTTAAGTTTGGTTGGGTGTTATGACACTGCAGATGGAAACCAACACCTTACAAGTATTAGGCAGCTAGGTGGTGGTGGCACACGCCTTTAATCCCAGCACACGGGAGACAGAGACAGATGGATCTTTGTGAGTTCAAGGCCAGCCTGGTCTACAAGAGCTAGTCTAGGACAGGCTCCAAAGCTACAGAGAAACGCTGTCTCAAAAAAAAAAAAAAAAACCAAGCAAAACAAAACAAACCCCAAATATTAGGCAAATACTCTACCACTGAGCTATATCCCCATAAAAAAATGTCTAATTTTGAGAGGAGAGAAATGATATCAAAAGGTGAAAGAGGGTGACTAAGCCCAGTCTAGATGTTTTAGAGGCTAGGAAGGAGGCCTGGCTGGTGAGGTTTCTTCCCTTCCTTACTCTGTCCCTCACTGCCATGTATACAGAGAACCACTCCCTTTCTTAGATGAGAGGAACACGACTTAGTGACGCCTCATTCTCAGTGAAGACCTAATCATCCTGTAAGGTCCTCTGGCAAGCCAAAGTGCTGTATGAGCACCCCCGCCAGAACAAACCATTTTAGTAGAGATTGTGGGTGGAAGTAAACATGCAAAGATTCTCTTCCCCCATCTCTGCAAAGAATCGGTTCCAAGACAACTCCCATCACTTGGGTGTCAAAAGAACCTCAAGTGCTCAAAGTCACCTCTATAAAATGGCATAGTAGGGACTGAAGAGATAGCTCAGCAATGAAGAGTGTTGGTTGCTCTTAAAGAGGGCCAGGGTTCAGTTCCCAGCATCCACACAATAGCTCATAACTTTCTGTGTCTCCATTTCAGAGGATCTGAACCCTCTTCTAACCCCGTAGGTGCCAGTCATACAAGTGGTGCTCATACATATATGCTGGCAAAACACTCATACACATAAAATAAAAATAAATAAGTCTTTAAAGGAAATGTGCTCCATTTACACAATGGATACCACTCAGTAGTAAAAAAATAAATAAATAAATGACATCTTGAAATTTGCAGGCAAATGGATGGAACTAGAAAAAAAAAGCATCCTGAGTGAGGTAGCCCAGACCCAGAAAGACAAACATGGCAGGTACTCATTCATAAGTGGATATTAAACGTAAAGCAAAGGATAACCAGCCTATAGTCCATGATCCCAGAGAAGCAGGGTAACAAGGAGAACCCTAAGAGAAACATACATGGATCCCCCCTGGGAAGGGGAAATAGATAAGATCTTCTGAGAAAAATGGGAGCATGGGGGTGGGGGGAGAAGGGAGGGCAGAAAGGGAATAGGAGGGGGAGAAGGGAATGGGGAAGAAGAACTTGAGGGAATGGGACGGTAGAGATGAGGGGAGGAACAAAGAGGGAGAGCAAGGAAAGAAATATCTTGATTGAGGGAGCTATTGTGGGGCTAGCAAGAAAAGTGGCAGTAGGGAAATTCCCAGGAATCCACAAGAATGACACCACTAAGACTCTAAGCAACAGTGGAGAGGGTCCCTGAACTGGTCTTCCCCTGTAAGCAGATTGATGACTACCTTAATTGACATCATAAACCTTCATCCAACAACTGATGGGAGCAGATGCAGAGACCCACAGCTAAGCACTGGGGTGAGCTCCCAAAGTCCAGGAGAAGAGAGGGAGGAATGATAATATGAGCAAAGGGGTCGAGACCATAATGGGGATACCCACTGAGCCAGCTTACCTGAGGTAATAGGAACTCAATGACTCCAGATTGACCGCAGGGGAACCAGCATAAGGCCAAACTCTGAATGTGGGTGACAGTTGTATGGCTGAGGCAGTCTGTGGGGCCACTGGCAGTGGGACCAAGATTTATTCCTGCTGCTTGAATTGGCTTTTTGGAGCCCATTCTCTCTGGAGGGATACCTTGCTCAGCTTATAGTGGGGAGGGCCTTGGTCCTGCCCCAAAATGATGTGCTAAACTTGTTGCCTCTGATGGGAAGCCTTACCCTCTCTTAGGATGGGAAATAGTATGAGGGGAAGGTGGATGGGCAGGAGGAACTGGGATTGGTATGTAAAATGAGAAAAGATTTTTTTAATTAATCAATTAATAATTAAAAATAAATCCTTCCTTGTGCCCCAGAAGTTCCACTTCAAGGTATATACTCTGTAGAAAAAGATTCTCACGTGGGACTCAGCAAAGATGTGTGTTCCAGCATGTTCTGTAGTGAGGACAACATGTTTAGAAAACAGTAAAGCTAGATAAATTGGGCTTTATTTGTACACTGTGATACAATGGAGAAACCAAAATGAATGAATTAGATTTGTTAGTATCAAGATGGATCAACTGCAAAAGAAAAGTTTGATTGAAAAAATTTTTAAGTACAGGAGTTGACTGTGTAGCTCCTTCATAGAACAGTTGTGTAGTAGTGGAAGTCCTGGGTTCTATTCCCAGAACCGCATACATCCTTAACTACTTCACAAGCTTTAAAGTAGAGGGTAGAAGCTTTACAGTGTGAACGCAGAACAGTGGTTCTCAGTCTGTGGGTTGTGACTCCTTCAAGACCATCAGAAATATCAGAGGTGTACATTAAGATTCCTGACAGTAGCAAAATTGCAGTTATGAAGTAGCAAAGAAAATAATTTTGTGGTTGGGGTCAGCACACCATGAGGAACTATTTTCAGGGACGCAGCATTGGGAAGGTTGGGAACCACTGATGTAGAACACAGCACATTCTATGAAGCTGATACACACTGATGTAGCACATGGGTTAATAAAAAAAGTCTACCCCCCCCAAACAGCACATATTCCTCCAGAATAGGAAAAGTAACTCTAATAACAAGAAGCATGTATTATAATGTTATGATACTAGCTCCCTCCAAAAGGTAAGAAAAAGGAAGAAAGTGGGGGATAGAATGTTAGACTTCTACTAATTACAGGCAAAAGAAAAGAATGTTAGACTTCATAACTATACTACCACATGGCAAAGGAAAGAGGAGAGAATAAAGAAAGAAAATGCTAATCTCAAAAAACAGTAATTTTTAGCAAATCATATAGTTGGTACATGGGTGTTGACTGAATTATTGAGTTTTTTCTTTCAATTTTCTTGCATATTTAAATTATGCTAAACTTTTAAAATTGAAAATGATGGACGTGACTGAGAGCATAGCTCATAGTAGTGTGCTTATCTAGCATGCATGAGGCCCTTGGTTTGATTCTCAGCACCACTAAAAGGAAGGAAGGCAGGAAGAGAGGGAGGGAAAGAAGGAAGGGGAGATGTGGGAAATAGAAGAAAGGAATGAGAAGGGAAAGGAAGAAAGGGGGAAGGCAGGAGGGGAGGAGGGAAGGACGATGATGGTTTACTCACCTGTAAGGGACTTCACTCCCTCTGATAAGATGCCTCTCTTCACTGGGAGCATCTTGGACTTATTAATGACTCACAGATAACTAAACTCATCCTAGAATTCAATGCCAATAGATACCTCTCCTCATTCGCATACAAACTCGTCTTCCACATCACATGCATTGTCTTTGGTCTCTGCCAGATGACGTTAGCCCCAGGAGAAGGGATATGAGGGAAGTGGGGAACATAAAACCAAAGCATGGTAAGATGTGAAGAAACACTCTCGTTACAGCCCACTCTGGAGCACTCTGTGTTTCTGTCACCTCAGGCATTCGGATTCGCTCTGAGCTTCTCCTCCAGACACAAGTCATTTAGCCAGCCGACAAGAGGAACAATTACCGCCGGCTTAAAAGATGGGTGGATTTCTCTGGCGTCTATTTGCCTGCAGTTCTGGCTCTCTGACAAATCAAGTCAGATCAGTTTGTACCCTAAAGGATAAATGGGAAGATGTGATTATTTTCTGGTTCAACAGAAAAGCACTTCGTTTCAAAGGGCTGTTGCACATTTCTTCTGAAAGTCGCTGAGAAGCGTCAGGTCTGTGGAGCGCTAACGGTGGGCTCCCAAGAGGACGGATGACTGTCATGGCTTCTCCCGTGTTTGGGGGACAGAGATGGGAAAATGAGAAAACAGAAAGCTGTCACTGACAGGACCACTGCACAGCTCATGTTTAAGAAATGTTCCCTTTGCCTCCTCAGAAGCAGTGAGTCTTAAAACACCTGCTAAAGGTCCCAGAGAAAAGAATCCCAATTCTACTGGAAGCAGAAAAGCTAGTCTATTTGATGGGCTGAAGCAGGAGGGTCACTGCAGCCCAGAAGTTCAAAAACAGCCAAGAGCAACATAGTGAGAAGGAAAGCAAGAAAATCACAGAAGGAAGTTGCGTGGGAAGGCAGAGCAGCCAGGGAGATGACTCAGTCGGTAAGATGGCATGGAGACCAAGACAGGACAATCCCCACAGATCACTGTCCAGCTAGCCAAGTGAATGTGCTTCAGGTTCACTGAGAGACTTGCCTCAGAATAAGTCTCAGGAATCGCTGAAGAAGAGGGAGCAGAAAGATTGTAGAAGCTGAAAGAAGTGTGTGATGCCTACAGGAAAGCTCTTTACTGTACATGGCAAGGTCATTGTGCATAGGAACTCACAATGGCTGGGATAGCAGGCACAACACCTGAACCAGGTCTAACCAGCCAAGAATCCCAGCATCGACTGGAGAGGTACTCATGAAGTCCCACCCCAGACGCTATTAACAGTTGATGACTGCTGGGGAGAAAGTAAGTCTTCTTCAGGGATGTGGTCCCTAAAAGGCTGCTCAGGCTCCAGTAAATGATCCTATACTCATGCACATACAGGCAGCACTAAGTGAACTTAATGGGTCAGAGAGAGAGAGAATGAAATTGGGTGGGAGAAGTAGTTTTGGAGGGGGAGAGGAGAAAAATTTGGAAGGTGAGAGGAGGCTTAATCCAAACACATTGAATGCATGCTTGTGAATTAATGCAGTTAAATGGATAGAACTAAAAAAAAATCATGCTATGCTGAGTGAGGTAACCCAAGTCCAGAAAGACAAATATGATATGTATGGTGGGTGGATGGATGCATGGATGGATAGATGGATGCACAGACAGACAAACAGACAGATGGAAATGCTGGAACAGGAAAAAAAAGGTGTGGAAGGTGAGGGATAAGGGGGATACAGGGAGAGACATCTAAAATTAAGGTCCATTTGAGTGGTAATATGGAAATCTAATACAGTAGAAACTTCCTAAATCATATACATATAAATTAAATTGCCAAATAATTGGGGAGACAGAGTCCCAACTGTACATCTCTTGTCACCAAATGAAACTTCTAAGACTGGGAATGGGTTATGTCTAATTGAATTGTTAGTTAAAAGGAGTCTCATGGAAACCTCCCAAATAACCCCAGGTTGTTGCAGAGACCATAGGTTGCCTTCCACAAACTGACAGTACCCAAGGCCCATTGTTGAAGACAACACCCGCACAACTCACTGAACAAAGAGAAGTCAAGCTGGTGCCTACACAGAGCCCTCACCCCATGTGCAATCTTTGGTTCAGGAAGGTACTCTGTGCACTATCGATGGAGAAACCGAAACACCAACCCAGCTACAAATGTTTTGATTTACATAGTGTCCTGCCTGCAAGATAGGCTAGTGCAAGGAGACATAAAGCTTATGGGGTAACCAACTAATATCTGACTTGGCTTAAGGCCCGTTCCACAAGATGGAACTCATTCCTGACGCTGCTTGGATAACCAAGAATCTGAGACTCATTAGCCCAGGAACTCAGGGCAAAACCAAACACTGCTGTTCTACTAAAAAGAAAAAGTAGCAATAAAATAACTCCTGAGGACATTCTGCTATATCATAGATCAGTGTGTTGCTCAACCATCATCAGAGAAGCTTCTTCCTGCAGCAGATGGGAGCAAATACAGAGACCCACCACCAGAGAATATGTAGAGAGTGAGAGACCTTGGAACACTCAACCCTAAACAGGATGTCTTCATCAAATCCTTCTCCTCAGGGTTCAGGGAACCCTGCACAAGAGGAGGCAGAAAGAGCATAAGAGGCAGATGGAACGGAGGTCAGCAAGGAACAAAGGCCTTTGTTCTCCTGGGAATGGGGTAAAAAGGAAGGAGAGGCCCCAGCAGGTGGCTTGCTATAGGGTTAGGGACAAGACTGGGGAACTGGGATTGGAGGACAAAAAGGACAGTGAAGATTGCCTACCTGATTTACTGGCTGCCGTGGCCATCTGATCTCCAGGTATAGAGTACCTCTGGGTATTGGCAGCTGAGACAAAGGGATGGGATGGGGGAGGGAGGCTGGGTACTGTCAGAATTTTCGGAGTCCCCAGAGAATGGAGGTAGAGAGGAAAGACAGGCCCCTGGAGGCTCTTGGTTTCTAATTAATTACTTGGATATTTTTAAATCCTAATTTTAGCAGCTCTTTGTCAGTTATTTGAACATCAGATTGACATATTTTAGTGAGCTTCTTGCTAGGCATGAGGAAAAGGGTTCCTGGGTCATTTCCATCTACCTTGACAATGGTGCCATTTTGTGTCCTTCCTTCTACTCTGAAATCACATTTACCCCTGCTCCTCTCAGAAACACAATGCTGTGCGTTATCATTGGATCTTAAGTGTCTCCCAAGGGCTCATGTCGTAACGACTTGGTCCCTAAGAGCACTGTTGAGAGATGGCGCAAACTTTAGAAGATGGAGTCTGGCTAGAGAAAATCGGCCATTGGAGATCTACCTTGAAGAGTCTGCTCTCTTTCTCTCCCTGCCTCCTCTGCCTGCTGTAAGATGAGCAGTCTTCTTCCACTGCACACCAATTATATCATTCTACTCGGCCACGGACCCAGGCAATCAGTGGGGTCAGATAACCATGGACTGAACCCTCGGAAGCTACGAGACAAAATAAAACATTTCCTCTTTTAAAAAGTTGCGTGATCTGAGATATTTTTGTCACAGGGAGAGAAACCTGACTAGCATGGTGTAGAAATGGATGAGAAGTCAGAAAGTGAGAATTTGAGTTCTTTCCGCGGCGTCAGCCAGCTGTGAGTGTGAGCCATCTACTTCTTGCTGAATTTTGACTTCTTCCTGTACAAAGTGACAATCATTTTTCATGCTCTGCTTGTTTTACCAGGCTATGAAAAGTTAGAAAATGAATGTGAAGTTATGTTAACCTGTTAAATATCAGAAAGAATTGTTCATGCTGCTGTTGACCATGTTTCTTCTGACGTCTGTAATTTTTGAAGGAACACAGAAGAGTCTAAAGCGACCACACTAATGTGGCAGTAGTGCTTTCACAATACTGCTATTAACAGGACTCACACTGTGAAAAGTGCCACTGGCAACAATTATAAACATGACTGGCAATGGTGGACTCACAAACTCAAGTTGGAAAGTTTCTGACGCATACTGTAATTTTGATCTGCCAATTGTTCATCGCTGTCACATAGCATAAACCTAACAAATCCAAAACTTTCCATTCTGAAATTGAAAGCTGACCAAGATCAAAATCCACAATCTCTGCAGCCTCACTTTCCCATGGTTTCAGTTACCCAAATTCAACCTCAGAATAAAACTCTGTCTGTATGTGGTGGTTTATAGTGAAGATCCGGAATCACCTAGACATGGAGCCTCACTCATGGCTGCAGGATCTTCTTGATTAAGTTAACTGAGGTTGGAGAAGCCACCCTGCATGGGGGCAGCACCGTCTCGCAGGTGGGGTCTTCTGTAGACTACAAAGGAGAAGTAGGAATGACCAGCATCACCATCTCCCTCTGCTCCCTTACTACAGGCACAATGTGACCAGCTGCGCCAGCTCCTGCGGCCATTACTTTGCTGTCACGGTGAACTGTACCCTTGAACTGTGAGCTGACATAAAACCCTCCTCTCCTAAGTGGCTTTTGTGGGTACACTTTACTATAGCAGTTGAGCAAATAACTAAAAGACTGTACCATAAAGTATCTTGACATCCTCTAGTCACACAACTTTTATTGTAGTATATTAATGTAATTGTTCCAATTTATGTTAATCTCTTGCCATGCATATTTTTAAATTATATCATAGAAATGTGTATGAGAGAGAAAACATCATATACACAGGTCTGGTACTCTCCATAGCTTCTGGAATTCACTGGAGGGCTATAGAAGATTCCTTTGTCGGTTCATTAACAATATTTATATTTGGTCCTTGTTTTTTTTTTCTTAAATTAAAGAAATACTATGAGACAAGCAATAAATTTGCATTTGTCCCTTTTTATTTAGAAACTATAACAACTATGAAAATTATTTTAAAGTTTGGTATTTTCTGGCTTTATGTTAAAAGCCCCAAACTAAAGCCTAGTCCATTAAAACTGTGTTTCAATTAAACTCATAATCCTCCCGCCTCAACCTCTGAAGAGTTTGGGATGCCTCCTATGCCTCCACACCCAGCCAGAAGTGGTTTCTACCTTGAAGCATTTTTCTGTTTGTTCAGTTGAGGCTGATAGCTACCGTCACTGTTATCCACTGTGTAGCCCTAGCAGATACAATGCTCACACGGTAAACTGTAAATAGTTCATTTGCAACAAGCATCTCCTGCTGTGAGAGCCGTATGAACACCCTGTTTCACATCCTTGAGCAATTTGGAGATGATTAATCACCACTCCTGCTCAGAGGATGCAAATATCAGCAACTTGGGGAAAATGCACTTATCGATATTAATGGGATTTATTTTGGATTTTTAAGCAGTCGGCAATCTTCCTAGCTATGGTAAGACCAGAGCTCTCAGGCCCATCTCACTTTTCCTCAGCCTAGTCTATCTGTTCAAACCTTTCACAGACCACCTATTCTGACGCCTCCTACTCCGTCCCAATTCAAATGACTCCTCTCTTCCCCTAAGCTGTCATAGCCATTCACATACAAATCTATACATAAGGTTTAGGCCCTTCAAATTTTATGTTTCCTGAGGACCATGACCCCATCATTCATGTTTCTGTCTCTCTCTGTGCCCATGTATGTCCACAATGCACCCATATGGCACTTTGCACACAGTACATGTATAATACATATTAACCCATACAACAGCCATCATGCATTCATCCAGTAAGAATCTACTAATTACTTCCTGTGGGACAAGCATGTGCCAGACCCTGAAACTAGAAAGTCTTAACAAGGATAAATAAGACACAATCTAGGGAAGGAGACAGCCATGTCACTACAACTACAGCATGCTGTGATGAATGAGCCCTGATTAAAAATATGCAAAACAGCCAGGAAACATGGGGAGAAAGAAACTGACTGTAGCCAGAGCAGTTGAGAGAACCACTCAACAGAGAGAGATGGAACCAGCGAGTGAAATAGTCTAAATGCCGGGGTCGTTGAGTTTCACCTTGAGCCAGCAGGCAGGAGGCCTGTCTCAAGTGTCGCTGCAGGAGAAAGTCAATCAGTGCTGAGTTTTGGGATGCCTGAGCTGGTGGCTCTGTCGGTCCTAGCCGCAGGCCCTCGTTTGGGTCTCGTTTGGGTCTGCTGTTCCTGTTCAGGACTCTGGAGAATTTGGAGTAACTGATGGTGAGTTCCCAAGAACTGCTCGTTCTCTTTAATGCGGCAGACAAGGCAATCACATCCTCTGAATCCAAATTTGCTTTCGCAGACTCTCACATAGGCGCTCACAGTAAAACAAATGCTGTTAATTAGTTTGGGCTTAAGGACTAACAGCATTTAATTTCTCCTCCCTGCCAGCACACACACGGACCATGAAATAGGACTATTTTCTCAAGGAGTCAGAAGGAAAATTTGAGAGGAATTTTGTGCACAGCTGATGGAGAGACCACAGCCTTTGGGGTTTATGAGGTAAGGCCCCATGTGTTTCATGTTTGGATGGAACTCACTAAAGAGCCCAGGGTAGCCTTGAACTCCTGATCGTCTTCCCTTAGCCTCCCAAGTGCTGGGACTATAGGAATGCACCACCATTCCTGGCTGCCTCATGGTTTTGTGTTTGAAATCATCCTTTCTAAAGGAGAAGAAATGTACCCAGCAGAAATTCTTTTATGCCCTTCCCTTCCACAGCCTTTGAGGTAAGTGGACCTAAATGATTTTTTTTTTCAGCAAGAGGCAGGACAAGTAGTCAGTAGTGGCCCTTGGCACCATCTGGCAGTGCCGAAAGTATACCATAAATCCTGAGTGAGCAGAAAGAATACTGCATAGCAAAAAATGAGAAGGAAAGCGTGAAGACTGGCATGTGAGTCACCGTCACGTTACTACAATGGAATACCTGAAGCATCCGCTTATCAAGAGAAAGCTCGCAGGTTGGAGGTTCAAGTCCAAGGTCTGGCAGCCCCATTCATTTGAGTCCCTAGCAAGGACGGAACACCATGGCAGAGCCTGTGTTAGAGCTACTTTCATGTCTTTAGCCAGAAAAGGAATGAGACAGGTGCTCAAAATCCCTTTTAAGGATGTGTCCCCAATGACCTAAGGGCCTCCTCAGAACCCACCAAGTCTTTCTATATAACCCTTTAGGGGATAACGTCCAAGCCGTAGCCATGAGGAGACTAATTCTCAGTCGGGTCCCACCAACCTTTAGCAAGTGTCTTAGGCAAGGACTTGCTAACAGCTAAAAGCATTTCTCAATCATGGGACTGTATTTATCAACATGGAATGCACACTTATCATTCAGTAGCTGGTATTTTCTCTTTCTGGCTCTTTAATAAGAAATGGCCTTCTCATTTTGGTTGTCAGTGTCTCTAGCCATTGAGACCAACAGTTCAAGTTTAAACATGAAAGTCAGATTTCCTAAATTCTGATCGTGTGTGTGTGTGTGTGTGTGTGTGTGTGTGTGTGTGTGTGTGTGGTTCATATGTGTGTTCATGATCATGTCATGCCCAAGTGCACATTCATATGGAAGCCAGAAGCTGACATTAGGCATCTCTCTCAATCACATTGCACCTTGTTTTTTGATACACTCTTTCTCACTGAACCTGAAACTCCTGGATTCAGCTGGACTAGCCAGCAAACCCCATGGAGACTGTTGTCTCAGTCCCATGTCCACCCCACAGACCAGCACTAGGATTTCAAGTTTCAATCACACACCACCTTTTTTTTTTTTAAATCTGGGTGTTTGAGATCTGAACTCAGGTCCTCGGGCTTGCGCAATAAACAATTTATTGACTAAATCATCTTCCTTTCTCCCCGACCTTCGAGCTACAATTTTCTGTATGAGTTTATGCAAATCACATACATTTTACAGACATAAATAACTACTCTATAATTTAAAGGAAATAAAGTATGGGCATGAAAAGCCGTGAGGATGAAGTAAGACCATAGATGTGTCTGGCAGAGATGTTGGAATCATCAGTTATGTCAGATGTCAACCAGACCCAATTACCTACCACGTGTTATCTGGGAATACAAATTTTAGCATGTGTTGGCTTATCCATTCTTTCATAAACAGCATTGCAGAACTTGGCTCCCAGATGCTAAAGTACAGGAAGCTCAATCTCTGTGCTTTTCAGAGGAAAAGAATGAAGTCTGGTGGCCTGCCAGGGACTTCAGTGCCCTGTTCCTTCTGTGGCCTAACAGACCAGCACCTGAGGTCCGAGTCTTATTTAATGTCCTCTCCACGCCATCATACTTTCACCTGTGAGGGAAAAATGTGGATCAAGAGTCCCTGAGTACCTAAGAAGCCAGAGGTCTGTTTTTTACAACACTTGCCTTAGACTTGTGTTCACCACCTGTCTAAGTTTGCCCACAGCTAAAGGGTTTCCTGAGACGCAGGACTTTCAACTTTAAAACCAAGACAGTACCAAATACAAAGGCGGCTGATCAGCATCTTAGTCCATGGGACACTTCTGTAGTATAATGACAGAGACTAGGTAAATTACAAAGAGCAGAACTATATAGTCATATATACTGGAGGGTTGGAAGCCCCAAGTCAAGATATCACAAGCACAGCTGTCCAGCCAGGCTGTTCTGTACTTCCAAGATGGTGCCTGGCTATAACAACCTCTCCCAAAAGGAAGAACACTGTGTTCTCATGGGGCAAGAGGAAAGGACCTTTGCCAGCTGCCTCCTGCAAACCCTGTGAAGGAATGAAGCCTCTTTGACACCTTCATTTCCTAAAGGTGATTTGGTGGCATTGGGAGCCAAGTTTCAACAGGAATTTGGGGGGACATATCATCATTCAAGTCATTGTGGGTGCCTTCCTTCAGACAGCCCTCAGTAAGTACTCACTGGATAAATGGGTGGATGTCTCCAGAGGGCTCTGCAGAGACCGCCCATTTATGCTGAGAGAAGACGACACACAGGAAGAGGGGAAGGATCTGGCCCTGTCATAGCCATGTCAGTCTGGCATGAAGACCCTTTCTCAAAATAAATCCACAGTGAGAAAAGGGCAAACGAAAAGTAAAGATGGACTGAGATGGACTGTAGTTCTTAAAAGAAAAATCTAGCCAGCAATACATAGCCGTGAGAACCAATGAGATGCTCAGAGGGTAAAAGCTCTTGCTGCTTAGCATAATGAACTAAATTCAACCCCGGACCCATATGGTAGAAGAAGGAAGGAGGAGAGAACCCCACAAGTTATTCTCTGACCTCCACACACAAGCTGTGATGTGGACACACACACACACGCACACATAAAAAAATGAATGAACAAGTGTAACTTAATATAAAAACAACAAACAGCAATCTCCCTGAGGTTCGGGAACAGGAATGAAGGAAGAACTCCACACTGATGTTAGGAGGAGCAGCCGCACTGCTGTGAGACGGGGACCAGCCCCACCAGAGTATCTCCAAGTTACAAGGCAAGAGTACACCGAAGGAAGGCCCTAAAAGAAAAGGTGTTAAGCCCAGAGATAGAACAGTATATGATACAGAAACAGGAGAGACAAAAGAAAAAAACTGCAGCTAGCTAATGATTTTCAGGATAATCAGAAGGTTTTTGTACTGCCAGCCACGAGCCTAAGACAATCTGGAAGGGTAGAGCGATATTGCAGGGCCCAAGAACTTGCATAAAGAGCAATCACTGTCTCTCAAATACTGGTTCCCACCCCACCCTGACTCCCAATCTACTGCTTCATTAACCTGGCAAAAAAAAAAGCAAGCCCCTTCTGTAAATCATATGTTAGCAATACGCAGGACTCTGAGGGTAGAGAAGCCATCGTTTCCCTTTTTAATGACAATAGTTTACTGAATTAAATTTGATGACGAGAGACAGTAACTATGCCCACTTTTAATTCCTTTTTGGAAGGTTTTCACTTCAACCAGAATCTTTTTCGGGTCTCCTTGAACAAATTGCAGCTCTTCTCTGGACCAGAGACTCCCTCCTCTTCTTTCTTCCCTGTGACAATATATTAGAGGAGAAATTCTGCCCCTTGCACCACAGGATTGAGGCTCGGAGCAGTTTTAGACTGTCTGTAGGACTTGCCACCCATGACAGACCCACAGCAAGATGAAGCGGACAGGTGCCTCAGCTCCCAGAAGTTGGCTTCAGACCCAAGCAATCCGCTTGCCAAGATTAACCAGACCAACCCTCTGAGAACCAGACACATAAGAAGGCTCAGAGAGGTTCCTGCTCCCCTGGTCGTTGTCCAATAGTGTTACAACTGCTCCTGTTGCCCAGGCATGCACAAGTTATTCTCGCAGCTGGGCCAAGACCACTGAACCTGAAAGAATGAGGCCCATGTGCTCCATGATAAAGTCTGGCAGCAAACCTGGGAACTCCCTCAACAGGCCGTGGACATGGATGGTCCTGCACGGAACTGATTTGCGAGGACTACGCTTGTTCATTGCCATCCTCATCTGGAGACGCTTTTTCTCATCTGCCACTGTTGCCTCTCCCACTGCTTGTCAAAGTACGTTCATCAGGGCCGCGTGCAAACTAGCAGAAGATGGAATCTGCTTTAGAGAATCCATCCTTCTTTAGGTAGCCTGCCATGATTGGGCCCTTTGTTTTCACCTCATGGTCAGAGAGGGATAGAGAAAGACAGTTGAAGCCCTCTTCTGGAGGGAGCACACAGGTGTGTGTGTGTGTGTGTGTGTGTGGTATGGTGTGTGTGTGTGTTTAGAAGAAGAGTCTGATACCAGGATTCATTATAGTCTGGTGGGAGGAGGTGTCTGGGACCAGGAGCATAGTCAGAAGCATAGAGCCCAAAAGGTCAATCCTCACATGGAATCAGAAGCAGTTCTCGTGGGCCAGAGTAGGCAAGGGTTAGGAGCCCCACATGTCAGGTCCATCAAGAGCAAGACAAAAGGAAGCAGGGATTCTTTAACTGGGTTGTCCTTTACCTGTAAAAGACGTTAATAAGAGCTAGCCAATTGCACAAATGAATATTTTTGATGAAGCCAAAAATAAAATCCCCCCTCTCTCTTTTTTTTCTTTAAATGGGTGTGAGTGTTTTGCCTGCATGTATATCTATGTTGCATGTATGCTTGGTGCCTGCAGAAGTCAGAGAGGGTGTCAGCTCTCCTGGAAGTGACATCTCAGCCTCTTTTTGGAAGTATTAAAAAGATAAAAATTAAACCTGGCTATACTATTTGGAGATGTGATGTTTGGAAGATTACTAAGTGAGGCCAGAAGGATGGAGCCCTAATCCACACAAGACTGTGGCTCTATAAAAAAGAGAAAAGCAGACTTAAGATCAGTGTTGTGCCTCTCGAGTGATCTCCTAGGCCTCCCAGGAAATCAGTAGCTGATGCTTGCACAAAGAAATGCCTACAGGGCATAGATGGCTGCTCAGTCGTGCACTTCTTAGCCCTCACAACTGCCAAATAAACCTTTGTTCTTTGTAAATTTCTCAGTCTGTGGCAATGTGTTAGGGCAATAGAAAATGGAAGAAGTAATGGGAATTTCTTTTTTCTCTTTGCTTGTGCTCAGTCACTTTTCTGACTTAACCGTGTGCCGGTAACATATGGACAGTGCTAAAGATAGCCCGCACCAATGGTTTCTACCGCTACCTTCAAATATTGCCATTCACAGTTGCTAAGGGCTGGGACCACTGTCTACAGATTGCTGAGGGGGTGGCCAACTGTTTGGGTTTTGTTTACCATTGCTTTGGGTGAGTCAGAGAGTCATGCATTATTCATAAGCTTCAGGCTTGAAGTAAGTTCCCTCGTATAATCCGCTCATTGGACACTCCCATCCAGAACTAAAGTGAACAACAGCGCTCCATGATACAGGGAGACAACCTTATGGTTTCAACTGTCGGCTAATACTCAGGGAACTGGAAACAGAAGGTGGACAAGCGGGCATTAAGTCGGAGTCCCGCCAAGATGTCTGCCACATATAAAAGAAAGTAACATAACGCTATGATTAAGTTTAGGTGTCAACTTGCTTGGGCCCCAAGGTACCCAAGACACTTGGTTGAGCATCATTCTAAGTCTGAAAGTTGAGAGTGTTCATTGATGAGCATTTCAATTGGTGGACTGAGTTACTTGCTCTGCTCAGTGTGGATAAGTACCATCCACATTACTGAAGGAAATGAAATATTAATAATAGGCTAGCCTGAACTCCTGATTTGTTTGCCTCAGCTTCCCAAGTTCTAGGATCATCAACCTGCTCAGGAGAATTTCTTCCTTTTTGCTTGCACCATCTTCAAGCTGAGCACTGCTCATGGTTTACTCTCGGACTCAGATATGACTGTATACCATTGGCTAACTCTCCTACTTGCCAATGGCGGAGCTTTGGAGATATTAGTCTCCATAATTTGCATAATCCAATTTTTTTATAATAGGTCAGTATATTGATAGATGATAGATAGATATAGATAGATACAGATAGATACAGATAGATAGATAGATAAAAAATATTAGATTGACAAACAGGTACAGAGACACAGTTATGAACCCTGTCATATTTCAGTTGACGACAGACTTATTTGACAGTCACTTCACAAGATTACATGGAGTGGAAAATTGCTTTCACCTAACTGAGTACATAGCCATGGTAACATGATGGCACAATATACTACTCAAAAAGATAACAGATAGCTATGTTCCTGAGTTGCATTTTCTATGCTACAGTTTTCATTGTTATTTTAGGATATACTCCCATGTATAGAAACAGTCTGTAGGTCTAGGGGTATATCTCAGTGGTAGAGTTCTTGCTTATTATGCATTGAGCATAACCATCAGCACCACAAAATACACACACACGCACACACACACACACACACGCATGTTTAACAATAAGCCCTATTAATGCTAGCAATAGCTTCTATGGCTCACATTTCTTGCATCTTTGAGGGTGTGTGTGTGTGTGTGTGTGTGTGTGTGAGAGAGAGAGAGAGAGAGAGAGAGAGAGAGAGAGAGAGTGAGAGAGTGATATGCTTGGGTGTAGATGCATATGCATGAGTATGACACCCAGAGATCAATATTTGGCATCTTCCTCAATAGCTCTCCATCTAGTTTCTTTTGAGACAGTGTTTCTCACTGAACCTGGAGCTCATGAATTCAGCTAGCCTAGCTGGCTAGTGAACCGTCTCACCACCCAGTAGCATTGAAGTTACAGACACATGACACTATGCCTGTCTTTTACATGGATGTTGGGATTCTGTACTCAAGTCCTCATGCTTGCACAGAAGACGTTTTGTTGACTGAACCATCTCCCCAGTCTCTTAATGCATTTTTTAATTACATGAAGAGAACACATCAGTTGACTGGTCTATGCTGTCTAGGTTTGTGTAAGTAGACTATGATTTGCACAATGACAAAATTGCTTCAGAGTTTCCTCTGACTGTACCTTGTCACCAAGTAGTGCATTACTATGGATATTTATAGAGAAGACATGGTTAAACACCTGTTGGATATCTTTCCCTAAATATACATTTATTATAAATTTATAATTATAAATTTTAAATTATAATTATAAAATTATGTTTTGAAGCCTATCATCCAACCTAAGGAACAGTTTCATATTGTTCTTTTCTCCATCCTCTTTCCCAGAACATCTTTTTAATATTTTGATGATTTCCTGTTCTGTCGATCTTGTCTTTTGAACAATTTTTTTAAACAACATTTGGACCGGGGTGTAGCTCGGTGGTAATGTGCCTATCTAGCACGTGTGAGGCCCTGAATTTGATTCCCAATACTGTAAGAGAAATAGACAAAAAGAAAAGCTGTCTTTTCCAGCCCTTTTATACTCAGATACCCACAAGTGATTGAGATTCCACCAAGAAGATACATCCACACTGAGCTGATTCTGAACTGAGATAAATGGGGAGCGACAAGACTGGAGTCGTATGTATTTCTAGTGTGAACTAGAACCACTGGTTGTGTTGAATTCCCTATCATAACAGATGCTGTATCTCTGACCATTGGTGAGCACGGAAGTACACAGAGTACCTTTTGGCTTCCCTAGAATCTGCCAATACAGTCTTAGCAACGAGTCTTCAAATTCCCTGCCCCTTAATAAATTCTTTTCTCCTTAAAGTAACCAGAAGAAATTCATTGACCGCAACTAAGAAACCCTGGCCAATAAAAGAAACTAGAGCAGAAGTAATTGCAAACAAACAAACTTCAAAGACATGCTCTCCTTATATTGGCTGGATGACCTAGTTGTTTGAAGTGACTGCTTGGGTATCATTAAGTGATGGGGCAATTGTAATTCATGGTATATAAAGTGGTAAAGCAGCTGCTTGCCTGATTAACTGTGATCACTTTGAATAAAACATCTGCCAAAGTAAAGATTTGGCTTCCATTTTGATTGCTACACTAAAGCATGGTGTGGCCTGAGGAGCATACAACCTATGGGGTAGGATGGCTGACTCCATTAGTGTCAGTGACTTCAAAACATGAAGATAGGTGGAGAGGGACCCAAGAGGAGCTGGGAGAGGGGAATGAATATGATTAAATCAAAACAGCTCTGTGATTCCATCTCACACCTGTCAGAAAGGCCAAGATCAAAAACACAGATGACAGCTTATGCTGGAAAGGATGTGGGGTAAAGGGAACACTCCTCCAATGCTGGTAGGAGTGCAAACTGGTACAGCCGCTTTGGAAATTAACGGCGATTTCTCAGAAAATTAGGAAACAATCTGCCTCAAGACCCAGAAATACCACTTTTGGGTATATACCCAAGGATATGTGCTCAACTATGTTCATAGCAGCATTATTTGTCATAGCCAGAAACTAGAAGCAACCTAGATGCCCTTCAACTGAAGAATGGATAAGGAAAATGTGGTACATTTACAGAATGGAGTACCACCAGCAGAAAAAAATACTGACATCTTGAAATTTGCAGGCAAATTAACAAAGGACATTAAGCTTATAGCTCACAAGCCTAGAGAAGCCAAATAGCATGGTGAACCCAAAGAAAAACATATATAGATCCTCCTGGAAGTCGGAAGCAAACAAGATTGCCAGGCAAAAGTTGGAAGCACGGGTGTGGGGATGGGGGTGGA
>JAQHUG010000024.1:11398085-11410363 GCA_028555095.1 Dicrostonyx torquatus
GGGGGGGGGTCTGGGACAAGGGGAGTAAATGTAAATTTTTCTTTTAACAATTAAAAAAAAGAAAAAAAGAAATTTGCAGGCAAATGGATGAATCTAGAAAAAAAAACTATATTGAATGAGTAACATAGATCCAGAAAGACAAATATCATATGTACTCACTCATAAGTGGCTTTTAGACATAAAGCAAAAAAAAGAAAAAGAAAACTAGCCTACAACCCACAACTCCAGATAACTTAGACAACAAAGAGGACCCCTAAGAGAGACATACATGGATCTAAATAGGAAGGAGAAAAAGACAAGATCTGTGGGGTTCACAGGAGAAGGGGAAAAGGGAAGGGAGTGGAGAAAAATGTATACTCAATAAAAACAATTTTTAAAAAAGAGGGAAAAAAAGGAGGAAAAGAAGATATGGTGTGAAGTTATCATGAAATTAAGAAGAACTTTATTTTTAATAATAAAATTAAAAGATCAAAGAAAGCTGAACAGATGTCTCAACAGTGAAAAAGAGCTTATACAACTTTGGTAGAAACCTGAGTTCAATTACTACCATTCACAAATGGACAGGTCAGGACTACCCGTCACTCCAGCTCTGAGGGTGCCTGACAGCTCAGGGCTACCTGTAACCCCAGCTCCGGGGTGTCTGACAACTCAGGACTACCCATAACCCCAGCTCCGGGGTTTCTGACAGCTCAGGGCTACCTGTAACCCCAGCTCCATAACTGTGTCTGACAGTTCTGGCTTCTTTGGAAGCTCAGACACACATGGAGAAATACACACACACACACACACACACACACACACACACACACAAAACTAAAAATAAAAAGAGATCCTAAAAATATTTTAAAAGGAGAAGAAAACAAAATATAAAAATAAAATCTCTAAAACTGAAGAGAACATAAAAATGGATTAAAGTGAGATGAGGGAAGTTCAGTCTATAAGGACTTGCCACGCAAGCGTGAGAACCTGAGTTCTCCACAGCACTCTCATAAAAAGCTGAATCTTACATGTCTTTTACCCCAAAGCTGGGGAAACAGACAGGAAGGTCCATGGGGCTTGCTGGTCAGCCAGTCCAACTAAATCAGTAAACCCAGGTTAAGTGAGAAATCTTACTTCAAAAAAGTAAGGTGAGAGCAATTGAAGAAGACACCTGGTCATAACCTCTGACCTCACCACCCAACCACAAAACAAGTTTAAAACATTAAATTTTCACGTGAAACAGTTATTATAAAAACAGAGTGCTTCTGGTCTCCAATGAAGTTTATTTTTGTTTTGTGTTGTTGTGGCCTTAAGACTCAAACCCAGGACTTCATGCCTCTAACACTGTGCTCAATGGGACACATTCTCCAGCCCAAAATCTGTAATCTTTTAGAGTCACAGAACTGTAGAAACCAAAACCAAATGCAGAATAAAATCAAGTCAGTTACTCAATTTCTATACAGGGTTGAATTTAATGTCCTCACAGATCTCTTATACGAAAGTTGGGGCATGACTTAGGAAAGGAAAGGCCACCGGAATCAGAATAAGGGCATTTGGGAGGACCTGGAGGGCTTGCTGCCCCCATCACTGCGTTTCCCATACCAAAGGCAAGACCTTCTAATGACCTCCCATGAAACACTTGCCTCATATAGGAGTTCCAGCTCTCCTTGGGCCCTTCTCCTGTGTCTTCCTCTCCATCCAAGCACAACCACTTCCAAATTCCAGAATCAGGATGCCCAGAGGAGCCAATTTAAAAAAGCAAACTTGGAAAGGTTTTCTAGTTAGCATTGGCAAGAAGATTAGAGACTATATTGAGTATTCTACCAGGGAAAAAATGCGCACGCCAAATTGTTAGCCTGGGTGTACTAACCTGAAATTCAGGATTCAGTGGACTTAGCTTGCACCAATTGTTAAGTCGGTTGGTCGGGTAGAGTCTGGATTCTACTGTGACTTATTGCCAAAGAAATTAAAACGACTCCAGAGACTTAGAGAAATCAGAATAAATTTCCATATCTCACATACACCTAAAATAATCTCAGAAGACATTTTTTTTTCTAAGACTTTGAGAGAAACACTGACGAAGGATCAGTATCCTTGGAGAACGCTTTGTTGAATGTCTTTGGTACCCTGGAGAAGGAGGCAGGAGATGCTGCTATTGAAATCAGTTCCCTGGTCCTGGTAGATACCCAGGGGGGTAGCCACCAAATTTATCTGGCAGAAATAGTGGATGCGGTGTCATAGTAGCAGAGTGATTTAACTCGCAGGATCTTTTGGTGCAGGCTCTTTAGCAATGGTGTTTCTAAAGCTGAACCAGATGGACGGCCTACAATGGCTTGCCCTCTCTAGGTCTTTGACCTACCTAATTAAGGAAATAAACCCACATATTTGCAGACAATTAATTTTCAGCAAAGATGCCAAGAATACACAATAGGGAAATGTAACCTTTTTGTAAGCAGAAAAACTAGACACCCACAGGCAGAGGAATGGAATTAGACCAAACTCAAAATTGATTTTTTTCTTAAAGATAAATATAAGACTTAAAACTATAAGACTGGCTGGACATAGTGGTGCACACCTTTAATCCCAGAACTTGGGAGGCAGAGGCAGATGTATCTCTGTGAGTCTGAGGCCAGCATGGTCTATATAGTGAGTTCTGCACAGCTAGGGAAAACAATCCACCAAGTAAAGAGACAGTCTACAGAAAAGTAGAACATATCTGTAAACCGTGGACCTGACAAGGATGCAGAAGAAACTCAATCATAAAACCACAAACTGATGTAAACGGAAGCAGAGAACCTGAATAGGCACTTCTCAAAGCATTCAGATGACCAACAAACATCTCTAAAAAGACATTCCATCTCATTAATCATTGAGGAAATAAAAATCGAACCCCCAACAGGTATCACTGCACAACTGTTAGGATGGCTATTGTCAAAAAGTCAAAAAAAAATCATAAGAGCCAGACTACTAGGAAGTCTGCTGTGAAACAGTCTCTCCCAGGAATGGTTGCATAAACCAGACCAGAACAATGGCAATACCAATGAACACGTTGATGCAGAAGAAGGAAATTTCCCAGGGCTCCACCCCACCCCTAGACAAAGAGTTTACAGGCAACTACTGATTGCTAGGAGGAGAATTAACATCTCCCAGAGATGAGTCCCCTTATTGGCTACCCAATAAAGAGTTGTCAACCTTAAAACTATATACATACAAATGACAAAAATGGGCTGAACAGGTCATATGTGTGTGTGTGTTTGTGCTTGCATGCATATACATACATATACAAGTACATAACAATAATAGTCAAAGAAAAGAGATTATCAATTTGAGAATGGGGGGACATGGGAGGGCCTCTAGGGAGGGTATCTGTGAGGGACAGGAGAGAAGAAAAGGGAGGGGAGAAAAGGATGTAACTCAATTTCAGTTAAAAAATACACTTTACAAAAGTCAAAAGATAAATGCCATCAATAACACAGAGAAACAGGGATCCTTGCATGCTATGGGTGAGAATGGAACTTTGTGCAGCCATCATGGAAAATCGCAGGGAGGCCTCTCTATAAATTCAAAATAGAATTATCATATGACCAAGCAATTCTTCTTCTAGACATACATCCAAAGGGAATGAAATCACCAAGTAAAAGCACACCTGCACTTTCATGATCCTTACAGTGTTACTCATGATTGTCACCATATGGAATCCACCTAATTGTTCATCAGTGGCTGAATAGATAAAGAAATGTGGTATGCATACACAATGGAGTCTACTAAACCTGGAAAAGAAATTCTCATTATCTACAACATAGAGGAATCTGGAACTCCCTATATTGTGGGAAATCAACCAGACACCTGGATGTAGTTTCAATCTTGAATGAGCTCCCAAGTACCCACATGCTTAGCCCACAATGCTACCAGAGAATGTTTAAAAGGTAGGACTTCATGGACGGTTGTGAGTAACTGGGAGAGTAACTTGGAAGGAGACGGTGGGACCCGGTTGCTTCTATTCTCCCTCCTTGGGTGAATGGGCTTCATTCGTTCCCACTGTGATTGCCTGAGCTACCACAGAACCAACCAAGCATAGACCTTGAATCAAAATAAACCATTCTTTTTTTCCAGTTCGTTTATCTCAGATACACATTGCTAGGGAGACAACTCAGTCAGTAAAATGCTTGTCACCAAGCATGAATCATCTGAATTAGGTCCCTAACACCCACTGAAAAAGCTGGACGTGGACTGTGCACCTGTAATCTCAGGCTGGGGGATGGGGCAGGAGGACCCTCAGAGCTCATTGGCCAGCCAGTCTAGTCAAATCAATGAGCTTCCAGATCAGTGAAACCTTCTGTTTCAAAAATAGGTGGAAAACAGCTGAGCAAGAGATCTGACGTCAGCTGCTAACCTCCACACGCATGCGCACTAGCAAACACCTGCACACACACTTATCTGAGCACAAACATGCACCACCCCCACACAAAGAAAGCGACTACCACCTAGAAGACACACACTATGTGCAAGCTTTCCTCTTTATCCTACCAAGCCTACAACACCAGAAGCAATTCGCTTTTTCTTTCTTCTGCCTCTGAGCTATGGCAAACTGTCTGTACTTCTTCCCATATGAAATAAAAATGAACTTCTCTCTGGCCTAAGAATTCTTCAGGTTCCCTTTCCTAACAACCAAGAAAAAAAATCCTATCAGAATATGGAGCATGTCAAAATCTATAACCGTCCGAGGATCCTGCAAGTGGAGTTTGTGGGTGCCGAGAGCTTTCTTAGCCAACAGATGTCCAAGAATAAGAATTTAGATTCAGATCATTGTTTTCCTCTGGGCTTATTAAAAGACGACCTTAGTTAAAATAATCTACGTGCAGTCAAATTTAGTAGACCTCTAACATTCAGAATTGTCTATGTTAAAAATAAATAAATCCAACAACGTGAGGGTCAGGCTGAATGACCTGTTGTTTTGTGGAACTAACTAGTCAATTCTAATTAAATCCCAGAGTGGAGTGGGTCTCTGAGACTCAACTGCCCCTCCACCAAAAACCCACTACTTGCTGTTGTTTTTAACGTAGACATAACTACAGACCTATGTCCTTTCCCTTGGTGCTGGAACCACTACGGAATTTGTTAGTTTGACTGAAGGCTTAAGCTCACCAGACCTTGGTTGTGAAAGAATAATAATGCCTTTGCCATAAATCCCATCAGTAGTGAAGTTATGGAGATGAATGAAGCCATGCTGGGCCAATTTCCTAGCTTATGTAAATCTGACTCAGTCAGAGTCATACAGGATTAGAACCATAGACACTTTCTCACAGTCCCGGGAGAAAGTCGCTTTATCAATGTATACTTGGCACAACTTTGAAACACAAAAGCATCCATCTTGCCAACCCACTGACTTACTATAGCACATTGTGATATTTTCTACCGCATTACATCCAGATCCACAGAAGAGGAGTGTGACAAGTTGAGCAAACACTGCAATAGGTACAACTTCCTTTGCTGGGGAATACTAAAGCTTTTTCCTTTAGCCAGTTCCCTGAGGACCACAGAAGATCACAGGCATGCAATGAAGACAGTACAGTTTCCCTAATGTTCAGTCCACAGAAGAAGGACTACATCCAAGGGCAGGGACGATAAGAAACAGTACATAGGAGATGCAGACAGGCATTGTCAATGGGAGCAGAGATGTGGAGTAATGAATCTAATTAGATTTATATAAATCTATAGTTTTCGAGGAAGAGGAAAGATTAATGTTCATCTCGGGGCCAATAACAAGTGTGGATTTTATGGATGAGGAAGTAGTTATGAATTAGCACTTCCTACCTGCTGGTTTTCAGATTTTCAAAATATCACCTTCATCAAGAACTCCTGTTAAATATGTCAGCCACATGCTTAAGACTGAAAGAATCACTGAGCCCCAAGTGGGGGTTGGGGGGAAACTGTGCCACCAAAGGAACAAGGGAAGAGAGTCTAGGTGCTGCTGGGGCATAAAGGTGGATTGATCACTTTGAGTATTGGTAGGCAAGTGGGACCTAGGTTGCCTGGACTAAGTTACTGAGAAGTCAGATGTAAGACACATCTCAACATCTCCCCCATGAAACAGGAACTAAAATCTAATGAAAAGCTCGCATGGCAGTATGACAAAGAGTCCTCAAAGAATTCAAAATAGAAAAGACAAATATGTAAGCTAATACTTTTTTCCCCTTTTAAAATTTTATTTACTGATTTATTTCTTGTGTGCATGCACATACACATGTGTGCATGGATGCAGAGGCCAGAAGTTCACTGTCTTACTCAATGTGCTCCCTCCCTCTCTCTTTCTTTCTCTCTCTCGCTCTTTTGAGATAGAATCTCTTGCTGGACCTTGAATTCACTGATTGGCTAGACTAGCTGGCCAGCAATCCCCCAGAATCCACCCATCCCTGCTTGCCAACATTGGGATTGCAGGCCTGTGTGTACCACAGCCTGACTAGGATGATGGAGGAATTAAGAAATGGCAGACACACGTACAGAAAAGCCAGGGTTGGGGGCGGGCTGTATGCTCTGATGGGGATGCACAAGTTGGCTGGAAACTCAGATAAGTCACCAAGGAGGCTGGTTTAGTGCATAGACCTAGAGAAGGTAAGCTAGCCAATCCTGATAGGTCTCTGTAGGGGAGCAGTCTCTGGCTGCAGTCATTGAGGAGGAGGGAGCTGTGGTTGGTACTTCTGCACACACTGTCAACATCTGTACTGGGCCAGAAGATTCCCAAGGGGCCCTGGTATCCTTGACATGGTAGTGTTCATATAATGAATGTTCATTTATTTATGAGTATACTCTCTCTGTGTGGGGTGTCACCACATCTGGCTTTTTTGCATAGGTGTCGGGGTTCCAAACTGAGGCCCTCATGCTTGCACAGTAAGTACTTTTTCCAGGGAGCCATCTTCCCAGGTCTACATCCCAGGTCGAGCTCTTAACATACCAAGGTTCTCAGCTTCTGCCCTCCCACCATACAGAAAATGTCATTTTCCCAGTGACTGGCTTCCTGTTGGCCACTGGGGAGAATGTAGCTTTCCTACACAGTTGCAAGACTTTGGATTCAGTCCTGGAGAATGAAAGAATAAGACACAGGAAGAAACCTGAAATGAAAGATGAGGTGATATACCAATAAAAGAATGGTAGGGGAAAATGGAGGCAGGAGGAATATGAGAGTCTCTGGACACCATGAAACAGATTAAGGAGAAGAATTCTAGAAGAGTTACAGGAATAGCTAGTCTAGGTTTCTTTTTATGTTGAGCGTCTCTGAAGATCAGATTTCTTTCTCATTGCTTTGGGCTACTCTGTTGCTTTTTTATTCTGTCTATGTGGATACATTAGACCAGATGGGACCTCAGGCCTGGATCACTTGGGTCTTTGAGGTCTGAGCTCATAAAGCAGCCGTCATCCAGCCTACTAGAGAACAAGAGTACAAATGGGCTCCCGTCCTCATGGCTGTGCATATAAAATTGCAAAGGTGAACTTTACAGACGGCCCCACAAAATAGCTCAGGAGGCACCCTGTCATGCAAAGAACTCTTCTGGGCAGTAAAGAAAGTGGCTTCTCAGACACACCAATTAAAGCAGCAACCATCAAAAACGAACACTAAGAACCAGGGCTGAAGTGGTAGGTCCATAAGTAAAGTCCTAGTCACACAAGCATAAGGACCTGAGTTCAATTCGAAGAAGCCAAGAAAAATAGGGGGGTGTGGTAGCATATACTTGTAGTCCTCGTACTGGGAGTTGGGGTAGAAACAGGCAGTCGCTCTAGACATCAATTAGTGTCAGGCCAAGTGAGAGACCCAGTCTCATAGAAGGTAGAAAAGAACATGAGGAATGACACCAAGGTTGACTTTTGGCCTCCACAGGCACACACATACACACACCCATGCAGGCACACATACATGCAGCACACACATACATACATACATACATACATACATACATACATACATACATACATAAATGTCTTAGGGTTTTATTGCTGTGAAAAGACACCATGACCACACAACTCTTATAAAGAAAATATTTAATTGAGGGAGCTCGCTTACAGTTTCAGGGGTTCAGTCCATTATCATCATGGTGGGGAGCATGGCAGCATGCAGGCAGACATGGTGCTGGAGGAGTAGCTGAGAGTCCTACATCTTGCAGGCAACAGGAAGTTGACTGAGACACTAGGCTGTATCCTGAGCATAGGAAACCTCAGAGCCCGCCCTCACAGTGACATACTTCTCCAACAAGGCCATACTCACTCCAACAAAGCCATGCTTCCTAATAGTGCCACTTCCTAAGAGATTATGGGAGTCAACTGCATTCAAACTGCCACAGCAAATAAAATAAAAACCAGAAAGTACCAATTATTGATGAAGTCTTGGGAAGGCTGGAATCCTCGTGGGGAATAAAATGATGACTTTTCCAAAAGACTAAACATAGCATTACCGGACAATCTCTCTGCTCCACTTCAGGATCTCAAAGAGATTACTTTTTAAATTTTAAGAAAAAGAAGAAAATTGTGACACAGCCTAAAGCAAGGATGAACTCTGAGAACATTATGCTAATTTAGCCAGTCACTACAAAGCAAATACTATATAATTCCACTTATATAAGGTATGTAAAGTAGTCAAAGGCATGGAAAGTAGAGCGGGGTTTCGGGGCCTGGGGAGAGGAGGCAGGTAAGGCTTTGTGGCTTAGTGCACACAAAGCTGCAGTTTTAAAATACGAAAAGGATATTCTAGACTGGTTGCACAATATTATGAGCATACTTAATACTCTAAAACTAAACACTTAAAAATGGTTGAGATGGTACGTTGTGACACATGTATTTTACCACAATTTAAATTGTGTTTAAAATGCAGATGAAGATAATTATGCCTGCTCTGGGGCTAGAAATTCTCCGTGTCTAATCATTTGTGTCTTATCTGCATGAATCGTAGGGGGAGGATGTCATTCAGATTTCAGAGTCCCAGCTGCAGTAAGAATTCATTCAGTGCCGACCTGTGGGAACCAGGTCCAGGCAGACATCGGCATTAGGGCTGTGTGGTTGTTGCGTTGTGTTGGTCTGTTTTGTTGCAGCTAGCAGAGTAATTGCAAAGCACAGGAGGTTTGAGAACCACTGCTGTCCACCAAGCTAGCTTTCATGGGTCAATTCCATCTTACCCTGTTTAGCAAGGAACTCACTTCCCAGCTCAAAATAGGGTTCTTGATCTAGGCTGCACTTGGGATCACCTGCGGTTTGGTGCCATCATTTTCCATCCCTGAAAAGGTTCTTATTGATCTGAAAGGCTCAGACAACGATACGTTTTAAGGGTCCTCAAGCGGTGCTAATTGAAAACGACTAGCAGAGATGTTTAAATGTTAGCTGGGCCTTCTCTTCAGTCTACCTGTTCTCACTTTGGCTACGTTCCACCCACACAGACTGCCCCTTCCCTGTCCTCTATGTGTCCCTCATCCCACACTTGGTCGCTTTGATTATATAAGTGCTGAAGGTGGCTGATGATTAAGGAAGCACTGTGCCATCTAATCAAGGGTAGTCAGCAGGTATTAAACACTGCCAGAAATCTCAGATTGTATCCTTTTGTGCCAATTTGCTTTATGCGCAGAAAATTCTGATCTTTGGCCTGAGCTACACAGTGTTCTTTAGCCTCACATAGCATTAGTTGCAAAAGAAGCCTAGGAGAAGGTGGTTGGGTCATACACAGTAGCTCATCCCGCTATGAGAGTGGAGGGACAGCAGATTTACAGAGTATATATCTAATTCTAGTATTTTTTTTTATTTATTATGTATACAACATTCTGTCTGTGTGTATGTCTCCAGGCCAGAAGAGGGCACCAGACCTCATTACAGATGGTTGTGAGCCACCATGTGGTTGCCGGGAATTGAACTCAGGACCTTTGGAAGAGCAGGCAATGCTCTTAACCACTGAGCCATCTCTCCAGCCCCCCAGAGTATATATCCAATGGCATATTACCTATATATTTGTTTATTAAGTATATACATTTGTTGCAGACCTATGAGGTACTGGGCATGGATTAAGGTGTGTGAATAAAATCAGCAAGTCAGTCTAGAGGTTCAAAGGTTAAAAACACCTGCTCCTCTTCCAGAGGACTTGGGTTCAATTCTCAGCATCTACATGGCAGCTCACAACCATCTGCAAGTCTTCCAGGGGATCTGACACCGTCTTCTGGTCTCCTTGGGCACTGCACATATATAGTATATAGGAATATACATAAAATAAAAAGTACGTATTTTTTTAGTAAGCAAGTAATTCCCTAGCTGTGGAAGTCATCCTTCGGCAGATTTTTGTCAAAATCCAATGATTTCCTATAAAAATATGTTAAGATAATAAGTTTTTTGTCATATAAAGTTTTTTATCTTAGTGTATTTTACTTTACTTTTTTGATATTGCAAGCTGAACCCAGGACCTCATGTCTGTTAGGTAAGTTCTGTATCACTGAGCCATACCTTAGCTCTATGGTACATACTTTTTTTTCTTTTTTTTTTTTAATTGACTTTTATTGAGCTTTACATTTTTCTCTGCTCCCCTCCCTGCCTCTTATGGTACATACTTTTAACCACACTTGAAATTACTTAAAAGAAAATAAAAGACTTAAGCAGGTGTATTAGCACACACCTCTAACCCCAGCCCTGGGAATGCTGAAGCAGAATAATTATGGATTCTGTTGGGACCATTTGGAGTCCTGGCCTCCAGCTGCTCTTCCCTGCTAGATATCTTTACCTCTGATTTGAGTTACTAAAAGCTGTGTCAAAGTTGTTAACCAGCTCGGCTTCTCGAGCATGTGTTGCTTTGCCTTGAGGATCAGAGGGTAAGGTTTTCACCTGATGGCCCACCTGACTGTTGGATATATAAGCCTCCATGGTGCTGTTGAATAAAGGGCTTCTTACCAGTGACTAGAGGTCCGTGTCTCTGTCTCTGTCTCTGTCTGTTTTTGTGTGTTTCAACCTCCAGCCCCCTAGCCCAAAGCAGCTCGGTAACTGTATGGTAGCACATAGTACACAGACAGGCAGGCGTTGTGCACAGCAGATTCAAGGTCAGCCTGGGCTGTTTTACAAGTCACTACCCCGCCCTCATCAACCAATCAATTAAATAAAAATAGATTTGTACCTCAAATGTAAAATAAAGAATTCATTTGCATTATTATCTGGGTAACCTTTGTGTTGTTCAAAGAAACAGTCTGAAACATGTTTTCAAAATTCTCTTGATGACATTGAGACAATTCCAGGAGCCACTGGAAGTTATCACTCAAAGGCAGTTTCTTAAACTATCTGCAACATTAGACTTGAAAGTTTCCTCACCCTCTGAGGCACCGGGTCAGGTGGGCCTGAGGAGAAAAGACACATTGCAAGCGCTGAATGCTTCTTGTTCTAGCTTGCTTGTGTAATCTGCTTTGCCGGCCAGAATTAGCATGACAACCCCAGTAATACCAGGCAAACATGGGTTGAGCAGCAGTGCTGTTCAGGGACTTGGTATTATTTCTCAGAACGTTGCTTTAGGAGAATGTGGTAAAAAAAAAAAAAAAAAAAAAAAGTCTTGCACTTCCTTGCTGGGGTTCAAAGGGAGAACCACTCCACTGCCCTTTCCTTCTTCAAACCATGAGCAATGAATGAGTGTTAATAGGCTGCTTCGAGAAGTCACGCCTGAGTGCTGCTGGCCCAAGAACATTTAAAACAATTCTGCTGTCACCAGATTTATTTTTTTCCCCAGTTCCATTTGACCTTTCAAAGCAAAACTGAATAACAGAAGTGGTAGAGCCAATTACATTTAGAGCGTACTATCTGTAAGGCACGTAAGCTATGCCCTTCCTAGCAATATGTGCTTACACACACCTACACATAAGCACAAATTTTCTGAGCATTAATTTTCTACTGATTGCATGCTGCCTCTCTCATCTGTTACAATTCACCCTAAATCTGTGGCAGGCAGAGGGCTCCCGTGTTCACTGTCTGACTTCAGACTTCTTGGAACTCCTTGATTATGAACTATTACCCTCCTTTAATATTTCTTGTTGATAAGGACTGACAATGGATAAGAAACTGATTCTCTAGCTAGTTTATAGCCCAGAGGGTATGTGGCACATTCTGGATCTTGCAAGGAATTCCTGTGGAGTATGTAGGCTCCATGCATGAGTGGAGGGAATCCTGTAGAGTGGGTAGGCTCCATGCATGAGTGAAGGGAATCCCGTGGAGTGGGTAGGCTCCATGCATGAGTGGAGGGAATCCTGTGGAGTGGGTAGGCTCCATGCATGAGTGGAGGGAATCCTGTGGAGTGGGTAGGC
>JAQHUG010000024.1:11429433-11449118 GCA_028555095.1 Dicrostonyx torquatus
TCATTGGTACCATGATGTAGATGATTGATAGATAGATAGATAGATAGATAGATAGATAGATAGATAGATAGATGATAGATAGGTAGGTAGATAGATAGATAGATAGATAGATAGATAGATAGATAGATAGATAGATACCATGATATACACATTGATATCATGGCATACATATTGATACAATGTATGGGATGGGATCTGCTTGTGATATCCTTCCCCTGAAGCTTTTAACTCTGGTCTAATCATGAGAAAACCTCAAAAAACAAAAACAAAACAAAACAAAAGGTCAAATTGAGAGACTTCCTCGGATCACCCTATTAGTACTCTTCAGAACTGTCTGTCATGAAAGCCAGGACCGAGCAATTGTTAAAGCAGGAAAAATCCAGGGCCTGGAGAGATGGCTCAGAGGTTAAGAGCCATGGCTCCTCTTCCAGAGGTCCTGAGTTCAATTCCCAGCAACCACATGGTGGCTTTACAATCAATCATCTATAATGAGATCTTGTGCCCTTTTCTGGAATGCAGGCATGTAGACAGGCAGAACACTGTACATTATAAATAAATAATTTAAAAAAAACAGAAGAGTTCAAGGAATCACCATGACTACATGCACCAAGGCTTTCTGGGTTGGAAATTATTATGGGGTAAATCTGAACAAAATCCATAGGTAGTTTATAGCAATATACCCATATTAACCTCTCAATTTTGCCATCTACAGAATGGTTGTGTGAGCTGCTAATAAAGGTAAAATGGGGTAAAAAGAGCCAGGAACTCTGTGTATGCTTACAACTGCTTTGCAAAGCTACAATCACTCCAAAATAAACTGTTTTAAAAAGAGAGACAGACTTAATAAACATGCCAGGCAATCATATTGTGGAGCATTACTTAACTCATGATCAAACAAGCGTTGAGGCCAGGCACGGCTGCACAGGCCCGTAATCCTAGCACTCGGGAGCTAGTGGCTGGAGGAATGGAAGGCCAAGGGCTCCTTGACGCCAAAACCAACAAGCAAAGAAAACATTTAAAATTTTTATTTATGAAATAGCTGAAAAATAAGGGTTCTATGCTTGAGGGAATTGTTAATCATTTTTAAGTGTGTTGATGGTATTATAGTATACAGTTTATATTTTTGATTTTCTTTATTTTTGTGTGTGGTTCTGGGACTCTAGTCCAGGGCTACATACAGGCCAAGCAAGAACCCTACTGCTGAACTACACCTCTAGTCCCCTGTAGTCATATTTTTTAAAAAGAAGTCTTCGGTTTTTTAGAAATACAAACTAAAAGATTCATGAGTGAAATGGGTGATACAAAGTCCTGAATTTGTTTCAAAGGCAGTGGAAGAGCATGGCGCTGGTGGGAATGGGCCACAGGTCAACAAGCCGTGAGAAACACTGAAAACGAGTGGTGAGGCATGGAAGTTTGTTATTCTATTTTGCCTTTTATTTTTGCATAAGTTTTGACCTTTCCAGAATTAAAATAATTTTTGAAATCCAAAGTAGGGGACTGAGGAGACACTTGTCAGTAAATTACTTGCCTCCCAATGATGAAGACCTGAGTTCAGATCTCCAGAACCTACACAAAAACCAGGCATGATTGTAGGGTAGTTCACAGCATTGTACCCATATTAACCTCTATTAATGGAATCCTAGTTTTAGATGGCAAACATAGGCAAGTGTTTGGAGTTCATTGACCAGCTAGCCTAATGGAATTTATTGAACTCTAGTTTCAGTGAGAGAGACACTGTCTCAAAACATAAGATGGCTGAAAGGGTAAGGGAGTTTTGATATATGATGTGGGATTCCCCTCTGTACGCTGTGAATATGTTTTATTACCATTGGTTAATAAAGAAGCAGCTACTTCGGCCTATGGCAGGGCAGAATATAACTAAGTGGAAAAACTAAACTGAATGCTGGGAGAAAGAAGGCGGAGTCAGAGGGGCGCCATGTAGTTGCTGAAGGAGAAAGATGCTAGAACCTTACCGGTAGGCCACAGCCTCATGGCGATATATAGATTAATAGAAATGGGTTAATTTAAGATGTAAGAGCTAGCTAAGAATATACCTAAGCCATTGGCAAACAGTGTTGTAATTAATACAGTTTTTGTGTGATTATTTGGGTCTGAACATCCAGGAAACAAACGAGCAGTCTCTCATTACAGGTGTATATCTGCTCAAGTTTGTTTAATTCCCAGATCCTGTAAGGTGGCAGGAGAAACCTGACTTCCAAGAGTTATCCTCTGATCTCTACATTTACACCATGGCATAAGCATGCTTAAACACATACACACACACACACACACACACACACACACACACACACACACGCATGCACACATATGCATGCACATACACTAAGGTAAGTTACACAAACAAAATTCAAAACAAAGAGTATGGTCCAACTAAGGAAGACACCTGAAATCAACCTCTGGCCTAGTCTTCTTTTGGCTTCCACATGCACTCTGATCTATGTGCCACACATGAACAAGCAAATACACCACCGGCATACACAACTAAATAATCCAAAGACTAAACCACTACCACTAGCACTTGATCATACAGCAGTCACCCTGACTGTTGCATGGCTTAATTGGCTTAGTGACTCCTTCATGACTTCATTTGGCCCCTACATCATTACACCTTCAAACCAGATTTGGGGGTCAGGGTCCTCTCTAGTGCCATCTACTCACCCCAGCCTCAGGAACTTATGAGAAGTCTTAGGACATCCTCACCCAGTCATACAACTTGAAGAGGGATCCCCGAGGCCCAACCGCAAGGAAACGAGGATCCTTGAAACTGCCCTTAAGACAGCATCTTTAGCTGCTCAGTCTACACTAGAAGCACTTAGGTCCCTGCCTGCTATCTCAGCAATGGTTAAGTCTCTGGCTCAAAGTGAACTGGATCTGAACGCAGACAAACAGGGAAGAGGGCGACGACAAGTCAGGGCTTCATTTAATACTGACTCTTCCTCCCTTCCAGGCACAGCAGTCTTATTAAGGGAACAGCAGGACGCTGACAGAAAACTGTTTGTAAGTAGAAATAACACTTATTATAACAAGTTGGAACAGCAGGCAGATACGTTTGTTTGTTTGTTAATTATATCTGGTTTTATTTTCTAATGAGTGCCGTAAGAAAGGGGGGAATCATTCTGACAGCTGCTGGAAGCCAAATTTGAAATCCTCTCAGAAAGAGGGTGCCAGCAATAGGCACAGTATTACCTAGAAAGCAAGAGGGGGGTCCCCCCCCACTCCTTTATAGATCAGATCAGTAAGGCTTAACGATATGTAATCCTGTGAACAGGGATCTAAGTTCCCACTTAAACTGATGCCTATGTCAATAGAAAGTGTTTCATTTACCACTGGGGAAGTTATTGGTGGAGGTGGACACAGAATGCATTTGCAGTTTGCCCACATTTATGAAATATAAAAGTTTTGTCATCTAAGCTCATCCCCAGAAGACAAAGTTTATTTGCTTTTAGAGGAAAGCACAGACTGCATTCAGATTAACTAAATGCCTACACAGCCATAAATCAGAAAAGATAATCAACCTTCTCTTTTATTTTTCTGTAGCTTTTTGAGATGGTGACTTATTGTGTTGTCCAACCTGGTTGCCCTTGAACTTCAGGACTCAAGAGATCCTTCTGTCTTTACCTCCTGAGTAGCTGATATGTCATTAAAAGGAAAATATCTATAAAATTCTTAAGGGCCTGACAGTGTTCTTCATTTACTGGACATGTCCCCTGCCCCGCCCTCTGCAAAGAGGACCCTCAGGAATGTTGCTCAGTGACCTTGAGACCCTGATGAGGGTTTATTCTGGGTCACTTCTCAATGATGAGAAGGCATGGCAGTAGGAAAATTGGGCAGCCAGACACGAGGCATCCACATTCAGAAAGCAAGGAACAGTGAATGTAGCTGCTTAGCTCTTGTTTTCGTGTGTGTGTGTGTGTGTGTGTGTGTGTGTGTGTGTGTGTGTGTGTGTTTCAGTCCAATACCCCAACCCATGGAAAGGTGACTCCCATATTTAGGGTGGGCCTTTCCATCACAATTAAACCAACCAAGAATTTGTCAAGATGTTTGCCTCCTCAGTAATTCTAGGTCAACCGTTATTCACAGACAGACAGACAGATAGATAGAGATGATGGACAGATAGTTGGATGGGAGATAGAGATGATGGAAAGATAGTTGGATGGGAGAGAGAGATGAATAAGAAAATTTTAAAATTCTCTGAGCCTCTCTCTGTGTTGTGGAAGACTAATATAAATTTCCTTTCCATTCTCCCACTCCTCATGTTTTAAGACTGTTCTTGATTTCAATTGAATCAAAGGTTTGTTTGAATTCTCATGAGCTGAATGCAAGACCAGACCACATAAGCATGGAACTCCCTTGACCAAATCTCCTCAAAAGAGACAAGTCACTGCTACTCACAGAAGTGAGTCCAGCGTCTGCAGCTTTGGGGTGTTTGGCAGAATAAAGGAATCTGAAGTCTTCCAGCCTCCAGGAATAAGGAAGGAAATAGAATTCTTTATTAAATTCTTAAGTCCATGGAATTCTGGCCAACAACATACATGCTTAATTCAAGAGGGAATGAATTATGGTAGAGCAAAAGATTGGGAACCTATTTCCTAGGGATTGAAGTAATGGAATTTTTTATTTGAGAAATTCTCAAGCCTGGACTTTTTTTTCTACCTTTCTTATTAACATCCACTGTATTCTGAGTCTGTCCTGGGGCTAAGCTGTAATTTGCAGGATTGCCTTTAGGAATTAGTGTATGATGAGATTTGGGGAACGAGGAATTTCCGTGAGTGCAAGGGAATCTGTCTTTTCTGCTTCTGAGAGCTATGCTAAAAAAAATCCAGGCGGCAGATGTTATACCTAACTTGATTTCTTTGCAGCTCCACCTCACAGGGGTTCTCAAGAAAATTCACGGAGGAGGTCATGGCAGTAGTGATGAGAGCCTGTGGGCAAGCAAGTGCTGAGCTAAGAAAAATGTCTGACTGCAATGGGAGTGGCAATACTTGCTGAGGGAACTGGAGAGATGGCTCAGCAGATAAGAGCATTTGCTTTCGCAGAGGACTGGGGTTTGGTTCCCAGGGCCCACACACGGCCTCACAGCCATCCATAACTCCAGTGCCATGGAATCCAATGTCTTCTACTGACCTTTGGAAATACTGGGTAGGGGGAAAGTCCAAGAGAAGCGGGGTGAACTGAGGAAGGAGGCTGGGGTGCAGGAACCTGATGTTTCAATGGCTTCTGAAGAACCATAGACAGAGGGATGGGGCAGTCCCCTGGACGCCACTTCCCCGCATGAAGGGCTGACTGCATTACCAACTACCGAAGGAGTGTCGCGCACTGTTAGAGCCCCATGAGTTAGGAGCATCCTCTTTCCATCCATCCTGGATGGCTTTTCTTCTTCTCACATCCTTCAAACCCAGAGACATGGTCTCACACACCACAAAATCTAGACTTGTGAGAATCTAGGGGAATGGCCACAGGAGCCATGGTCAACTTGGTATACTAACTAAAAAATTAATTTAAAAAATGAACATCTACTTAAAGAGGAAGTCAGAGATAGCACACACATGGTTCAATTCTGTCCTATGAGCTCCATGTCCTGGTAGCCTTGCATCTTGAGGAAGATGTTTTCTCTTAGAGATTTTCATTTCAGCATGACTTTTTCTTATATTAACGTGACTCTTCCTGGGTAAGGTAAAGTCTAAACTGCTGCTTAACAGGGCCCTGCTAGGAACTGAACTCTGGTCCTCTGGAAGAACAGCAAGTGCTCTTAACTGTTGAACCATCTCTCTAGCCCTGACCTTTAAAATCTTAATAATGAGGTCACCATTCTCATTTTGCAAAGCCCCTCAAATTATGTGGCTATGGTATTAAATGGAATGGGGTATTAAGTGATTTGGATTATATTGATTTATCTTATGTTTTAGGCAGTCAATAAAGTTATAAAATCAGAGTAATGAGCTGGGTATGGGTGGTGCATGCTTTTAACCCCAGCACTTGGAGGTTAAGCAGGAGGATAAGGAGTATCCTTGGCTACATAGCTGATGTGAGGCCAGCCTGGGGCACAAAGGGGCCAGAAGATGGCACTAGAGTCCTGGAGCTGGAGTTGAAAGCAGTTGTGAGTCATCCAACATGGGTCCTGGGACCTGAACTCTGATCTTCTGGAAGAGCTGAACAATCGCTTACTCGCTGAGCCATCTCTCCAGAGCCAGCAAACAAAATTTAAAACAACCCCTTTTTAGTCAACGGCAAGTTGAGTGTGGACCAAATGGTACTCCAACTAGTCTATAAGGTTAGCTTAGCTCTTCTTTACAGATTACCACAATAAGATTCTGAGATGCAGAGTAAACACTAAAATGTGTCCTCAGGAATGTTCCGGTGTGCACAGATGCATGTGTGTTGGGGAATGCACATGCATACGTTCATGTGGAAGCCAGTGGTTATCTGTTCTCCAGGGCACTGTCACCTTGGTTTTTTTAGTGTCTCAATTGCCTAGGACTTTCCAAGTAGGCTAGGCTGACTGGCCTGCAAGTCCCAGGATCCACCTGTCTCCCCAGACAAACTGGTTGACCATGCCCTGCTTTTCTTTCTTTCACCTGGGTTCTAAGGATCAAACTAAGGTTCTTGAACTTGCAAAGCAAGTGCTTTGTCAAGAGAGCTACAGCCCCAGTCCTATACAAAACTATTTTAATCTTCTGGCTCTTTCAGTGCCAGGGCCTACTTATTCTTAACCATAATTCTCATTAAAGAATTCAATATAAGTAAAATGTGTGGCTGTTTCAGTTTATGGTTATCATAATCATGTTAGGATCATAGTCGTAGTCATAATGGAAAACAAACATTCATTAGATACTGAATAGGTGCCAGGGTTGTAGCTCAGTGATGTGTGCAAAACCTTGAGTTCACTATCCAGTAATACCCTCAAAGGAAGGAAAGAAGGAAGGAGGGAAGGAGTGGGGGGAGGAGGGAAGGAAGGAAGGAAGGAAGGAAGGAGGGGGAAAGATTGTAGATCTGGAGAGATGACTCAGCGATTAACAGCATTTGCTGTTCTTGCAAAGAACTAGGTCCTACTACCCATAATAGGTGGCTTCTCAACTGCCTAAGGCTCCAGCTCCAGGATATCCAATGCCCCCTTCTGGCCTTCCTTCCATGGGCAGCTAGCTGCACACACAGAGACAGATAGACAGACAGACAGACACACACACACACACACACACACATACACACACACACCAAAAATAAATAAATAATAAAACTAATCTCTGGGGGTGGGGTAAGACTTGAGATGTGTAAAGGACCTTTGCCAGGCTCTATGATTTCAGAGATAGACAGCATTAGCATCAGGGTCAGGATGAGAGTTTGGGCACAGGACCAATATCTGACCTGGAGACATGGACACTTAGGCAGACTAACTGTGTAAAATAAATAAGATATAGAAACATGTACACACTGACAGAAAAAAAAAAAAAAACTCAGTTAAGAGATTAACAGTGCCCAAAGAAACTTTGGGAAATCCGATGAGAAGGGACTCTTAGGAACCAGAAAATCCAAATCTACATGTCTCCTATGCTCACCTGTTGATATTACTGGAAGATCTGACCTTGACAACCGAGCTATCACCAATGGGATGAGTACCCTTATAACAGACTTATAACAGCCCAGAAAACTGCTTTGATCTTGCCTGTCCAACCCTATGAGGACATAGCAAAAAATGCCCTATCATCTAAACCAAAGAGTACAACTTTAGAAAACACCAGATATGCCAGTGCCTTGATCTTGAACTTCTCACACCCCAGAACCAAGAGTAATAAATGTTTGCTGTCCGTAAATCACGACTCAGCCTGTGGTGTTTTATTTAAGCAGCCTGAGTAGATGCCGCCCAACATGACACAGTTTCCTTGTGGAGACAGGATGAGCCAGCTGCACCAGCATCGTGCATCACCATGGAGCCAAGAGGGTGAATCCTGACTGTTAACTCTATTGGGTTAAGAATAACCATGGAGCTGGGTGGTGGTGGCACATGCCTTTAATCTCAGCACTCGGGAGGCAGAGGCAGGTGGATCTCTAAGTTTGAGACCAGCCTGGACTATAAGAGCTAGTTCCAGGACAGGCTCCAAAGCTACAGAGAAACCCTGTCTCAAAAAACCAAAATAATAATAATAATAACCATGGAAGCAAACCTCTAGACATGTTGTGAAGGAGTTTGTAGGCTGGGTTACTTGTGGTGAGAATACCCATCCTGAATGTGGGTGCCACCATTCCCTAGGCAGTGTCTAAGAATGAATAAAAACTTAGAACGTTAAACCCCTCCCTCCTTCCTAACCATGGATGCCCTGTGACCCGCTGCCTCCAGTTAATGTATACCATCCCATGGGAAGCTGTGTCAGTCAACAGAGACACGGTGCTGCAGACATAGCTCAGGGAGCATGCATGAGGCCTCAGTTCAAACCAGAGCACCAGGAAAAGTGGGATTGTGTGAGTGTAAAGCTGAGATTCTGACTGTCACTCAGCTCCCGCTCAGATAAATGGGGCACACACATGTGATGGGAGCCTCAACAATGAGACACCAGCCCGTTCCCTGCCAACCGAGAGACAAAGGCACTCTTGGAGAGATGAACAAATGGAATTCTCTTCTAATTATTGGTTGAGGCCATTTAAAAAAAAAAAAACAAAAAAAACGAATGAAGCCAAAGAATTAGAAGTGCACAGTGAGAGTTTAGTTTAGGGTGGGGCTTCCAGTTTTAACTCACTGGCTGTCTGGAGTCCCACGGTCTTTCCAATCCTATTTTCTCAAGGTGATATTCGCTAAAGATAATGTTTCTAAAAGCAAAGAAACACATGATATATTTGCCTTACTTTTAAATGACCCTGATATTTACAACCAAGCAAACAGATAAATCACTGGGAAATTCTTGACTTTATAAAAAGTCTCACCACAAGATGGCCTTGACCATCTAACTCCCTGAGTAACATCTTATGCAGAATTTGACTTACAGAAAGGAGGATTTGTATGAAGTATCTGCTTTATAAAGTCGGGTAACCTTGTGGCTGATCTAAAATCATAAATAAAATAAGCAGTCATCCTTCACCAGCATTATTCAATTGAGAGATCTGGAAGAGCAATCTAAACAACAATCTCCCTGTCACTGGCTATATTATTAGCCTGAAGCTTTCCTGCTTCTTGTATGTTGACAGAAGCTGTTCTGAAGACGAAAGAATAAGACAGCCTACCCCGTGATCATTTCTTCAGCCCATTAAACGTCAGTCGAGGTCAGTTGTCTACACATTCCGCTTCCACCACTGTGAGAATCTGAAGGCACACACTGGCATGAATTCCAGGAAAGTTTTAGAATGAAGCATTTAGAGGATGATTTGTGAACACCTACAAATTAAGGGAAATAAATCATCCAACATCAAGTTGCTAAGAAAAATACTGTGGTGTTTGACATTTTTGCAGTTACAGTATTAGTATTGGTAAGGAAAGGCCATAGATGAAACCCCGATTCCACTCAAGTCATTAAGTCATCAGAGATTCAGTGGGGATGTGGTTTCAGTAAAAAGCTCACTGCAAGGATTTGTGGATTTTTGATTGGCTTTCATCAATGGCTGGTGAATAAACTCATGTGAACCTTGAAGAAGGGCCCTAGTAGATTACCACACGGCTCAATGCCTGGGCTAGGGATTTGGGAAGACATTGTGGTATATTATTTGTATTTTAATAAGTAAATCTTACCTAAAGACCAAAGGCAAAGCTATAGCCACTAGAGGTCAGGTAATGGTGACACACACCTTTAATCCAAGGCTTTGGAAGACAGGCAGATGGATTTCTGTGAGTTCAAAGCTACCCTGGGTTACCCAAGATCAGTGCAGAAACAAACCCAGGTGGTGGTGGCCTACACTTTTTTTTGTGTTGTTTTTTGGTTTTTGAGACAGGGTTTCTCTGTGGCTTTGGAGCCTGTGCTGGAACTAGCTCTTATAGACCAGGCTGGTCTCGAATTCACAAAGATCCGCCTGCCTCTGCCTCCTGAGTGCTGGGATTAAAGGCGTGTGCCACCACCGCCCGGCGGTGACCTACACTTTTAATTCCAGTCCTAGGGAGTCATACCTTTAATCCCAGCACTAGAGGGAATATAAAATGGGAAGAGAGAGAGGCTCTGTCTGTTTTAGCCTGTGGTCACCCAGTCTTGGTACAGGTAAGACTTCTCTAGTGGCTTGGATGCTTTGATTTTCTGGTTTTGGGGTTGAACCCCAAATTTTTGCCTCTGGGTTTTTATTATTCATGCCACAGAAAGACCTGCTATGGAGACCACATTGTATACAAAGCTAGAATGTATACTACAGATTACATAACATATATTAGATAGCAGAATCTGTATTCAAATGTGTTTGCTATGACAGGAGAAAGAAGCAAAACATAGTTTGTAAGGCATACATATAAAATTTTTACATTAAGGCTGAAAAGATGGCTCAGTGGTTAAGAGCACTTGCCAGCCCCATGTTTGGTTCCCAGAACTCTCATCTGGCATCTCACAAGTATCTGTAACTTCACTGCCAGGGGATCCAATGCCCTCTCCTGGCCTCCATGGGCACCTATATGCATGTGTACATAACCACACACAGGAATACACACATCAATAAAAAAATCTTACATTTAATAACTTAGATTGTAATTACATTTGTATTTACTCATTATTGTGTGTATATGCACATGTGACTGTCATGGAGTGTGTGTGTGGAGGTCGTGGTATTATAATATAAAGGAATCAATTCTCTCTTTCCACCATGTGTATCAATTCAGGTTATCAGTAGCAAGTATTTTCACCAGCTGAGCCATCTCACTGGCCCAAAGTACAAGATTTTACAGAAAGACAAAATCTGGTTTTATGACAAATGCATGTCAGTGACCTAGGTGTTTTGATTGACACATACCCTTGATAAAAAATACATCTTAAAAGCCAACACCTACAAGCCAAGGGATTCTTGGCAATTAATACATAATTTGTTCTTTGGTTATCAAAGTTTTTTTCTCTTCTTTCTATCTCTCTGAATTTTTACAAATTCTCTATAATGAGCATATGCTATTTTAATGAACACAAAATACTATTCTTAGTATTTGGAAATATTTGAATGACTGTCCTCTGGAAGTTGGAACATTTCATATAATTTTAAAGGCTGGAACTAGAAAAAATGCATTAGCATTACAGGAGAAAACTTTAGGATAAAAATCGAGCTTGTAGACTGTGAATTTCTGTGCCTGGAAGTGTTTGCATGGTCTCTGTCATAGCATAGCAACGGGATATCTTCATTAGGGTTTTCACTGCTGGGAAGAGACAACAGGACCAAGACAACTCTAATGAAGAAAACATCTAATTGGGGTAGATTGCTTACAGTTTGAGGTTCAGTCCATTATCATCATGACAGGGAGCATGGCAGTATGCAGGCAGATGTGGTTCCAGAGCAGTTTAGAGTCCTACATTTTGCAGGGAACAGGAAGTTGACTGAGACACTGGGTGGTATCCTGAACCTTGGAAACCTCAAAGTCCACCCCACAGTGACACACTTCCTTCAACAAGGCCATACCCACTCCAACAAAACCACACCTCCTAATAATGCAACTCCCTATGAGATTACAGGGACCAATTACATTCAAATTACCACATCCGACTCCCTGGCCCCCATAAGCTTGTAACAATATAATGCAAAAAGCAGCTAGTACAACTTCAAAAGTCCCCATCCTCTATCACAGTCTCAACAGTGTTTAAAAGTCCAAAGTTCAAAGTCTCTTCTGAGAGTCATGCAATCTCTTAACTGTAATCCACTATAAAATCAAAATTATAAAGCAGATCACATACTTCCAACATATAATGGCACAGGATGTATATTACCATTCCAAAACATAGAGAATGGAGCATAGCAAAGAAATATTGGACCAAAGCAAGACTGAAAACCAGCTTGGCAAACTCCAAACTCTGTATCTCCATTCCTGATGTCAAAGCACTCTTCAGATCTCCAACTCAGCTCAGCTTTGTTGACTGCAACATACTTCTTTCTCTTGGGCTGGTTCCACTCCATATTAGCAACTCTCCTGGGCAAGTAGCCCATGATTCTGGCATCCCTAATATCTTGGGTTCTCCAAGGCAATTCAGGCTTCAACTGGCAATATACAGCTTCATGCAATGGCCTCTCTACTAGACCTCCATTCAGGGACAACCCTGACACATGCCCGGCCTCAGTGGTTTGTTTGTTTGTTTGTTTTTCAAAACTCCTTCCTTCTATCTTTAACTCTAAATCAAGAATCTTGTGGCTGAAGATGCCAAATTCTGCTGCTTCCTGGGATTGGAACATGGCCCTCTTCCTTAATTACATCTTTACCAGCTTTCTGTTTTCCTTCAATGCCTAAGCTTGACTGTCCTTGAACTTGCTCTATAGACCAGGCTGGCCTCAAACTCAGAGATCTGCCTGTGTCTGCCTTCCCAGCTTTGGGAATAAAAGTGTGCCCCACCATACCCAGCTCTAAGCTTTCTTTTAGTTCCTTTTCACAAGTTGGAAACTGTTTACTGGGTAGGATCTTGCCCTGAGGTCACCACTCCCTTATATTCCATTTTTTAATCTGATAATCTCCTTGAACATAGGATTTAGCTCTATCCCATTTCCTGGTATTCTTTTTCTCTTCAAAATTTACATTTTGTGATTTGCCCTGCTCAGCTTGCTCTTCATTAGAATTACCACTAACATCCACAAGGCAGAGTATATATTCAGCTGATTGGAGATTTCTTCTGTCAGCAGAATTAATCCAAAACTCTTCACTTTTGCCTCAGGCAGACTCTTTGGACAAGGGCAAAAAGTAGTCACTTCCTTCAACAAAATATCATAAGAACAATCTCTAGGCAACATATTAAAATTCTACTCCTCTGAAACCTCTTTGAGTGAGCCCCCTACATAGTTCAAATAACAATTAGGTTTTTTTTTGTTTGTTTGTTTGCTTGTTCTTTAACTCTTTGGCTGTTTACTCTTTGGGGGACCCACCATCCAGCTCCCAAATAAATACACATAGACTCTTATTCTTTCTTGTGAATGCTGAGCCTTAGCTTGGCTTATTTCTAACCAGCTTTCCTTAACTTAAATTTTCCCATCTACCTTTTGCCTCTGGACTTTTACCTTTCTCTAATTCTGTATTCCTTTCTTTACTTCTTACTCCATGGCTTGCTATTGATGTGTAGCTGGGTGGCCGGAGTCCTCTTCCTTAACCTGTTCCTCAAACTTCTCCCAGATTTTCCCTTCTACTTATTCTCTCTGCCTGCCAGTCCCGCCTATCCTTTCTCCTGCTGTGCTATTGGCCATTCAGCTCTTTATTGGACCAATCAGGTGTTTTAGACAGGCAATATAACACAGCTTCACAGAGTTAAGGAAATGCAACATAAAAGAATGCAACACATCTTTGCATCATTAAACAAATGTTTCACAGCATAAACAAATGTAACACACCTTTAACTAATATTCTATAACACCTACTAGTATAGCCATTAAGCAGTGCTTAAAGCATTCTACTGGTTTCCAAACCAAAATACCAAAGTCCAAATTCCTCCAAACAAACACATGGTCAGGCCTATCACAGCAATACCCAGTTCCCGGTAGCAACTTCTTTCTTAGTTAGGGTTTTGTTGCTATGAAGAGACACCATGACCACAGCAACTCTTATAAGGAAAATATTTAATTGGGGTGGCTTACAGTTTCAGAGGTTCAGTTCAGTATCATTATGACACGGAGCATGGTGATACATGGGCAGACATGGTGCTGGAGCAGCTGAGCATCTTCCATGATGCAGGCAAAAGGAAATTGACTGCCTGGCACACTGAGGGAATCTTGAGCAAAAGAGACATCAAAGCTACCCCCATAATGACTGTGGGCCCATATTTCATATAAGATATTTGCAGGCAGGCTCTGGCCATGTTTAATTTCCTTGGCAGCTGCAGACCTGCTCAACAAGCTAGCCACATGACAAAGGCCAGGATGCATGGCTCCTTCCCCTTTATTATGATGTAGATCGCCTGGGAAGAAGTGTTGATTCCAAAGCTGGTGAAGTAAGTTGCAGGTGTTTCTCTAGCCCCACGTCCCCCAGAAAAGGAATATTAATGAGTATACCACCTTGGTTTACCTGGGGGATAAGAGGTGTTTTTTAGGATAAACATGGGTAGATCTTCAGGATGAGAGAAGCCTGAGATGCCCTTCCGAGATGACTGTGTGAACTGTGTCTCGTTATTCCATGCACCTCCATACCAATACACTTAGGGCAAAGTGTTAGTTTCTATGTTGGGGCCACGGTCCCCGACAATGATACCCTTTCTCCTACTAGATCACATCTCCTAATAGTGGCATTCCCTGTGAGATTATGGGGACGATTACATTCAAACTACCACAGGGGGATATCAGATATTTCCTTCCACTCTGTAAGTCTCTCCATTATTTCACCACTGAGGGGAATGAGCATAATGGTATTGTCCATGTGTTTGCTGACATCTAAATGGAGTCACTCATGTAAAATACTAAGAAAATAATTCACTCTCCCCTATGATCAATACATTTTTTAGAGGGAGATGCTAAGAATTAAATCCAGGGCCTCACACATTTTAGAGATGCATTGAGCCACTGAGCTACACCTTCAGAATTAATAAGCATTATTAGCTAGAATAGTTTCCTCTTAGAGCCAATGAGATGACTCATTGAGTAAAAAGGTCTATCACTGGATTTGATCCCTGGTACCCATATGGTAGAAGAAGAGAACCAATTTGCATGGGTTGTTCTCTGACCTGTATGTGCATGCAGGCATGCACACACACACACATACACAAATATGTAAATAAATCCCACCCCATCCCCCAGCATTTGGAAATAGTCCCTTAGTGGATGCCTGAAACCACAAACAGAACCAGACTCTAGAACTAAGTGTCTATTATGCCCTGTGGCTGTGCAGGTCGAGGTCCAATTGAGAATTAGCATAATGATCCCCTTGCTCATGATTTCATGGATAGAGGATTTGTTCTTACCACAGTTCATAGAAACTTCACTTCTTCCTATAGAGCTCTTTTACCTTTTTGCTTAAAAGGAAGCCCTTTCCAGCTTCCCTTCAGCACATCAGAATTGCCAGTGTCAGTACTCTTCCCCTTGAGAGCCTTTATTAAGTAAAATAGAGGATACTGGAATACCTGTACAAGACAGTTCACTGAGTGACTAATGAGGGGGTAATATATACAGTGTGGATAGGATGGGCAGGAATGACTGACTTCTGGAGGGATTTCCAAAGCCTGCAGTCATCCATAGACTCCTGATAATAACAAAATTATTGCAGGAGAGAGAGAAAAATATATTACAAAGAAGGGAAGCCCAGAGACTACTTGGAATCTCATAGTTTTTATTTCCTATGATAAAAATAATAGGAAGCAGGCCGAGCGGTGGAACTGGATACACAAATCTATATATAATGTAAAGTCCTGGTTCCTGGACAGAGGACAGGGCATGAATGAAACAGTACAAAAGGAGACAGAGCTAGGTAATGAATTAGTTAACAAAGTGCTCACCACAGGAGTATGAGGACTTGAATGCAGATCTGACATAAATCTCCAGCTTCCAGATGCACATATACACAACACACATGCACACACACACAAAGAAAAAATTTAAAAAGGTAGAGAAATTGCAGAAAACAAAAATCTGTATTCATTTTCATTCGTTCATCCATACAACAAATTCACTCTGTGGGCACTGATTGTATACTAGGCACTATGCCAACTCCGTGCATAGAAACCCAGGTACAGTCCTTACCCCCGTGGAGCCTACACCTTGTGGGAAATAGATTTTTAGCCAACTAATTATATCAATAAATAAAAGATAATGGCTGTACTCAGTCCGTGAAGGAAACCTGTCCAGGGCCATGCAGTAGAGATTTGCCCTACTCAAAAATGTGAAGGCAAATAGCCCTGAATGAGATCCAGCAAAACTAAGACTGCAAAGAAGGTGGGGTGTACAAGAGAAAGGACCCTGTGGGCCAGGGCAACTGGTGAGAGGAAGAATGGTAAGGAAACTGGACACCCGGAGAGAATAGAGCACTGCAGAGCAAGGTGCGGAGGAAGCTGGGTGGAGAGGGTCTTATGGTCAGGATAAGCAATAGCAATCTTGGTTTTGGTTTTAGGTTTCTTAGGGGATGTTTGTTTTTTTAGTTTTTTTGAAACAAGGTCTCTCTATATAGCCCTGGATGTCCTGGAACTCACCATGTAGACCAGGCTGGCCTCAAACTCAGAGATCCCCCTGCCTCTGCCTCTCAAGTGCTGCGATTAAAGGTGTGCACCACCACCACCCAGCTATTACGATACTGCATCTTACAGTAAGAGGCAGACACACACACACACACACACACACACACACACACGTTAAACAGTTCAGTTGGGATGTAGAGTAGAGAACGTGAAGTTCATATGAAGAAATCACTCTGGGACACTGCAAGTGCAGGTCCAAGTGGCAGAGAGACCAGTGAGGAAGCAACTACAGCCATCTAAGAGTGGTAATAGCTCAGGTGAGGGCAGTGGAGTAGAAGCAAGGAAAGGGTGTGCATTCAGTCTGAAGGGTAAGGCAGAAGGAAAGGCATGGTGACTAAGTTCTGGCCTGCCTAGCTCTAGTTGGTGATAAAACTTAGTCAGACAGGAACATGAAAAGATGTGGGAAGAGATCCAGGGTGTATCTGGTCCTGACTAAGTGGCATTTTGGATGCCTGGCAGCCCTCCAGGTAGAGGTGTAGGGGATATCGTGGGGCTAAAGCTCAGTTGAGAGATTTAAGCTAGGGAAACACGCATGACAGGATAGACCAGACCGAAGAGTGTTTTCAACCCAACCTTGATTGTTTTGATTTTATTTAGCTGGAAAGAATAAGTTAAAGCAAGGCTGGGGAGACACAGCCTTTTTAATCCCAACGGTGAGAATAAGACCACTACCACAATTCAACGCCAAATTTGGAGCAAACTTTAATTAAGTACTGGCCAGATGGATGGGCTCTAGCCAGGTCCATACCCAGGTTCCTAAGAAATGGCTCAGAATCAAGTATGGCAAGGGCTTAAGGAGGAAAGTCCATGCATTCCATTTCCATCAGGCCCAATCCAGGGCAAGAACACACCCTGAAGGACCTCCAGCCTGTGAACCTCCTGCCCACAGCGGTCAAGCACACCTGGTGCAGACAGGCCAAACTTCTTTAGTGGAGTGAAAAGCAAGTGGCTTGTTATCTCCCATAAAAAACAGCCTCCAGCCTTGCAGGAGCTGTCTATCCTTGGGCAAGGGCCTGCCGAGCTGAGGCATTTTTGTTTCTTGGATCTTATAGGCATAGTCTCCATGTAGGCCTACGGACTTAAAGTTCTGAGCAAAATATCTGTGAAAAGTTGTTAAGACACTGTGGAAGAAATCCTAAGTCAGGTGTCTCTGAACTAGGATCCTGGCCCCAAACTGAAATTGCAGGAGTCCTGTGAGTGTTTGTGGTTCTCTTCTGAGTTGAAACCCAGACCAGTTTCTGTGCTGTGTTTCTTCAGGCCAAATGATTTCCCTGCCCTGTGGTGCTTTGTAGAAGAGGAGCCTAAATGGCTGCCCTGATCATGACTCATCTCAAGCATGGGGAAATGTGGAGACCACAGGGATCCGAGATTCCATATCTAGGAGTGTAGACTACCTCATGGCAGGAGTCCATCCTCTGAGGGACAGTGTCCTTGGACACCCACCCACTCCCTCCAAGCTTCTGTGAAGTCACAGCAGGGAAGGAAATGGACTTGGTTCTGAGCATCTGCCGGTGCTGGGCTCTGCGTAGGTGGCTTCTGCAGACATTCTATTAGTCAGCCCTGGTAACGTTCCATAGCTGCAGGACCCGAGCCTCTGCCCTGGGAGGAGAAATGGATCTTGCTGTTTTACTGAGAGCTCCAGACTCTGTCCAGGGTAAAGTTCAGGCAACCAGGCCCGGTCAGCCCAAGATGAGGTGAGTGTTGGGATGGGCAGCAGTGTCTGCCCACCTCCTCATGTCTGTTACCAACCCAGTAGCCGGGGAGATTTTGTATTATAATCTGTTCAATTTTCCTTTTTCCTAAACTGTACTCTAGACAAGGATTAGTGGCCATTGCCCAATTACATCAAAAGATGCAAATGACCTCTGCTGATTTAAAAGAAATGGTGAGAGGATTCACCGAGTTTTTCCCAAGGATCTCCTGTGTTATTCTCATTCAAGCCAAAATCACCAACTCCCAATCTTCATCCTCGGATGAGAGTGTCCTACATAGGCTTAGATATTTGACTACTTGGTCCCCAATTTGTGACACTGTTTGGGGAGGTTTAGGAGGTGCAGTATTGGTGGGGAAAATACATCACTGGAGAGGGGTTTTAAAGGTAAAACCCTTACCTTGCCAGTTTATTAAGAACAAGGGCCACAGGCCAGGTGATGGTAGCGCACGCCTTTAATCCCAGCACTCGGGAGGCAGAGGCAGGCGGATCTCTGTGAGTTCGAGGCCAGCCTGGTCTACAAGAGCTAGTTCCAGGACAGGCTCCAAAGCTGCAGAGAAACCCTGTCTCGAAAAACCAAAAAAAAAAAAAGAACAAGGGCCACAACACTTTAGAAACTCATAGTATAGTGTGAAGAGCTGGATGAGGGATGGAGAGATGGCTCAGTAGTTAAGAGCCCTTGGTGTTCTTACAGAAGACCAGACTTAGGTCCTCACACCCAGACAGGGTAACTCACAACTACCTATAACTCTAGTTCTAAGGGATCTGATTCGTTCTTCCGACCCTTGAGTACCTGCATATACAGGCACATACTCAGACATAAACACCCATACAGTTTTTTTCAATTTTTAAGAAATATTGAATGACGATGAAATTGAATAATAGCCCTTCTGCCTGGAGAGAATGCAGACTTTTCTGAGGTAAGTAAAATTACCTGTGGAGTGTGTTTCGTCAACGAGGGGAGTCGGCATCCACACATTTGTGTTATTTGTAAAAACAATGACTGTTTAGTTCGCACCGAAGACATTCCTGACATTCAAAGTCTGTTTCTCAAGCAGAGGCCTGGAAAGCACTTTTGTCCTTTAACAGACACACAGCATTGCCTGATTCCCTGGAGTAATTCTTAGTGAAGAAGTCGTGGGGACAAAAGAGTTGATATAAACTTATACTATGTTTAATCCAGTCCTGTGGTGAGCACTAGCCCATGCCTGCTAGGCCTAAGGCATTACTGTAAGCACTGAGACGCTGGGTGAACAAGACAGAGTGGTTCACAGCACTCAATAAATGACAGGACCAACATGAGAGTGGTACCATGGCATGTGTGTGGTACCATGACATGTGTGAGGTACCATGGCATGTGAGTGGTACCATGGCATGTGAGTGGTGCCGTGGCATGTGAGTGGTACCATGACATGTGTGTGGTACCATGGCATGTGAGTGGTACCATGAAATGTGTGTGGTACCATGGCATGTGTGTGGTACCATGGCATGTGAGTGGTACCCTGGCATGTGAGTGGTACCATGAAATGTGTGTGGTACCATGGCATGTGAGTGGTACCATGGCATGTGAGTGGTACCATGAAATGTGTGTGGTACCATGGCATGTGAGTGGTACCATGGCATGTGAGTGATACCATGACATGTGAGTGGTACCGTGGCATGTG
>JAQHUG010000024.1:11454531-11468514 GCA_028555095.1 Dicrostonyx torquatus
AATACAAAAGATTAGAACATCAATGGCCACACATCCCAAATAAGGATCAAAAAGCACATGGCAGATTCTTTGGCTCTGTTATATATTAAAACAATCATACCCACACTTAACTATGTCAGTTTTTAACAGATAACTAAGACTGGAAGCAATACAAAAATAGGTTAAATTTTTGGTGCCTCTCTTGCTAATTATTTACCATCCTCAACTGCACATTAACATAATCTGGATTTTTCTGTCCAACTGCTTTTATTTCACTTGCCCTAAATTCAGGATCATGTTAAGTGATTCTGACAGCACAGTTAGTTTGTGGTGTTTTTGTCTTGTTTTTTTTTTGGGGGGGGGCGGTCGTCAGTACCTTCTCTTCTTGGCACCACTGTCATCAACAGAATGCAAACTATGTATCTTGTTTGGTTGATGTCAATAGTTGGGAAGATGATTTCTGCCCATTATGTCTCGTCTTGTCCTGACTCATTGTCTATAGGCAAGGGAAACAAAATCAGTGTTTGCCCCACGTTGCCTCGGGAGCTCTCCAGGCGTTTACTCTTTACTAACATCCACACACAGTTGCTGTGACCTGTACCGACATTAAGCTACTTGTAACAGAGTCCATATTCCCTTTCCAAGAATAAACGCAAGCTTATCAGAACATATTTTGAAAACCTCTTTCATAATACACAACACAATTTGAGATTCTGGCACAGAGTGGCTTTGCACTCCAGGACAGGTGCCTCATGCCAGAAGGACAGTGCCTTCTTGGGTTCCATTCTCCCCAGACTTACATGGTCTGTCTCCCTTCCTCCTCACAGAAGCTTATCTATAAGTCAGACATCAACAAACGCACTAGCCTCTTTATCCTTCGATCTGTTGGCATTTCAAAAAATGCTGAGAGTTAAGCATATCTTTCAGGAAACCTACTTTCTGATTGCCTGGGGACAGAAGGCTGAAGGGTCCTTAGCTGGAAACCTGTTAGGAGCTGCTAAGCCTCGAGCCACCTCACAGTGTGTAGACTCCAGCAGGCTCCTCCTAGCTTTCAGTGGGAAGACTGATGAATAAAGTTCTATAAAAATTAAAAGCCCGGGCAATGCACAGGCCTGGGAGTCAGAACAGAGTGATTGAATGATGGTCTCTTCTGGAAGTCAAGAGTGGGCGCTTTTTCTCGCCCTGCTCCTGGGGATTAAAGGGAAGTCGAACCTTCCTTCCAATGGTGACTAATTCCCCATCTGAAGGCCTCCAGCATTTTGCAGAGCTAATTACAGGAATGGTAAATGAGGGGTCTCTGGAAGGGAGAGCTGACAGGAGAGTGAAGAGGGGGAAAGGAAAAACCAAATCCCCAAGCGTTACTGGATTGCCAAACAGGAGGAGTTTTTCAGAGGCTGTAAGATAGGCCAACCCACTCCCAGGCCTCCTTCAGACACGTTTTCTCTTCCTCCTTGACTCATTGGGTTTCTTCAGGAACGCCTGGTGAGAAAGGGATTATGAAGCAGGCGAGGAAGCCAGCCTTTTTTGGCAGTGCAGACACACTCTGATTTTGGATGCAGCAGATCTTGGAGAACATGTGCTAGCGTTCTAGGCTGGAGTCCAGCTGCAGTTCAGCAGATAAAGTACATCAGATGGTTCGCCCTGTCAGCCAGAGACCTGAGGACTTTTCTGGAGCTACACCTCTCCAGAAGTCTGAAGATGTGGGGACAGGTTTGCCTTCGGAAATGTGCGAATGTCACCAGCTGGGAGTGGCAGATGCCAAGAGCCTGTGGGAAAACAGATCTCCATCTGGCCACGGGCTAGGTTTCCTGGGACGTAGATTAGAATGGTTTTGAAACAAAGCCACGGAAGCACGAGTTTAGATCTGCACACATTGTTCCGGTCTTTGGGTCATTTCCTGCCTTTAGAATTCATTTCCTTTCGAGGCCCAACAAAAGCTTGATGAAGGGCAAGAAAGAGGTTGTTTGGGGTTTGCTGTTGCTTGGGTCCACGCAGGGGCAGCTCTCCCTCTATGCCCGAGGTCTGCACCCATCTGTTCTCCTGTCTGCTCACAATGAGTCGGGACGGAGGAAGTCCCAGGAAAACACGAAATAGAGAAGGGAGCCATCCCCAGGCTAAGTTAGATGAACCCACCTGCTCGTTCATAAAAAACAGAGGAGGAAGTGGGCAAAATAAAGAGGTTTCATCGAGGGACACCCTTCACCCACACTCCCTTGAAGGACATAGCCCCACACCTCTGCACCTCCTAACACTGGATGTTTAAAGCAACTGCCACAGCCTGGTTCCTGACCTTCCTGGGTCCCTGGCAGGCCAGCTAGGTACTCAGGACTGAGGCTTGCTACACAAGGACTTGCTTTGTTCTCTTTCACTCGTTTTTGTTTCACATTTCATTCCAACAAGATTTCAGGCAGCAATAATAGCTTTTCTGGCTACAGTTTTTAGATGGTTTTGGGCACTCTGAAGCTGACGCGAGTCCTTACGGGAAAATGTTTCTGCAGTTCCCAGGAAGCCCTGGACACACCGCAATTCTCCTGTACCCTGTCCACCTTCACCACCACCAACACCACCTCCCCACCAACACCACTACCACTACCACCTACAACGCGGTCCAAGGTGGACCGTCTGGCCCCAAAGACTACAGGAACAAGACAAAACTCAATGCAGACTTAATGCCCCTTTCATTTTTCCGAAAAGTTTTGGCTCTAGATGGTGAGAGATCTGAAGTCTAACCCATCCAGTGCTTGTCATGATGAACCTGTGTATTCAAACCTTACATCTCGATAGGCTGTAAGTTTACACATAGATCACGGCTACTATTACCCCACGTTCATCCAGGTGAACAAAGCAGTTTCGCAGCGAGCCCCTTATGGAGGAAGGTTCAATTTGGTGACCAGATTTTATCGTAGTCTCACCAATCCCCACAAACAAAATAATCTGTTATTTTTCCATAATGTAAACAGTCTGTGCTCAAGGCCATTGTTGCCACCACCAGTAAAAAGGGATGGTGGCAGTGAGGGTTTTCTGCCTTGGGCCCTCAATATCATTCAGGAATCAACGCAGTAGACTTTTAGAATAGCTCTGTCTTATCAGGTATTCAGAGATGGCTTCCTGTGATTTTCTTTGTGATTGTCCCTGTGAACTTTAGGAAGTTCCAGAAGAAGTCAGTAACTAGGGGAAAAACGTTCTGTATCAGTGTCACGACAGCCCGTCTGGTTTGGAAAGTGACAAGAGACCTGCCCTACTGGACTTGGAGGACATTAAGCCTACACTGAAAGACAGTGCCGCACAACCTCACCCTTGTGTGGATTCTAAAAGCAAGTTCTCCGAAATCAAGAGCAGAATGGCAGTTACTAGAGACAGGGGAAAGCAGAGGGAAGGGTGAGGAAAGATTGGTCAGAGGGTAGTGGGAGTCAGCTAGACAAGGGAATAAGCTCTGGGGTTCCATTGCACTGTAGGGTGCTTATGTGGACATGACGATATTCTGTGTAATCCCCAAAAAGCTAGGGGAAATTGATTTTAAATGCTTGTGGAGAAAGACATGACTACCCTGATTCGAACATTATATAATAAGTACCTATAGTGAAACAGCACATGGAACCCATACATATGTACAAGTTTTATGTTCAATTTAGAAAAAAAAAACTTTTGAAAAAGAAGTCTGCCAGACTCCCCACTTCCCCAACCTTCCCGTAAGTGAGCTCTTGCAGACACAGACATCAGGTTCCTAGGGTTGGGGCATTTGTAAACAATTGCTTTTAAACTTTAGGGGCCCCAGCAGCTGGTGCTGGAGATTAGCCTGTGCTTCGGAGAGCTGTAAGTCACAGGCTCACATAAGATCCACGTGGATGGAGGGGTAACACAGCTGAACACGACACCATGGTTCTGCGCCAGGCTTTGGCACTTTGTGAGACCTCAAAGACACAAACCACTTCCCAATAGTGACAGCCTCAGACTAAAGATTCTCAGAAGCCTAGCATGGACCAGTGTAAATGGACATTTCCTGTCCCAACTTCCCAGCCCCAAACAACCCACTCAGGCTGAATATAATTTATAAAGGCTCGACTAATAGCTCAGACTTGTTACTATTAACCCATTTCTGTTAATCTACGTATTGCCACTTGTGACTTGTCTTGCATGTCTTGCATCCTGGGTGGTTGGCTGGCATCTCCCTGACTCCATCCTCCTTCTTCCCATCATTCTCAGTTCGGCTTTCCTGCCAAACTTTATCCTGTTCCCCTATTGACCAGTCAGCTTGTTTATGAAACCAATCACAGCGACTAATCTTCACAGTGTACAAAAGAATTTCTCACAACAGACCAGGGCTTCAAATCATGGCCTCAAACTACAAAGTAAGAGACAAACCAAGGCATTGAAAGAACCAAGACTTTCCTAGTGTGCCCTAAACAATTACTAGAGTTGTCCAGTGCAGAAACCCAAGGCCTATGACCTCTAGAAATCCAAGGTCAGGGATTCCAGGAACAGCAGCAGTGACAGCATCTTTCTTTGCTCTCAGCTGCTTCCAAGTAAGAAAACTGGAAAAGAAAGGGGGGAGTCCTAGGTGCTATGAGAAAGCAGACTGAGCAAGTCAAAGAGAGCAAGCCAGTAAGCAGCTCCCTCCATGGCCTCTGCTTCAGCTCCTGCCTCCAGGTTCCTGTCCTGACTCCCTTCAGTGATGAACAGTGATGTGGAGGTCTAAGTGAAATGAACCCTCTCCTCCCCAAGTTTCTTTGGTCATGGTGTTTCCTCATAGCAGTGACAACCCGAGCTAGGACAAAGCCCAAGCCTGCACCACTGTGCTACCACTTCTGGGGCCAGGAGGACTTTCCTAGCTCATGGCTACTTCAGTCACTGACTTCAAGATCAGGGGGCCTTAGAGAACTCAGGGTGTTCCCAGAAGTTTCTTTAGGTTGAGAGACATTTTTTGCGCTTTTTGATTTAAATACACATGGGCAGGTAGAGCTTCAGACACTCTACTCAGAGTAGACATTCACAGAGCTTGGGTCAATTAGCACCTTTCTACGAGAAGAGCCCCCCTCCCCCAATTTAACTTCCTAATATTAGTGCTTATCCTGGGATGCTGAGCACCCCCTAGTGGGAGGAATGAGCATATAAGACACACCATTTCAATGGTGTTTTCAATAACCTGTCCACCCCCAACTTCCTGCCCCTCAGCTGATTTTCCCTTCCAGCCTTCCCCTGATTCTTAGAATGATTCATTCTTCCCACAACGATTGGACCTTTTGCCTCATAAAGCACTCCCTGTCTTTTCAGACATAATGAACTAAAATTAAGCAGAAGGCAGCCCAAGGCTATAGGAAAAACTCCCTATGGCGAGAGCTTGCAAGCCTACAATAGCCTTATAAGGCAAGCTGAGGAAGCCCTGGTGCTCAGGGCAGAACAATAGAAGAAAAGTTAGAAAGACAGTTTTGGAAGTGTGGAGGATGAGGAGTGGCCATTTCCCGGATTGATATTAAATTCCCTGCCATATCTTACCTCTGCTAAGGTCAAAGGAATGTCCAACGTTTACCCATTTGTTATAAACATGTGAAATCTATCCCAGTGAAAGAGCCACTCATTCACAGGCACTGTGTACAAATGTGGGGCATTCTGAACATTTGAGTACTTCTCTCCACTTTTCAAAGCCACCGTCACGGGCCTCTATAGATGAGCCTAAGTATGTGGCAGTCAACAAAGCATTTAAATTACCTGTAGTACATTAAGCTGCAGGATCTTATGCATATTTAACATATGCACACATCTAACTTAGTTCCTTATTCAAACAAAAGTCATTTAAAGAGAGAGAGAGAAAGAAAGAAAGAAAGAAAGAAAGAAAGAAAGAAAGAAAGAAAGAAAGAAAGAAAGAGAGAAGAAGGAGGAGGAGGAAGAGGAGTTAGAGGGAGGGTCTGGAAGTGTAGCTAAATAGTTCAGTGCTTGCCCAGCATATCCAAGGCCTGCTTTAATCTCATCATCAGAAAGGGGGTTGGGGAAATCAAGGAAAGTTATCATGTTTGCAATGTGTGCATTAAGAATCCCTTGGTTGCAGGGGAGTTGGGGATTTAGCTCAGTGGTAGAGCACTTGCCTAGCAAGCACAAGGACCTGGGTTTGGCCTCAGCTCTGGAATTCCTTTGGGCATGCACAGACTCCAGTCACTTACTTTCCTTTGTTAATGTGAGCCATTTTTGTTTTTCACTGTGTACATTTAGTCATCATGGTACCATGTTATATAAAGACATTTCAAGCAAGTATACATTTATTTAATACCATGTTCCCCCTACTGCCCCTTTCTCAGTGCTTTTCCTTCCTGTAAGTTTCACCCTTTTTGCCTTAGACAGTTTTGTTTCTACTTCTATGTCACAGACACATAAGTGATTTTATGTATCTATATAAAATGTAAGACTGACAAATGAGAGAAAGTACAGTATCTGTCTTTCTGAGACTGGCTGAATTTGCTTGATATAATTCTCTCCAAATGTATCCATTTTCCTGCAAACAATGTAACTTTGTTCCTCTTTGTAGGTGAAATAAATTTCACTTAATATATATATATATATATGCATTGTCTTTATCTATTCCTCTGTAAATTAGCTACTGTAAATAGTGAAACATTAACATTGATGTGCAAGTATCTTCCATAGTCCTTCCTTAAATTTTGTCTTGATAACTTGTCTGGGCAAAAGTCAGCCAATCTCATCCCACTGGCCAAATGCTTGTCCCTTGGGTATATTACAATCACGTAGAACACACCTCCATGAACAACTTTGGTGGCTGTACTTTCACTCAGTCATAAATTTGTGTCATCAGAAGCCATCTGATAAATCCCCTGAAACTCGGTCCGCAATGTGGCCGTTCCAGCACAGGGCTCTTTCCACAAGGGCTCCCATCCCATCTTTAGCTTGGTGGCTTGGACACTCTGTCCACAAAGGCTTTCAGTGTTGAGCCTTTTCAGCTGCTCTTTCAGAACCATTCAGTGCTACTCATATTTCTGACAACCAAGAACTTCGAGAGAATTTCTGCCCTCAGGCACTCTCTTTTTTTTTTTTTCCAGGTTGGCCTTCTTCCAAACTCACCAGAGACACCAGAGAATGAAGCTGTCTGTGGAAGGCTACTGGACAAACTGGACACAAGCTCGCTGGACAGCTGATAGAAAGGTCAAGATGGCCCAAGCTTGGTTAGCCTCTCAAGCTTGACAGCAAACTGGAATTTCTTCTTGTATAATGTGGGCTTGAATTAAAGAAATGCTTCAGTCTGCAGGCCCTTTGACCTTTACTCTGAATGGAACAGTCATTCGGCAGGGCCAGGCCCTTGCTTGGCAGGGAGGACATACTGATTTTCTGCCCTGTTCCTTCTCCCACGTAACACAGCAAAAGCTGTGTTGTCTTAGATGAGCCACTCTTCCAGGGCATAGGAAGTTTTAGGTAGCATTAAGTGGCCCTACCTTTGTGAGGAGGGATGATGATGTGTGTTTATAAGGAGAAATAATTTGAGAAGGAAATGAGAATTAAAAAGAATGAACCTAAATGGTAGCTGTTTTGTGTGTCTGGAAGAGGATGGGCCATCATTCTGACAAGGAACTAACTTTCTTATGTCTTGATTTCAGGAGAATAAAAGCCAAATCACAAATCTAAAGATGAGGACACATTCACCTGGGGAGAGACAGGGAATTATTGCTTATAACTCTGGAAGCATTTGTCTCCTATGCTGTGGATGAGAAGAAATGGTGAAGAGAAGATTACACACACACACACACACACACACACACACACACAGTGGTTCAAGCTAAGATGTGTTCATCTGGGTTATGTGGAATGGGCTGGATTCTCAGTATTGAAGGCTCTCCAAGAAAAAGCAAAAAGTTAACCACCAGTTATGGGAAATTCAGATGAGTAACACAGGATTAGTAGGGCCAGCCCTAAGCTAAAGCAAACAGAATCACTGGTATGTAGTATAGGAGATGTTCAAAGAGGATAAATCCCTGAGTCATGCCCCAGAGAACCTCCATGAGTCCCCATAAGCCCCCAAGGCAGGTCTATGGACAAGAGCACAGGCCAATCCACCTGCTAGTGCCTATGACAAGTTAGATATGCATTATTTACTAATAGCCCCCAGGGGAAGGGAATTGAGCAATGAGGTTTGCAGCTGTTGGGTGACAGCCAAACAAACCAAAGACTTGAACTGGGACCAGAGAAGCAGGGTGTGGATCACCTTGGGAAACTGGGTGGGGATCATTAGCTTTACACTCCAGCAAGGGACAAAAGGGTATTGATATATCTATACAAATGGGTGTGAACATTCCACAGGCTAGATGTTTGTGGGAGAAGCTTCAATGAATATAGAATGCAAATCCCTGCTGCTATCCTAAAACCTTTTTACCAGCTGAGTTTTTTGTTAGTTTAAAGCCACAATATAAAGAAGTTCTCAACATTAAAGCTGAGAGTGAAGCTGGAAACTGGATGAGATGGCCAAGGGTGCAACACATACTCAAGGAGACAGAGGTCATCTGAATGTCACTCCGGGCTTGAAGATGTAGCTATGTCCTTAAAGTCACCGCTAACATCATCTTGATTCTAAGAAGTCTGAAAGTTACTATGCAGCATCCTCTCCAGTCCTTATTTTCATATGTTCCCTTTTTCCCCCACTTATTCCCTGTGGTGTGCTAGGGCCAATTGGTACCAATTTCCAATGTGCAAGAGTGTACAACAATCTTAGGTTGGGGCCATCAGATGTCTCAACAGGTAAGGTCACTAGCTTGACAATCTGACCCACACAGTGGGAGAAAAGAATCAATTTCTACAAGTTGCACACCAATGTGTGTGTGTGTGTGTGTGTGTGTGTGTGTGTGTGTGTGTGTGTAAAATAAAGCAAAAGCCCTCAGGCTGGCAGCTTCAATCAGGCATGATGAGAGAACTCGCACAAAGGAAATTAACAAACACTGCAGACCAGTGTTTTTTACTGGAAAGTCTGTTACTAAACATCTGCCAGCACGCCACACCTGAGAGAGAGGTATTGCCTGGCAGAGGGAATGTTGAGCTGAGGAGGAGGATTGGGGAATGAGATGGAGAACCCCAGAGTGAATGGAGAGAAGGGGGTACCAGGATTACCCACTTACCTCCTTCATATAAGCCTCCCTCCCCAATTCAAGCTTTGGATCTTGGATTTAAAGGTTGTTGAATGAACGAATGCTTGTGTGTGTTTCTGTGATGTGGAGGTAACTAGCTCTCTGCTGCTTTGTGCTGCTTCCTATCTGATGTGTCTGAGGTTTATGGTAGCGCATCATAGCTCAAACACACCCTTTGTCTTCTCTGCATCCTGAACTACCATGCCCTATACCCATCGTGACTCTTACAGATTTGAAGCGGTTTCTCGACCTCACTCTCAGTCACTTCAATCTCACCATGCAACAGTGCGTCTCTTTCATCTCAACTCTGTTCCCTGTTGACCTTTAGGGTTAACAGCTTCCCTCTTTTGAAAATGTTCCTAGGGCAGATCTATTATTCCCCCTGGAGAAGAGGTGTTTAGCTTCAAGGTTTGTATCCAGTTTTGCCCCTCACAACCATCTCTCTCTTCTACCTTTTAGAATTTAAGACCCACGTATATCTCCAAAGGAAGCAGTCTCTTACTGGTGAGTGGGTCACAAGTAGAACCTGAGCCAAGCAACCAACTCTATATGTCAGGTGGGTTTTGATGCTCCTCCAAGAACTGGAAGTCAGAGGCTGTCATCACCTAAGTTAAAGCCAAGCCTGAGGTAGAGGTCTGCAGACAACCATGCATTTGAAGATCTCAGAAAACAGGAATGCAGTATCTGAGTAGAGGAAGAGGGAAAAAAGAGAAGCGGATGGAGGATATATTAGGAATTGGGCATGGCTCTTTGGCCACCTAGCCTAACTAAATCTCTGAGTTCTGGGTCTAGTGTGAAATCCTGTATGGTGGAGGGTAAATGAGAAAGACATTGGACATCAATTTCCTGCCTCTGCATGCAGGCACATGTGCATACACATCCACACAAGTACAATATACCACACACATACATACTATATATGCAGGTATATACACATATATTTAATGTATTCCAACCCATTTTAGTTGGTATTCTAATTAGTGCTCAAACTATTTGATCTTTAGCCAATGAATGATATTCACATTGGTTCCTGAAGGTTTTTTGGTGCAACCCCAATAGTTTTTGTTGCATCTTTTCTTTCTGGTATGATAAAATATTCTAAAAGTTTCTGGAGGGATGGGAATGTTCCCATCTGTGTCTTCTAATACTGTAACCACCAATCACATGCGGCTATTCAATTCTGGAATCTAGTTCTTCTTGTATAACTGATGGAAACATTTAGATACCAAATTTGTCTACTATAGAGTTCAGTCCTTATTGGAGCATTGCAAAGGCTAACTTCCTCTAACCTCAGAGACTCCCGTAAGACACTGACTTACGAGCCTCGCCCCAACTTGCGTATGCCATGACGCTCAGAAGTCTGCTTTGAAGTTGTTTCAGTGTTGCCCTATGACTCTGACGAGCAACTACGTTTGGGAAATTCCCCTGTCTTACTCAGATTGCTGGAATGCAAAGTTTGTTTCGAAGCTACGGTTCATTGAAAAGCACCCCAGTGAACCACAAGTGCATCTTTGGCTCCACATGGCCAGTTTTAGGATTTGGAGGAACAAAACCCCCTGTTGGTTATGTCATCAGGAGTGACAGGTGCTTGTAAAAACCTTCCTCTATCTAGCTCAGTACAGGCCTCTGGTTCTCCGTCATTCATAGTTAAGAAGAGCCCAAGGGCACTAGGGAGATGGCTCAGATGATAAAGTGCTTGCCCCTTAAGCTTGAGACCCTGAGTGCACCCTTCAGAACATGTGTGAAAAGCAGGGCATAGTGGCACCTGCTTATGATCCCTGTGGGTGGGATGGAGTAAGGAGGGTGAGACAGGCAGATTCCTAGGGCTTGCTGGCTAACCAGCCTTGTTGAATCAACAAGCCCAGATCTCTGTAAGAGACCATATTTCAAAAGGCAGACACATACCGACCTGGCAGGGGAAATACCATGACCTGTTGCGGGCTACTTGATCGCACTGTGGAACATGAGACTGTGAATAAAACTAACCTTGGGACAGGAGGCAGAGCCAGTCACTAGTTGACAGGAATTAGCCATAGCAAGTCAGGCTAATCCAGGAAGACACAGAAGTAAACAGGGAGAAGTAGAGCAGGACTTGGAGTTTTGGGGTCTTTTTAGTGTGGGACGCCTGGAGAGACACTCTCTTGCTGGGTTTCAGGCCAAAATGGAAGGTTAGCTGGTTGCTTCTCAGCTTCTCTGGTCTAGCAGGTTTTCACCCCAACATCTGACTCCTGAGTCTTTTTGGTTAATAGAATCACAGAGACTTGATTAAAAACTGCATTTGGCAGCCACAGCGCAGTCAGTGATGGCAGGTAGGGAATCCTGACAGACCATGGTATGAGCAGCCATGGGGCCACAGTAAGAACATAAAATATCAGTAGATTAATATACAACCGCTTAGTTGACAGCAAAACAATTCCCACAAAAGTGGCTTTCCCAGGGTGGGCTAATCCATGACACTCCAGGTATGCTGTCTTCTACAGTTTCCCCAAATTCAGGAAACTCAGCCATATAATTTGTAGTAGTGGTGTGTGTGTGTGTGTGTGTGTGTGTGTTAGGGAAGAGTGTGAAGACACACATATAAAGAATAGCCTGCATCAAATTTTCCCTAAAGGGGGGGACACTGTCTTTATTGTACTCTGTAAAACAAAACAAATGAACAAACCCTTTTCTCAGACAGAGGATACTAACTAAAACCATCTTTCAGGTTGCTCAGTATGTAAATATCCCCATAATATATGACCTTCCCCCACACAAAGCACTGATGTTGGCCCATCAGCAGCACAATGAACTCCTATAACAGGAATAGACACCATAGAAAGCCTTCCATTCCCTACCAATGATGACTTTGGCCTTGGCCCTGGCAGGGAAGTAGCAACATATTGTTCACAGAGAGGGGTCTCAGATTCTCTGGGTCCCTATCTCAGGAATATTAAGTACTAGCCATGTGTCTTTGGGGAAGTTATATAACCTCTCTGGGCTTCAATTTCATCAACTACAAAATGTGAATAATCCTTTCCTATAGTGGCACCTTCAGGTTATTATCAGGAGTGTTTGAGCTAAAATATAAGTAGTAAGTCCTCGATAAACACGAATTGGTAAAGACCGCTATTACCACCCAATGTCATTAAGGTTTTCTCATGCTTTTTCCCACTCAAGTGGACCACTTGATCATGTAGAGCCCTAACTCCCCCAGCTTCTAGAGGTTGAGTGTAGATTTCCAACTGGATACTGTTAGCCTTTCACTGCACCCTGAGAGCCAGTTTAAGAATGCTATGCTCTCTCCAATCCAGGGCTGGGTCAGCTAGGGCTCATGTGCCAAATCCATCAGTGGTTTATTGGGGAGTGGGGTGGTTTTATTTTGTTTTTTGTTTGTTTGTTCGTTTGTTGTTTGTTTGAGATAGGCCACAAGTGGGCTTTGAACTCCTTATGTAACTGAGGGTGACCCTGAACTTCTCATCTTCCTGCCTCCACCTCCCTAGTGCCGGGGTGACAGGCATAGGTCACTACATCCAGTTTGTGTAGTACTGGGGAGCGAACCCGGGACTCCATGCATGGAGTTGTAGGCTAACACCCTACCTACTGATATACATCCTCAACATGGCAGTCTATTTTCTTAAAAATAAGACTTTGTTCAGAACATAATCAGATCTTATCAATAATACATTGTATTATCTGGTTATTTTAATGGTATAATGCAAGAGTTGAGAAGTAAAACCTGGACAATATACTATTTTCCCTTTTAAAAGAGTTTATGGGTCTGGCAGTACGGCTGTATTGGTAGAGTGCTTGCCTAGCATGCACAACCATGACACCAGCTCTGTGTAAACCAGATGCGGTGGAGTATGCCTGTAATACCAGCACTGAACAGGTAGAGGCAGGAATCAGAAACTGAAGGTTATCCTTGGCTATGCAGTGAGTTCGAAGCCAGCCTAGAGTACATGAGACCATGTTTCAAAAAGAGAAAGAAGATTTTAAAAAGACAAAGTTTGCCAGCTCCTGCTCTATTGTATTCTGTATTGCAGCCCTTCAGGGTGGGTTATCGATCACTCAGGAGGTCACTGCCATCTCTTTTCATTTGTTAAATTGTCCCAAAGTATCTACCATCAAGACACTAAGTTTACCTTCTACAGACACCAATTTACATTATTCAGATAAGAATCCAAACTGGACAGTTTATACAGCTCATCAATATCTCAGTCCATTCGATGAACACAGTTTTAGCATTAGGCTAAAAATGGGATTCTTTCTTTCTTCCTTCCTTCCTTCCTTCCTTCCTTCCTTCCTTCCTTCCTTCCTTTCGGGAAATATTCCCATATTGACATATTTTTACTGGGAGTATACTAAAAATAAATTAGCCTTTCAAATAGGAGTGAATATAGAATTATCACTTTCATTTGTCTCCAAAAATATCTTTGACACGTTAATAAGCCCCTAGTGGCGACAGTCATGAGGTGACTATTATGACGGCTGGGGTTTGAATGATTTATGATCTATGCTTTTAGTTCTGAATGTCACAACTGAGTCATGAGATATGTTTAGTCATTTTAGCTGAGTGTGCACTGACCGCTGTCAGGCTCTCAGTGATGAGACTGTGGATACCCACAGAGAACTCATGACTTCATGAAAAGCTCTTTCAGAACAGAGACAGAATGTGACTTGAGAAGACAAGCTCAAACCAAATAAATGACAGAGATGGTTTTTATCTTAGTTGGGGGTCCGGCTTTATTCAACAGCCTTCTGAGAGACAGTCCCACACCCAAAAGTGCAAAGTGAAGAGCAGAAAGTTCTTTTTTTTTCTTTTCTTTCTTTCTTCCTTTCTTTCTTTCTCTCTCTCCTGCCGGCCCACCTTTCTTTCTTTCATTTTTTTTCCCAGAAAGGGTCTCTCTGT
>JAQHUG010000024.1:11511423-11527493 GCA_028555095.1 Dicrostonyx torquatus
CATGAATAGTTTGGGAGAGGGACAATAAAGGCAAGGTCACGCTGTAAAGGAGAGAGTTATCCTGAGCGGCCTTTGAACGGTGATGGTGTGAAAGCCTGTTTCTTCCTCGCGCCTCCGGGAACACATTTGGGGAAAAACACCAGTTTCTATGTTGGGGCAACGGTCCCCGACACCCTTCAAAACACACCCCATGGCCTAGATTAGCCAGACCCCACTTCCTACAGTTTCCACTATTCCCCAACAGCAATATCAGATTATGAATCCATCAAGGGCTTAATGTATTGATTAAGTCAGAGTCCTTATGATCCAATAACCTCGCAGTGAGGACCAAACTTTCAACACATGAGCCTTTTGGAGGACATGTCACATCTGAAATAAAGCACGCCCCTCTGTAGTGCTTTCTGTCCGTCATATGCAAAGGGAGCTTTCAAAACCATGCGGCTACACATCTCACTGTGTATTTAAAGCTCACCTTGGTTTCGGGGATCGGAGCCCAGCCTTCTTAACTCTAAGGATGGCAATGGGATGTGATGTGTACTCAACTATCTAGCATGATTCTCTTAGCGCTTAACCTGCACCTCTTTACTTGATGCTTTAGCAAGACAGGATTATTTCAGTCTCCATTACTGATTAAACTGCTTCTTGACCCTGGACCTTTTAAGTATTTTCTCAGATCAGAATGTATTGAACTTGTTTGTCTCAATAACTTGATTATGAGTATTATGAGAGCAAGAAATGTCCATGTTCTTACGGCAGGCACTCAATACATAACAAATGAATGCACGAATATTCCTAGGAAGGAATAATGCCCCACTGGATATGCTCATATATAAGTGGCAGCCACTCAGAGGGAAATTTGCCAATGTTATTATTAAAGACAAACTGAAACAAGGTACACTGTTTTTTAATCTAGAAATTAGTAGAGTTGCTAGGACTGAAGGCCACAGGGGTCTGATGCATGGAAAAATAATAAACTGGAAGTACCAGAGAGGGATCTTGGCAATGTGGGACTAGAAGTTTCAGATGCTAATTTAGCTGGGGCTGAAGTGATGGCTCAGTGGATAAGAGAGCTTGTTGTTCTTGCAAGAAGACGTGAGTTAGGCTGCCAGAACCCATGAGACATCAACAATCACAATCCTGGAGTTCCAGGAGCTCCAGTTGTCTCATCTGGCATCTGTGGGGACACACACACACACACACACACACACACACACACACACAGAGAGAGAGAGAGAGAGAGAGAGAGAGAGAAACCTTTTAAAATATTTTATTATTTTATTTAATGTGTGAAGATATTTTCCTTACATGTATATCTGAGAACTGTGTTGAGTGCTTGGTGTCCAAGAAGACCAGACGAAGGCATCAGATATCCAAAAACTGGAGTTACATATGGTTGTAAACTGCTGTATGGGTGCTGGGAATCAAATCCAGGTCCTCTGGAAGAGCAGCCAATGCTATTAACTTCTGAGACATCTATCCAGTCCCCACATACAATATTATTATTCAGAACTTTTTTCTTTTTCCTATATATGCTTCTGAATCTTGAAAACTTTCTGCAAGAGGCTGGAGAGATGGCTCAGAGGTTAAGAGCACTGGCTGCTCTTCCAGAGGTCCTGAGTTCAATTCCCAGCACCCACATGGCAGCTCACAACTGTCTGTAACACCAATTCCAGGGCATCTGACTCTCACACCAATTAACATAAAATAATAATAATAAAATAAATTTAAAAAAGAGAAAACTTTCCACAGTAAGTAAATTTAATGTAAGAAAAAAGCTAGTCATGTTCTATTTATCAAAAAGTTGATACAATAACATTGTGTATAGATATATGACCAGAAAGAAAAAGTGAAACTGCCTACGGAAAAGAGGGAGTTAGCAAGAGCAGTGGGAGGTGTGATATGGGGTAGAGAGATATGGAGAGAATATGCTCAAAATACACATATTTTAATACACTTAAAGAATTGGAAAAACACTCAGACGCCATGGACTACTGTCCTGGTCCGCTCAGCATCTCTGTCCCCATCCTTCTGTCCACAACACTAGCCCGCTTCTCAGCTCTAGATGCTGGTCCTCAGCTTCAGGTGGTTCCGACACAAATCAGAAGATTTTCTCTTCTAATAATTTGAGTCTGGATTGGAGGTTCAAAGGGATAGGAGGTGTTTAAAAGTTATTCATCAGTACACAGAGCAGCAGAGATGCAGTTACAGGACTTTTATTGCTAAGATCTCTGTAACTATCATGGTTCCTCCTTCTTCCTCTTCACCACCAGATATTCCTTAAACTCTGTAAGCTATTGCCATGTAACTCCATAAATATTCTTTATTTAAGCTAGTGTCTGTTACATGCAGCAAAAAATTTAGCTAATCCAAATACTAATAAAATACAAAGAATGTTCACAAGATTAAGCACGATTAATAAAAACTCAGAGAGGGAAATTTGGGTTCAACCTGAAGATCTGAAAAGCAAAACAGCCAGCCACTGGCTCTTACCTCGACCTCAGTCTGAAATCATGATCCTGCCTTCTGGAATCTCAGAATGAGACTGTGTCTGAGAGCAATCTCCCCTGCCCCCATCTTAAATTCCTCTCTAGGGCTGGGATTAAAGGCATGCACCCAATTTCTATGTCAACTAGTGTGGCTACTGGGATTAAAGGTGTCCTTCATTATGCTACTGGGATTAAAAGTGTGTGTTATCATAATCTGGTCTGTAAGGCTGACCAGTGGGACTCACTGTAAACTTAGCCTACATGGTGAGCTCCAAGGTCAACAAGAGATCTTGTCTCAAAATATATAGTAGAGAGGGATAAGACAAAAACAATACTTGGTGTCAATATTGGGTCTACACAATGCACATGGGTAAGTGCACATATAAACAAACAAATCAAGCATTTTTCCCAAAATAATTTATAAATTTAGCCTAAGAGCATCAAAATACTGGAAATTGAATTAGTGCTATAGCTTAGTAGTTGAGTACTTGCCTAGTATGTACAAGGTCCTGGGTTCAACCACACCACAGAAAACAAAAATTAGCCATAAGTAAAGCATTTGCTGTGGGATAATCCTTCTGTATGCTGTGAATATGTGCTGCTGCGCTCATTGATTGATAATAAAAGTTGCTTTGGCCTATAGCAAGGCAGAATAAGACGAGGCAGGAAAGCCAGACTGAATATAGAGAGAAAGAAGGTCAGAGTCAGAAGAGAGATGAGCAGCTTCTGGGGAAGCAAGATGTTAGAGAACAGGTAAAGCCATGAAGCCATGCAGTAAAATGTAGATTAATCGAATGGGTTAACTTAACTTGTAAGAGCTAGTTAGTAATAAGCCTGAGCTATAGGCCAAACATTTTGTAATTAAGATTTTTGTGTGATTATTTGGGACCAGTTGGTCAGGACAACTTCTGATTACAAACATTTCTATAGTCATAAAATTAGCTTGGCTCTTCAATCTTTTTTTTAAACATTTACTTATTTTTCATGTATAGGGGTGGTCACCAGTACATGTATATGGAAGTCTGAAGACAAACTGTAGGAACTGGTTCTTATCCTACCATAAAAGGGCCCCTCGGATCAAACTCAGTTTGTCACACTTGGAAGCAAGGGCCTTTACCCTCTATCTTAGTTATTTTTCTGTTGCTGTCATAAGACATCATGACCAAGGCAACTTCTAGAAAGAGTTATTTGGAGTTTACAGTTTTAGAGGATTAGAGTCCTTGGTGGCAGAGTGGAGGTAGCAGGTGGCAGGCCATTAGAGCAACTGAGAGGACATATCTCATAGTTCAAGCTTGCCTAAGGTCTCGTGCCTGGGAATGTCACAAGACTTTGGAAGTGTCAAAGTCTGTACCTCTGCCATCACCTCCACTCACGAACACTTTCTCTGACAAGGCCACACTTCTAATCCTTCCCAAATACTAACTGGGGATCAAGTAACTCAAACACATGATTCTATGGAGCCATTCTCACTCAAACCTCTACCCTACATGGTGAGCTCCAAGGTCAACAAGAGACCTTGTCTCAAAATATATAGTAGAGAGGGATAAGACAAAAACAACACTTGGTGTCAACATTGCACATGGGTAAATGCACATATAAACAAACAAATGGAGCCATCACACTGGCTCCATAAAATTAGTTTTAAAATCTCCTTTCTATAAGACTTCTTCCACATTTAACTGTTTAAGAGCTGATCATTTAGAACGTGTGCTATATAAGCCTATTTGCTGTTGTTGCTGTTTGCTTCATTTTAATTCATTCTTTCCCTGGGGAAAAAAAGTAATGAAGCACAAAGTATTATTTTCAACATTTTTCATAAAGATTTTGTAGGAAGGGTTATATTGGTTAACATATAGCTTTTCTTTAGAATTTGTTTAGGTGCTACTGGGCACTGAGGAAGCATTAAAGACACTGTCCTTGCTCCTAAGATCTCATCCCGTAGACAGAAAAAAACCCTGTATACAATGAAGCCAGCTACTATTGTGCAGAAGACATTTAGACATCATGAAAGGAGCATGGCCACATAGGCATAGTGCACAGGACTTTATAAACAGAGACCTGTAAAGGGCAGAACACAGTGCACACTGGAAAAGTTATCACAGAAATTCTCAATAAATACTGAAGCTTGAGCCAATGATCAAAGACTAAGTGGAGTTTTAACATGGAAAGAAGAGAGAAAGAAGAGAAACATGGAAGGAATAGAGGGAGAGAGGGATGAAGAGAGGGGGAAAGCAAAGAAAATTCTGCACCAACTACTCAGGAGGCAGGAGGATCATAAAGTCAAAGCTTGCCTGGGCTACAGAGTAAGTTTGAGGCTATTCTGTGCAACCTGGGGAGACCCTGTCTAAAAAGAAGGTTGGGAATGTAGCTCGGTGGTGAAGTGCTTGCCTGGCACGTTCAATCCCTAGTGGCCCTTAGTTTAAAAAGAAGCAAAGAAAATTCTACACAGGTCTGAAAAGTGTAGAAAGCCTGGGGCTCATCCACACTTTTAAATGAAATGTTTGAAGGTTTAAAAGCATAGGGAATAATATACTCTTTTGTTCTCTGCACACAGCTCTGTGAAATATTAACTCACTGTCGTCGTATTTGCTTCAGGCCTACTTGTTAAGCAGAGAAACACCACAGATTCAGCTTTGCCATTCACATGCTCTGTCGTGATCCTTGCTTCCTCACTTAAAGTCCCTACTATCCCATATGCAGAGATTATCATCATACCTGTTTAAAATGCATCTCCTGTATGGAAATGTTAGCATCTGTGGCGTATCTACCACCTCCTGCTTTCCACTCAGCGTTGTATTTTTTAGATGCATGCATACTCAAGTTCTGGTTCTCACTCAGTTATTCATTTACTTATCTGCAGCACTGGGAACTGAGTCCAGGTCCTCAGGCATGCTATCTGGGTTTAACTAAATTGTGACCACAAGACAATCTCCACATTTACTCTGTTGATGGAAATTTACATTATTTGGGGGTAATTTTTCCATTGCGGGTGTTGCTTTGGTGAACATGCCCATGCCTTCTTTGCATCTGAGGAAGAGTTTCCTTTAGGATCACGTGGAGTAGAGTTGCGAGATTGTAAGATAAGAGCATCTTAACAGATCTTGCTAAATTGTCTTCCAATTTGTAAGACCTCCAAGTAGTGTGTATAAAAGTTCCCAGGTCATCTTTGGAATTCTGCTGATTACACCAAAGGCCTGGAGCTGCCAGCAGTCTCTGAGAACTAGCTGTATGTGGAGATAATCATCTGTGTTGGCTTCACCAGGAACTATTCAGCCCAAGCTAATGGGAGACATCAAACCTCTGGAAGGAACTGAAGAGCAGAGAAAGGATTGATGATCATAATGCATGAGGACTAGATGAACACCCTACTGATTTTTGATCCCAAGTGTGTTAATATAACAAAACTCAGCAATCATGGCTCAGTAAATGTTTAATTGGCCAGGACTAATGTTAATTATGATCTGCTTTTGGCTTTCACTTCTTTAAGCTTCAATTTTCCCACCGATAAACTGTGGATGATAATATAATTTATGAAGTCATTCTAAAGCTAAAATGAGACAAAACTGTGCAAACGTTTATATATTTTAAAGAGCTATGCCAAATAAGCTATAGGAGAAAGCCGTTTCCAGGCTGCAATTTCTTTGGCACAACTGAATGACATTTTGGTGGCTCAAGAGAACTTCCAGGTTTCTTGCCATTCTTCCTGGGACCCCTGCAAATTCAGAAATCCAACTTAACAGTGTTCCATGTTGGTTTAAGTAAGAAATGTCCATCAAGGGCTCAGGAATTAGAATAGTTGTCCCCAGTTTGTGGCATTGTTTGGAAGTTTTAGTGGATGGGGCCTTGCTGGTGAAAGCATGTCATTGTGGGCAACCTTGGAGGGGTTGTACAGCCTCTGGCCACTTTCTCTGCTTTGTGCTTGTGTTTAAAGATGTGACCTCTCTGCCAGGCGGTGGTTGCACACGCTTTTAATCCCAGCACTCCGGAGGCAGAGGCAGGCGGATCTCTGTGAGTTCGAGACCAGCCTGGTTTACGAGAGCTAGTTCCAGGATTGGCTCCAAAGCTGCAGAGAAACCCTGTCTTGAAAAACCAAAAAAAAAAAAAAAAAACCACAAAAAACAAAGATGTGATCTCTCAGCTTCCTGTTCCATGCCTGCCTCTTGTTGCTGTTAATCCCACCAGTGGAGAATAAGACCACTACCACAATTTAAATCCAAATCTGGCCAGGCGGTGGTGGCGCATACCTTTAATTCCAACACTGGGGAGGCAGAGACAGGTGTATTTCTGGGAGTTCAAGGCCAGCCTGGTCTACAGAGCGAGTTCCAGGACAGGCTCCAAAGCTACAGAAATACCCTATCTCGAAACTCCTCCTCTGCAAGAAGAAAAAAAAAAATCCAAATTTGAAGCAAACTTTAATTAAATACTGGCCAGGTCGATGGGCTCTGGCCAGGTCCATCTCTGGTTCCCCAGAAAAATGGCCCCAAGTCACAGTTTGTAGCAGCATCAGGTCCAATCAGGAGCAAGCATACATCCTGATAAATTTCCTACCTACATACCTCCTGCCCAAATGTTATCAAGCACAACCACTGCAGAAGGGTCAAACAAACTTGTTTAGGGTAGTGAAAACACAGGACTTGCTAGCTCCCATAAAAACAAAGCCTCCAGCATTTCAGGAACTGTTTGTCCTTGGATAAGGAACTTGTAGATCAGAGATATTTCTGCTTCATAGATCTCTAAGGCACAGGAACTAAGCCTTAAAATGTAAGTTTGGCTCTCACACTGCTATACTTCCCTGTCATGATGGACTCTCCTGCTTCTGGAGCCATAAGTCAAACTCTCCCACAAACTGATTTTGATTATGGTGTTTTATTATAGCAACAGAAAACAAAAGTATTTAATATAAGAGTTGGTACCAAAGAATAAGCTCTTGTGGTAATGAACTTGACAATATCACTGTTTTGGAAGAATGTGGAAAACCTTGGAGCTTTGGATTAGAAAAGTGGTCAAATGTTTCAAATAGAGCTTAAGTGATGGTCCCAGTAGGAGCCTGAAAGTTGTACTGCAGAGGCCTGGTTCAGCACATTTCAGAGGGAAGCAAGGATTTTAACAGCAACTGAGCTAGAGGTCATTCCTGTGAGAGTTTGGCAAAGAATGAGACTGCCTTCTGTTCTTGTCCTAAGAACTTGCCTGAGATTAAACTTCAAAGTAATGGACTAATTTATTTGGTGTAGGAAACTCAAGACAGAATAATAATGAATCTGTGATGTGACTATTACTGAATTCCCTTATGCTGGTCTTCTGTAAAAAAAAAAAAGAGCAAATGGTCAGAAATAAATACAAACAATACAGTTTGGAGAGAAACAAACACAAGTAAGCTTAATGCCAAGGTGAAAGTATGTGAGGTTGTAACCATTAAGGAAAGGCCTACTATGTGCTGGAATAAAGTAGGGGGCTGCGCTCAGGGCAAGACCCCACCCAGCTAAAGATCTAAAGAGCTTTTAGCTCCTGAAAAGTAACTGCTGCAAAAGCCACTGATAATGCTGCATAAGAGGTCTGCAGCTGCACATCTGCGAAGGAACTTGGCAGTGCCGTCCACGTGGTGCTGGCGTTAGAGGCACAAAGGGTCCAAGAGTTAAGGGTCATGGTTCTTCCACTGCAGTTTCAGAGAGCTTCTGAAGTCAGGCAGTATGTGATAGAAGTGCCCCCGTGTGATGCTTCCCTGCCAGGATAGATTCTTATCCCACTGGGATCATAAGTCAAAAGAAACTCTTTCTTCCATAAGTTACTTTTGGTCATGGTATTTACCACAACAGCAAAGAAAAGTAACTAAGATAGCCACAAAGAAGATAGAGTTGTTGAGCTGGGCAGTGGTGGCACACACCTTTAAATTCCAGCACTGAGGAAGCAGAGGCAGGTCGATCTCTGTGAGTTCAAGGACAGCCAGAACTCTTTCACAGAGAAACTCTGTCTCAAAAACAACAACAACAAAAACGGTAGTTGTTGAAAACTAAGTATTCTTGGCAGAACATGGTAGCTGGTGCGTGCCTTTAATCCCAACACTTGGGAGGCAGACACAGGTGGATCTCTACGTTTGAGGCTAGTATGGTCTATAAAGCAAGTTCCAGGACAGCCAGGCCTACATAAAGAAATCCTGACAGAGGAAGGAAGAAGGAAGAGGAGGAGGAGGAGGAAGAGAGGGGAAGGAAGGAGGAGAAAAGAAAGAAAGGCATGCTTATCTCTACCTTCAAAGAATATCAAAGAGGAACTCATTTGTGGTATATGAGGTATGGTGGTTTGGATAAGAATGGCCCCGGTAGGGTCATAAATTTGAATGTTTAGTTAGCAGAGAGTGCAACTGTTTGAAAGTATTCTGAGGATTAGAAAGTGTGGTCTTGTTGGAAGAAGCCTGTCACTGGGGTTGAGCTTTGAAGTTTCAAAAGCCCATGCATTCCAGGCCCAATCTCTGCGGCTCCCTGAGGGTTAGGATGTAAAGTTGTAGCAGAGAGTACCCAAGTCTGTATTTCATTCTGCCACTTCCTCATTTTCCCTAACATTTTAAAGGTCATCTCAATTCCGATCTAGCTAAATCATTTCCCGCTCCTCTTATTTCTCTTCTCTATTTAGATGGTCACTACTCTTCACCTAATTTTCATATTGAAGAAATCTAGAAAACATTTGCTTTTTCTTTTGTCACAGATTGGAGTGACAATTATTTTTCTTTTGTGCTAACATTTCTTTTTCCTTTTTGATATTGCTATTGATTGAACTCAGGGTTTCGACTCTTTTCAACTGGAACCTTTGAAACCTGAAGCCCCTGTTTATTCATCTCAATAGCCCCTTACATTTTTTTTTTCAATGTCAATTTTTTTATTAACCATTAGAACAAAAAAAAATCTGAAGAAAGGGTTCCATGAGTGAAACAATACATTGGAGTCAAATTCAGAAATAATACTTTTTTTCTAGTTTAGGAAATTTGCCCAAAACCCGGCCACAATAGCCCCTTACTTAAAAGCAAGTCTGTTCATCATTCTCTCCACTGTCAAACTTCAGTCAAAGGACAACCACCATTTTTATTTGTATTACCAAGATTTATCCTCCTATATATTATATGTCATAATATATATATAATGCACATAAGTATCTATCCTCTTATATATTACATCTGAAGCTGCTACTATCCTAGCACCTCCTGAAATGCCCTCTCACGTACCCAACTGCAACATGCTTAAGGGAAAATCACATTTCTTCTCCTTCTAAGGTCCTTAGAGGACTTCCATTATTTCAATTATTTGGAATTGCAGAAGCACACTCATCAGCCAGGTGTGGTATTAGCAAAAGCGGGTGGGCATGGGGCCAGAGAAGATAATTAAGAAGCTTGCATTCTGATTCAGAAAATAGAATTCAGATGTACAGGGGGCTGGAGAGATGGCTCAGCGGTTAAGAGCATTGCCTGCTCTTCCAAAGGTCCTGAGTTCAATTCCCGGCAACCACATGGTGGCTCACAACCATCTGTAATGAGGTCTGGTGCCCTCTTCTGGCCTGCAGACATACACACAGATGGAATATTTGTATACATAATAAATAAATACAGACATACAGACAGAATATTGTATACATAATAAATAAATATTAAAAAAAGAATTCAGATGTACAGACATCTGGTGTCTGTGTAGGGTAACAGTAAAATGTTTTCCTTAGGCGAGAGAACCCATGAACCCTGGATATTGACTTAATAACTGATTTACAGAAATCTTTTAGGTATAGAGATAGATATGACATACCCATATACAGGTCCATGTTTATAGCTAAGAAAGGCTACTGACACATTTCAAAGATTTATTTACTTTTGTTTATTTTAGAGCTAGAGTCTCACTATAGAACCCTGCCTGGCTTAGAGCTTGCTGTGTAGATCAGGTCGGCTTGGAGCTCCCAAAGATCCACCTGCCTGTTTCCCAGTCCTGGGATCAAGGGCATAGGTCATCATACCCAATCTTTTTTCCTTGAGATTGTTATTATTATTATTATTATTATTATTATTATTATTATTGTGAGTGTGTATGCACAAACGTGCACCTTTGTGAGTTTATACACACCATATTTATGCAGGAGACTTTGGAGGTCAGAAAATGGCATCAGATGCCCTGGAACTAGATTTATAGGAGGTTGCGAGCTGCCATGTGGGTTCTGGGAGCAGAATCTGGATCCTCAGTGAGAACAATAAGCACTTTTAACTGTAGAGCCCCTACTGACACATTTCTTTCATACAGGAGCTTATCTACTTGTAGACAGACACAAAGCAACAGGAGAATTTTCATGAGACTCCTTCCTTTTGTTCCTCATTCCCATGAGGACATTTACTCCAGCTCCACCACCACTTGTTGAACTGTTCTGCTCTTATCAGACACTCAGCTGGGAACGTGCATAACACCAGATGAGTCCTAAATGAACACAGTGTGTCTTTAAGAAACTGGAGGATTAGATCCCAAACTGAAAGTCTGGTTCTAATACCAAGAGGCATGCCTTAGCCCAGATGGGCTTTGCTATGAGCTAGCAAATTGGATCAGTTTCCTAAGACAGAGATCAGGGTCAGTTTGAGAAACAGATTACCTTCTCATTCACCTTGCTCCAATGAGCAGGGAGGAAGATACAACAGAAAAGGCCTGGGATGATATTAGAATCACTTACCCAGACACTCATTTTTAGAAACTCCAATCCTGATCTGTGCTGAATGAATGGGCTACTTTGAGATCTGTAGCTAGCTTCCTTTGCTATAGGTGTGTACATGTATGTGTGTGCATGCACATATGCATGCTAAGGGATGAACAGCAGTCAACACAGCTTCTGTGGTAAGCACAACAGGAGCTTGCTGACACACAAGGTGGGATAATCTACTCTAGAAACACCATCTTGTAACTATATTTATCTGGGTTCAGTTTCGTCCAGCCCATCAGTTCTCAACCTGTGAGTTGTGACCCCTTTGGGGGATGGACTGACCCTTTCATAGGGTCACCTAAGATCATCGAAAAAACAGATACTTACATTATATCTGTAGCAAATTTACAGTTATGAAGTAGCAGCAAAAATGTTATGGTTGGGGTCAGCACACCATGAGGAACAGTATTAAGGGTCACAGCCTTAGGGGAGTTGAGGACCACTGCTCTAGTCCAACAGTTGCCTCAGTTTACATCTTGAATTTCTACCAGGACACAGGTACATCTTCGGAGGCAATTAAGGTGAATTCGAGATTAAGTGACTAATTAAATAGTATGGTCTAATCTACCATGAATAAACAGTCAAGTGTGGTTTATTTAGGTTTTTCCCCCTTTGAGACTGGTCCTTGCTCATAGCTCAGGCTGCCTTCAAACTTGCAATCCTCTTGCCTTGGCCTCCTGACTGTTAGGATTATAGGGGTGCAATTGCACCACCTTCTCTTGGTAATGAGAATAAAAAGACTGTCTTGCTATCACCAGTGTCTCTCTTACCCAGTCTGTGGTCAGTTTACACTTTCCAATATTCCGTTGTCAATTTTCGACACAGCCTTCATCCTTAAGGTTTAGTTGCTTCCAAGAGACGTATCAGTTACCTACTATTTTCAAGTAGGCAGGTTGTTCTTGCTTGGGTAAACTGCCTTTCAAAGGTCTCTCTTGGCATCATTATGAGGCAAAGGTGCTCAGTTCTCAGTTTTGATGGTACGGATGTCCTCTCTGCTTGCTGATAAATTATTCTAGGAACACTAGATGTGTGAGGTCATCTTTTCTGTCTCAGCTCCTTACGACATGCTTCGGAATAGTTCCAGAGCTTTCTGCATGCTAGGCATGCATTCTACTTTAAAGATTACCCCAACCCTAGAACTTTTTCTTGATCAGGACCAGGGGCCAGGTTGGAGCTGAGAATGACATTAGTAATAGCTATATTGATACAATTAATAATAATTAATATTGTATATCAGTTGGACAGTATCAGGCTCAGTTTGTTGAGGCTAGAAAACAATAAATTAAAATTAAAGCTACAATGTATCAGTCAGATAATAGGTAGGTGTAATCCCACATGGTTAACATTGCCCAGAATGAATGTGGAACTCTGAGCCCAATTCTTAGTTCCCAGAGTTTAGAGACTTATTACTAACCAAATGTGTCCAGCTGGGGGAGTGCAGATGAGTTGCACGGAGATCACGATGCAGGAGAATGACTGAAAGGGATTCAGAGGAGACAGTTCTAGAGAGAAACAACAGCAGATGCGGGAAGAAGGGCATCAATGAAGCCAGTACTGACCTCCATAAAGACAACTCTCAGGTTGTGTTTCAGCCTCCTCCTGCTTTCGTGACCTCTCTTTGACACAACATGCTTGCTTCGTTGATCCTTTGTTTGTTTGTTTTACTTTTTTAAAGAGACAATCTAATGTAGCCCAGCCTCAGTCTCACTATGTGGCTGAAGATTCCTCGGAAGCCCTGAGCCACCTGCCTCTACCTCCCGAATACAGGGATCACAGGAGTGTGCCACCACACCCAACACATTGATGCCCTTTGCATAAGTACAAAAGATGGTAAAACTGAATCAATAGTGCAAGACACTTATCTGTGCCAATACTGAGGCAGGAATAAGAACTAGGCCGGAATGGGCATGCTCAGTCACTGGGAGAAGGCACCTCTGCACAGCTGCTATGATGGATCCCAAAAGCCTAGAGGCTGGAGGCTGTGAGCTAGGTATTCCTCTAAATGAAGCCTTGAAAGGTCCAAGGCAATGGCTACCCCACGCTACTTCAGGTCACATCTACACAGACCCCCCTCCCCTTCCTGTCCTTCTTTAGAGAATTCTCTAAGGTTCTGTAGGAACCCATTTTCTGCCCATACTGTATACTTTTTATTATGAGAAACCATCATAATTCACAATTTGAGAGGCTGTCTTTGGGATATTGATACAGCGCACATTAATTCAGCCACCATTTTCCTGAACCTGGGCTCCTGCAGTGACCTAATCCTAACCACATCATATATCTGCTCTTGCCATCTGCCTCCGGTTCATTCTCCAATCCCGGATGGGCAAAAACAAAGTCAGGCTATGGCTGTGTTGAAACCCGTTACTAGTTCTTCTCATTCTCAGAAAACCCAAATTATATTTCATGACTCACATTTCTCCATTTTTACTCTATTTTCTTTTCTTCTGACCTAAGTTCTTGATGATGAGCCTGAGTCATCCCACTTTATGTGGTGAGGAAGACTGAACCCAGGACTCTGTGGTAGGCAAGCATCTTACCAGCTTCACTACACACTCCTTGCCTTTGCCTGCTCCTGTTTAGCTCATCTGCTGCTACAAACTGAACAACTTCGGGCTCTTTGGCTGTGGTCTTTCCATTAGTTTTCTAATACTATAACAAAATACCCAAGCCAGGATAACATTATAAAGGAAATTGATTGATTTAGCTCAGCACTGGCTCTGGTGAGGTCCACATGGCAGATAGTGAGAATATGGGTAGGAAGAAATAATCACAGTTCAAAAATAGGAAGCCAGATAATAAAACATATGTGACTTGAAAGCTAAACAGGGGCTATCACAAGGGGGAGGAAGGGGGACCAGCAGGAGTGGGCACCATAGCAGGGGAGAGAATTTGGGGAGAAGGATCATTGAAAACAAAGTGTGTATAAAACACCATAATGAAAGCTATTACAAATGCAAATTCAAAACAATTGAAAGAAAGAAAAGAAATGCATTTTTTGACATGCAGGTGTTACCTACCTGTATTCCCAACACCCAGGAAGCAGAAACAGGAAGATCAAGAGCCCTTGTCATCTACAAACAGATAAAAGAAAACATCCTTTCAGATATTGCTTAAAACAAGCTGTCTACCAACTATACCAGCTATAATAATAAAAAATATATTAAAGTGTAACTGTCCCCTCTGGAAGCAGTTCTCAACCTTCCTAGAGCTGTGACCCTTTAATACAGTTCCTCATATAGTGGTGACCCCCATCATACTATCATACTATTATTTTCATTGCTACTTCCTAACTGTAATCTTGCTGTTATGAATTGAAATGTAAATATCTGATATGCAGGATATCTGATATGTAACACCCGTGAAAGGGCCATTCGAACGCCAATGGATCATAGCCCACATGTTGAGAACCAGTAAATTAAAGCCTTGTACTAGACCCCAGCTCTTATACTGAGAGTCTGTCACTGTTCACACACCACTCTTCTGCAGGAGCACATCTCTAACATAAGGCTCTTTGGGGGAACAAACCACACCTAAGCCATAGCACTCCAGTGGACCACTGTCTTAGAGAGGTTTTTATTACTGCTGTGAAGTAAGACCAGGGAAACTCTTGTAAAAAAAAAAAACCAAAAAAACAAACAAAAAACAACAACAACATTTAACTGAGGTGGTAGCTTACAGCTTCAGAAGTTCAGTCCATTATCATCACAAAGGGGAGCATGGCGGCTTGCAGGCAAATGTGGTGCTGCCTACATCTTGGCCAGAAGGCCACAGGAAGTCTACTGATACTGTCACACTCAGTGAAGCTTGAGAAAAGAAACCTCAAAGCCCGCCCTCACAGTGACATACTTCCTCCAGCAAGACCACACCCACTCCAATAAGGCCAAACCTCCTGATAGTCTCACTCCTGTTGGGGGCCATTTTATTTCGAATCCCCACAACCACTATCTGCATGGGGCTAATTCTTTGTCTTTTAAGTACTAGCTTAGATATTCCTCCCTCTCTGAAGACTGCTGTAACTTGCAAAGACTGGATTCAGGGCTCTCCTCTGTGACTTCAGGAACCATGGTATATAGGGCAGGTGAAATCTTGGGGATAAATTTACAAGTAGCACAGAAACATTAACCTGGGTGGTAAATATTGTAAATATAATAAGGGACAATATCTTACATTATCAGAATTTTCTCAGGGAACATACGGTAGGAGATAGAAAACTGCTGCTCAGTGGTTTGCTGGGGGTGATATCCTCCCAATAGAAACAGGAGATAAGCACTCTCAATGCAGATACAGGCACTCCAGTCAAACCCTAGGCATTTGGATATAGGTCTCTGTGTGATGTCATATGCCTGCCAGCAGTACTGACTGTGGGATGCAGAGATATTCTAATACATGGGGACTGTCCCACACAGGGAAACTGTTCCACCCCAAATGCTAACAAAACCTTCTTTGAGGTCCACTGGGTTAGGAGATATGTAAATCTGGGAGCTGAATTGCTTAGAACAACTCACACAGCAAAGGCTGAGAAACAATACCTGAAGACTCCAAGCTCCACCCACTCTCAGGCAGGGCTCTGCCTCACCTGCAAATAAATACTTTTAAATATTTTTGTTTTGCTTGTTTTGAGAGGAGGTGTCTTACTTCCCTAGGCAGGTCCAAAACTATACAGTCCAAGTTGGCTTCGAACTTGTGGGTGATTTTCTGGCTCGGCCTTCCTGAGTGTTGGGATTACATGCATGAACCACCATGCCCAGTCTAATAATTTTTTCGATGTTACTAACACAAAGGTGCATGCATACTAAGCAACTGTTTTCTTCCTGAGACACTCTCTAAACCCTGTAAATAAATACTAAGTATGATTTTTTTTAATTTTTT
>JAQHUG010000024.1:11537001-11578153 GCA_028555095.1 Dicrostonyx torquatus
CACAGAGATCTGCCTGCCTCTGCCTCCCGAGTGCTGGGATTAAAGGCGTGCGCCACCACCGCCCGGCATATTGGTAGGTTCTTGATAAGAATAATTAGTCAGGTATTTACTATTTTTAAAAACAAAACCAACCAAACTAAAACCCTAAGAAGTCACTTTGGTAACACATGCCTGTAATCTCAGCACTTGGGAAGTTGAGGCAGCATGCTGGCCACCAGTTCAGGGCCAGCCTGGGCTACATGGTGAGTTACAAGTGAGTGTGGGTTACAAAATTAGACTGTCTCAAAACAAATCCATGAATGGTGTATAAACCTACCTAACTAAAAGGGAAAAAAAATTGAGTCTGTAATTTTTCTAAGGACACCTGAATGTAATAGAGGTATGGCAAATTGACTGCTCTTGTCAGCCATTAATGATGATGCCAGCTAACATTTATGGAGTGCTTATTATCTGGAAGGCACTTTCTGAAAGTTTCCTCCCTAGACCTGCAGCTACTGTGTGAGGTAGATGCAGCTGAAGAAGCAAGTGTAGATAGGGAGGGGGGTTATATAACTTTCTGAAGTTGGTAGATGGCAGCGGTAAAAGCTGAATCGGTTGGAGACTGGATATTGCCATCAGTTGGAAGCACTGTCTCTGTAAACATGGGTACGGACAGATCATGTCCTGGATTTCCAGGGAAGAAACTGAAGTGCACGTTGCCTTCAACATTCAGGTTGTCCTCACGCTTTGAGCTTCGTGTGGCTCTTTGGTGACTCCTCCCTCCAGATAGGCAGCCAGACCTTATTGCTTCCGTTGCCTACAGTGGACATCAGATAATAGGTGCTTGATTCCTGCCCGCCAGATTCTTTCATTACTAGAGACCCAAAGCAGAGCACCTCTGTGGTGTTTGGCACCGTACCTCCTGTCGGCTACACAAAGCTGGTACTTCCTTCTTTGCTACAACCAAGTCATGTGGCGGAGACACACATTTTCCACATTTATTTTGCCGTTAGATGTTTCTGACACATGCTGGTGCTGAGCTGGAGAAAAGTGCATCATGTTTCCAAGAGCCAGGGGGATTCGCTTTGCTCCTTAGGCTGTCGGTGAGCAGGTACTAAAAATGGAATAGTTCTATTAAGTAAATAAGTTAGACCTAATTATAGTAATTCTTGGAAGGTTGGTGTTTTAAGGGATTTTTATTTTGAAAACTCTTCCACCCACTGCAATAACACAGTTATAGAGTGCTGAACTGGGATGTTGAGATTTGCAATCCAGCAGCCGTGCAGCTTAGAAAACGCACTTAGATCTCAGGATTGTTTTGCGTGAGGCTGTTCTTACCATCACAGGTTCTTCTGCTTCTTGGTGCTGAGTAGACTACTTGAGTTTTACCCACCACATAAGTTATTTTCTTTTTCCTTTGGCCATTTAGTCTGCACTGTCTGAGAGCAGTTTAAAAAACAGAAATTAATAATATCTTTTAAGTGTCACATAACTCTGCAGACTTCATCACCCATGAAGCATTTGCACCAGGGTTACCTAGGGACTGCAGGACTGACGCATGAAGTGCTCTGAAATGAAGAAACTTTATGTATGTGTCTTTCTTTCTTTCTTTCTTTCTTTCTTTCTTTCTTTCTTTCTTTCTTTCTTCCTTTTCTTTCTTTCTTTCTGTGAAATGTCTCACCAGGTATGTCCAGCCATGGGCCCCATGTGACTCAGGATAGCTATGTGACCTAACCCAAAATCATAAACTTAATTAGTATGTTATGAAGTGTGTGTGATCTTTTTTCTTTATTAAATTGATTCTGTAGTTTTTTGTTTTGTTGTTGTTGATTGGGACACAGTTTCTTCAGTAGTCCTGACTGTTCTGGAACTCACTCTGTAGACCCAGGGGCCTTGAACTCAGAGTTCCACCTGCTTTTGCTTCCTGAGTGCTGGTATTAAAGGTGTGTGCCACCAGTGGTTCTTGTGAATTTTGTAAATGACTATGTTGTGTCACATGTCAAAAGGTTGGCATGAATGTTAAGCATTATTTACATTCTCAGTGAGGTCCATGACCACTGGTCTGTCTGTTATTTGGAGGAATAGCAATGTCTTAGAGAAACTAGGAAGTCCCATACAGTCATCCTGTTTGCATCTAATATCTTCACACAAGTTGTACCATCTTTTCATAGGCATGGCACTTTTCCAGTGGAGTTCAAATTATTCTTACCCCTGAGTCTTTGCTTTTCTAGGTTTATTGTTGAAAACCTATTATGTAGTCTCATGGCTGTCCCCATCTCTGTGCCAAACCTTCTGTTCCCTTCAGTTCTAGCCCTTTGCCTTGCACTGACCTTATCATCCATTAGGCCTCAGTTCTGGCAGTATGCTATGGCTTGAGTCCTTGAAGCCTTCTGTGTGCTTCAGGGAAAGCCATAGCATGGGTACAGTAAAAACTCAAGGGGCAGTGAGATGGCTCAGCAGGTAAAAAAGAGCCTGCCTTAAAGCTTGGCAACCTGAGGATTGCACATAAAGGTGGAAGGGGGAAACTGACCCCATAGAGTTGTCCCTTACTCTCTACAGACATGCCCAACCACAGCAGCGGCAGCAGTAACAAAGACTTAGGAGTCCTGTGTTAAACCTGATCAACTTTGTTCAACCCAGCAAACTTTAAGCTTAGCCTGGTTATCGGACTCTTTTTCTTTATGAACCTATTGCTTCTCTTTAGGACTAGTGTCTTGTAGGACATGCTTTGGAAATGTTGATATTAATCTTCTTTAAAAAAAAATCTACATGTGTTTGAAAGTCATTGCCTCAGAAATAAAGACTGCAATATGTTTAAGGTGAAGTCTATAGAAACCGGAGACCAGAGGAAATGGTCATGAAGCGGGTTTGGGAGTAATTTCCTAGCAAGCAAGTAAACAAAATGAGATTATCATTTATCAATGATAAAGATCTCATTCCTTGAAGGTGGTGTTTGCCTTCAATCTTTGCTTGGTCATGTGATCTCTGTAAATGCACACTAAATGCATGATTCTGTATTGAAATGAATAATTAGTAAATTCTCTTGAGAAGGGTTTGAACAGCCATCATGCATTGAACAACTGTAATAGAAAAGCAGTGTATTAGGTACTGTGAGTGGTAAAAATGACAGAGTTTGGTACATTGTATTTGTATAGGGATGTGCGCCTACTCTTAGTTGTCAAAGTTTGATACCAAGACTTCACAGGTTTCCTCATTTTCTCACAGCAAACCTTGTTCTAGCCTCAGGATTCCCGGGATTCCACACGCTCCACAGCTGACCATACTGTGGCACCATGGCAATTTAATAAGCAGGGCTCTAGAGCCAGTCTGCCTGCTATTACCATGTACTAGCTCCAGGATACCAGGCCAGTTACTTCATCCCCCTCTCTGTGCCTTAGGTCTTTCAGTTGTGATGGTGACACCTGGGAAAGCGATTTGTCGTGGCCAATTGCTGTTAGTGTCACTGCATATTTTTCCTATTACCCTCACACTAACCTTTGCTTTTGCACTTCCTATCTCTACTTAGACTCTCTTTCTCCCTGCCTGCATCTCTATGGTTTGTCTTTTCATTGCCATCAGGTCTCAGGGTAAATGAGTAATATAACCAAAAAATTACTCTGTTACAATTTAGTGTTTGCAAGTTCAGATGTCACTTTTAATAAGTCTGTCCCTTACCCTCCACCACTTTCTGGGAAAGATCTGTATTTGAGAAAACTGGAACATTTGGGATCTTTCATTAGAAATATAAGTAAATTAGTATTTAAAATTTTGGCACCAAAAGTGAGTAATTATTTGAATGAGAAAAGATGCCAACAAAGGATTGTCATCTTAGAGGAAGGCCCCTTTCCCTAGGATTTAAGCATCTGACTGGAATGTCCCAGTGAAACGGCTCCCGATACCAACCTGACACTCTCCGTGTGGATTGCCTGCCCCGGCAGCTCGCGTCATTCAAGCCTTCATAGAAAGTTCTGCCCTGCTCATGTTTCTGCTTTTCTCATATTAGCATGTGCTACCACCTGTCATGTCTTATAGAGCATAAACTCAGGACGATTTTGCTAGGGCCTAGAAGAGTGACTGATACACGAGTCTCGGGTAGTGTAGGGAATGAAAAAGTACAGCGACACCAGAGGAATGACAGCTACATGAGTGGAAGGGAAGAGAGCTTGTTTCAGACTGGCCTAAGTCTTGGCAGAGGAGTGGTGCTGGGTTAGTCCCGTGGCTCTGGCAGTAGTTAGTGGGTACAGAGCGACTTAGGCATTATAGATCTTAATGCCTAAGTCAGTAGGTTTAATGTCTTTTCCGTATATTAAGCAAGAGTCAAGGGTTACTATATAAACTAGAAGTCATTGTCATTTTACACTAAAGATTTAGTGTCTAATAGTGGGTTTGATACCCCTAATCCAAAAGTCTGAAATACAAAATACTCCAAAATCCAAAGTAGTGTAGCACTGACTGATGTCACAAGTAGGAAATTCAGACCTGCTCATACTGGATGGTTTCAACTTGAATGCAAGTATGCTGAGAAACATTGAGTGACATTGAATAACATTTCCTTTAGGCTGTCTGTATAGGGTGCGTATGAGACAAGGGCATTTCATGTTTAGACTCGGTCCTGTCCCCAAGGCTCACTGTGCATGTGCAGTATTCCAGTGTTTGGAGACAGCCAACCGTATTTTGGTTCGAAGCACTTGATAAGGATTCTCAGCTCTAACACATACACCATGAAGCTCTTCTTACTTTTGAAAATATGATTGAGCTTTTAGGAAAAGGACTTTGCTCACCAGTAGGAATAAAAACCCTTTAAATCCAAGAGATGGAATCCTGTTTTCTTTCTGCAGTTGTTTGGCTTTTACAGTTCTTTTTTTCATCTGGAGGAAGCTGTGTTTTCGTTTGTAACTACCTCAGTCTGAGATTATAGGTTAGGGTTCCTTTGCTACAGTGCTGGCTGCCTTTGTCCCGAAACTGCACGGCTAGTTTTCAGTAAGACATTTCTGTTGTTGTTTTTGTTTAAACTCTTCTTAGGAATCTGAAGATGTAAGATTTTTTTTTTTCTGTATGAATCTTTCACCCTTTGCCTGAAGACTGTCTTCACTGTTTATAGATTAAAGGATACATGCTTAAAACTGGTATCCAAGGCTCTGTCCATTTTGCTTGGTGGTCTCAAAGAACTATCAAGATTTAGATAGCTTGGAGAAGGCAGGGGAAAAATAGTGGTCAGCCTTCCAGGTGCATTAATGATGTGTAAAGATCTGGGAATTAAAGGAGAATATTGACCAGCGTGGAAGGTATTTGGGATGGAACATGGAGAAAGATTTGCTGGAGAAAGCAGGGCCAAACCTGTTAAGAGCAAGGGGTCATGGGTTAGATACAACATGGGCACCGGGAGCACAAAACACTTTCCTATGGGTGTGATGATGCTAGACATGTCCTGTAGTATTCTAACAGTTGAGAATGGAGCTGAGATGAAGGACAGAATAATTGCTAGAGAATCCTGAAGTTGTTACTGATAGCCATTGCTGTTTACCATATTAGCAGGTGTATACGGAATACTTTAAAATATGCTAATAATAAACCTACCACATTAGAATAAATAACATTTTAATGAAAAATAACCTTTTTAAACAAAAAAATAAGGTGTGGCATTGATGTCCATTTTGAAAAGTGAGTTTGTTATCTGGTTAAATAGAACACAGAATTTCAGTTCTGCTTCTTTGGTCTGTGGCAGTGTTTGGGTGAAGTATGAAGAAGATCTGGACTCACATGTGTGTACTTGGAAAAGAGAATAGATTTTTCAGGTGCTTGTGGATATTCTCTTCTAATAGATATTCTGCCACTGCAGCGGTGGCTTCTGAAAGGTTCATTGCAAAGCTAGAGTAGTCTGCATGCTGTTATGTTCAAGTCCCCCTTCTCCTTTATCATTCTGCATGATTTTTTTAATCATCATTCTTTGACCATTTGGAAAAATGCTGGTTTCTTATGTTATCTGGGTCTTCTTCAAATTCCCCAAACAGACTTTTTATGTTCTCTCATTAGAAAGGTCTTGAACTGTATTCCTCAGGAGTCTGATTTTGTTTAGAAGTGCTAGTTGGCTGCCACAAATGCTGTCAGTTGTTTCCTTCATATGAGAGGTACATTTAATTTATTTTCAAGACAATGTCTGACATATACCCAGTGATGAACAACCACCGTTTTTCTGTAGTCGTTTTGAGTAAAACTGTTATACCATGGAAACGTGGCTAGTTCAGCCGTGGTGTGCAGATGTGTCTTGTGTAGACTTCCAGTTCCATCCCATGAAATATGAAAATGGCATGTATTCAGGGTCAAGATGTAATAAAACTCCTAACGCTTATACTCCGACAAGGACATTCTTTTGTAAAAACACGTTTTTCCTCTCTCTGAATATGTGCCAGTGAAGAATACAGTGACTTCTAGTTATTTTGTGTCTACTTCCTTGATTTGTGCTAAGGCACGCCGGCACAGTCACAGTGGCAAATAGCATTTTTGTATTGTACTGAAAATAGTTTTGACTTCCTGGACCAAAAAAACCTCAGGAAGTTTCAGGGATATTGGGGTAAGTGTTTCAGCTTTCTTGCTGTAACAAAACATCTGAAGAACCTACTTAATGAAGGAAAAGGCTCAGCTTGGCTCAGCCTGTGGAGGTGCAACATATCTTGACTGTGGTAGTGTGTGGCAAGAGAGGTTTGTTCTGATTACAGCAGCTGAGAGGCAAAGAGTACCAAGAAGGCTGGGCCCCCAGTCCCCTTTCAGGCTTTGTACAAGGATAGAAGAAATCAGTTCCTTTCTTGAACTGAAGGATTATTAGGAAGATCTGAAAAGTTCTTGCAAAGTGCTATAGATGCAAAGGGGAATTTCTTTAAGGATATTAGACCAGCAGGGCATAGGTGAGGTGTTTGTATTGTTATAAAAATATTTCATGTTCTGACTATAGCATATATGTCTTATAGAGAATAAATAATAAGAAATAAAATAATATCCTATAATAAATATTCATAATGCTATATATTTTCTTCCAGTTTTGAGACACAAATATTTTATACATTTGTTTACTTTTGTATATTTTTAAAAAATGACATGGGCCTGGAGAGATGGTGCTCTGGGAGAGGACATGTGTTCAGTTTCCAGCACATCAGGTAGCTGCTGATCATCTCAGCCCCACTTCTGTAAGCACATGCAGGCAGGCAGGCACTCACACACATAAATTAATATAAATAAATAAATCTTTTGAAAATTACAGCGGAATACCAACTATATATGTGTTTCAGTTACGTAGTTTCTGACAAATGTACACAGCTGTGCGACCCATCTCTCACTAAAAAAGAACATGTCCATACCTTTGTCTTCCCCAGTTACACCACGTGTTAGTGCCACCCCTCCCACTCTACTCTACCCACAGCCACTCTTCTGATTTCTGTCACCATGAAATGTCTTCTGGAACTGGGTGTAAATGGATCACAGATGAGTTACGTGGTAGTGTAGGGGAAGTGAGTTAGCTCCTCACATCTGGACTCTGTCTGGGTTGCTTTTCTCTGCTGCGCTGTGTTCTGTACTTTCATGGCTGCCTCACTGTCTCGCTCACTGTAGTTTTGAAGGTCTGATAGTGTGTGTCTTCTAGCATTGTTCTGCTTTTCAAAATTGCCTTTTCTGTTTACTTCCTTGGCTTTTTCATACACATTTCAGAATCAGTTTTTAAGGTAAACATCAAAGCTTGCTGGAGTTTTATGGCCTAGTGGCCATATCCTGACTGGCACAGCTGACTGAAACCCAGTCAGCTTTTACCAGCTTGTGCATGCACTCATTAAACAAAAAAATCTTGGAGTCATTTTGCAATATTTTATCACATGTTTAGCCTGCTGGGATTTTTGTGTGGGCTCTGCAGATCAATTTATAGAGAATTAAGATCTTACCATAATTGAATCTTCTTGTATGTTAGTGCAATATATCTATTTATTTAGATCTTTTAAAAGCATCATCGATATTTTTTCCCCTTTTTAATTAATAAATTTTATCCTCAGATGATATTACAGCAAGAAGATAGTTGTGGGATACTTATTAATCTTTGTATGAGCCACATTTTCAGTTCGTATTAAAGTCCTTGCTTGCTAATCATGTCTGACTTCCTTTGGCTTAACCTTGTTCATTTTTAGCCCTGAACATATGGACTCCTTTTAAAATTGGCAGAAATGAAAAGACAAGAAAAATGACTATTTTTTAAAAAAATCTACTTTTGTAATGTCAAAGATGAAAACAATGGCCTTATACACTTGGCTTATTTTTATATGTGAGATGTAGTTATATTTATATGTGCACAGTTTGCAAATTTTATCTTCTTTGAGCTTTGGAAGGAAAAATGCACTTGAAGGTTGCTTCATCCTTAGAGGGAAAATAAGTAGCTCAGCTCAGTGGATTGTTTAGAGGAGCCCTCTATATTCTCTTCCACTCTTGCATATAAATAAAAAGGACATTTAAGTAGCATTTCTAATGTAGAACACATATGGGACAACAGTAAAGCTTTAGAATAAAGCATTTAAGACAAAGGTAAGCTGGCTTTCTGGAAACGCTGGTCTTGATTAGTACTTAAAGAAAAATTGGGTCTGCATGTGTGAAGAACTGTAACGTCATGATTCAGAAGAATAAATGTGTGGGCTGGATGGCAAGCCCAGCTGGTGAAGTGCTTGCCAAGCAAGCATGAGGATCCGAGTTCAGATTCCTCCAGTACCCACATAAAAGCCAAGTGCAGGGGCACACTCCTGTGAGCCAGTGTTGGACAGGTTGAGACAGAGGATCCCTGGAGTTTCTGTGGGTTTGAAGTGGGCAAAGATAATTGGCAGCTTTTCTAAGTAGGAGGCATATTGGGAAGTGAGGTAGATAATGTTTCAGAAATCTAAGAGAGAGGTTGGTACCAGTTAAAATTTGCAAGAATGGTCAGATGTTTCAAGAAGCAGAGGCTCTTGTCACCAAGCCTGATGACTTGAGCTTGATCCCTGAAGGTCCCCCTGGTGGAAAGAAACGTGACCTCTGACCAGCTGCCCTCGAACCTCCATAAGCATACCATTAACGGATGAATAAATTAATAAGTCCTTGAAAAGAAGTGGGAACACACTGAGTTTATTCTGTAACACGTTCTAGATTTATTAGTGCCAGTCTTGACTTTTTTACCTTCCTGTGAAGCTGTTAGTTGGTATTTGGTGAGATTTCTTTCTGAATTCTCTACTTCCCACCCCCTCAAAGTTCTAGCTTTTGGGTTTTGTTTTTGTTTTTTGAGACAGGGTTTTTCTGTGTAGCTTTGGAGCCTGTTCTGGAACTTACTCTGTAGACCAAGATGTCCTCAAACACAGAGATCACAGAGATCCATCCACCTGTCTCTGCCTCCTGAGTGCTCAGATTAAAGGCGTGCGTCACTACCGCCTGTGCCTAACTTTTGTGTTTATCATTTTGGTGGTTGCCCATGAAATCCCTACATGCATGTTAACTCTGGTTACTACCTCTGCCCCGTGTGTGTGTATGCTTGTCTTGCTTGTGTCTGCACTGTTCATAAATGCTCCAGATTGTTAAGTGGACCCCAGTCTACAGATGGCAGTGTCTGACGGTTGTCCTCATGCCGACTTGGTTTCTTGGCTTGTTATTTCTCCTGCCATCTTACTCCTTCCCACACTTCCCACACTATTCAATGCTGAAGGGATGTTTGGTAGGGGTTTCCCTTCTATTTTTCCAGTTTCTAAAGTGAGGGACCATGTGAGCCAAACTTAACCCCACCCCCAAATATTCTTATTTTATCTTTGCTTCTGCATTGTAATTTGCTTGAGAACTTTTTTTAATATTTATTTATTATGTATACAATATTCTGTCTGTGTGTATGTATGTCTGCAGGCCAGAAGAGGGCACCAGACCTCATTACAGATGGTTGTGAGCCACAATGTGGTTGCTGGGAATTGGTTAAGGCAATGCTCTTAACCACTGAGCCATCTTTCCAGCCCCCGAGAACTTTAAAAAAAAAAAAAAGATTCTGTGTATTACAAAGAAGCCTGTTGTCAGATTATCTGTAGCTTGTTGCCAATCTGTCTCTTCTCCCTGCTTGAATTGGAAATTTCCTTCTTCACCTCTGGTGTCGTGAAGTTTCACAATATTATGTGGGACTTTAAGTAGAAATACTTGCTTTTCTCTAATCTGAAAGTAACACGTTTTCAGTAGCCGTAGAACGCTGTGAACTGTTATATAGTTCTCACTCTTTCTGTTACGCCATCTCACTTTTATTAGTCTACATGTCTCTTTTTTCCTGTCATAAACTTTTAAACTTTTTATTTGTGTGTATGTGTGTTTTCTGTACATGCATGTCTGTGGATCATCAGCTGTGTGTGCCTGGTGCTCAAGGTGGCCAGAAGAGGCTGTCAGAGCACCTGAAGTAGAGTTATAGAAGGTTGTGAATTACTGCTTCAACATAGGATCCTGGAGGGACATGGTGTATATACCATTGCCTTTTACTTTGTAATGATCATCTTTCCAGAAGTCCCCTCCTTTTTAAAATTTTCCAAATTTGTGAATACCTTTTGTGTAACTTGAGTTTTGACTTCTTTTATGTTTGATTTTTAAAAATTACTCTCTAAAAAAAAATCTATTGAAGTGTCATTTTATGATTTTAGGTTTTGGCAGGTTTAATCTTTGTTGGTTTTGTTCCATGTACTGGCTTTAATTGTGGTATGTTTTTACTTTACTCATCTTTCCTCTGTAAGACTCTGTGACTCAGGTTGTGGGAGCGTGTTTCTTTCCAAAACACTTTGCTTTCGCCCCCTCCAGAAATCTCTCTCCTTTTTATTCTGAGGTGGACTTTTATGTCAGTTTCACAGTTTGGAATCTCCCAGACCTAGTGGATGTCATAGATTGGAACCCCAGATCACAATGAGCAGCGAGCTCATTTTAGATTTTTGCTTGGTTTTGAGTTGAGGGACAGGATCTCACTCTGTGTGCAGGCTACCCTGGACTATGTATGTATCACAGACTGGCCTCAAACTTGCTGTCATCATTCTGACCCCGCCTCCCAAGTGCTGGGATTGTAAACATGCACTGCCATATGCCTGACTTGAGTTTTAATTCTAAAAAGTCCCCCTCCCCCCCATGCTCTTAAAAACCCACGCAGGGATAGATTTTATTGTTAACCTACCTGTGCTTATGAGTAGCCTTTAACAATCGGTTTTTATTGTCCTGAGGGTGTGGTCTCTTCCAGGGACTCTGTTCTAGTATGTAGTTTTGAGTGTTCGCAGACCCCGGAGCACCTCACTTATCTTCCTTCATCCTTTCCATGCTCATCCTCAAAGCCTGTTCTTCAATTGGTTGAAGTTCTACTCTGGTCTTCAGTTTCCACCTTGCATTAGTGTGGTGGTGGTGGTTACATGGGATGAACTAAAGTTGCTACATTGTTATTACTGAAGTCCACAGTTTACATAGGAGGGACTGTGCTGCACAGTTCTGTCACAAACTGTCCTCTCTTACAGAACAGTTTCACTGTCCTGAAAATCCCCTATTCTTCCATGCATTTTGTCCTCCCTTTCCTCACAACCCAGTTTCTGATATGTACACAGCTATATATACATATGAGTATATTATATATTATACATATTATGCACATATGAATATATTATATATTATACATTATCTATGTTTTTCTTTTCCAAAATGTTGTATAACTGGAATTATGTAACATATGGTCTTCTTCTTCTTCTTTTCTTTTTTTTTTTTTTTTGGTTTTTTGAGACAGGGTTTCTCTGTAGCTTTGGAGCCTGTGCTGGAACTAGCTCTTGTAGACCAGGCTGGTCTCAAACTCACAAAGATCCGCCTGTCTCTGCCTCCCGAGTGCTGGGATTAAAGGCGTGCACCACCACCGCCCGGCTGTAACATATGGTCTTAAGACTGGCTTCTTACACTTAGCTATATAACTTAGATTCATCCTTGTCTTTTGGTGATATAGCTCATTTCTTATTTTGTTGATTAATAGTCCCACAGTTTTTTTGACCGCAATGATTTACATATTCATTTCTTGAAATATATGTTGATGGCTTTGACATAAGTAGAAATGTAATGAATAATTCTTATATGGGTTCTTATATACACAAAAACTCTGACCGCCCTTGAGTAACAGCAAGGAGTACTGTGCTGGGTTGTGTGATGAGCCTTCCACAGGGCTGTGTGCACACTCCCAGCAGTGCCTGAGAGCTCCTGTTGCTTCACATCTGCACTGCAGTTCGTGGGGCCAGGGTTTTGGATTTGGACTATTCTACTGTGCACATGTTGATACCTGTCTGCTCTGTAAATCCTAACAATATGTGGTATAGAACATACTTTCTAGTATGTATTTTGCTGTCTCTATGTCTTTTTTGGTAAGATACCTATCTAAAGTTTTTTAGAATTTTAATTTTGAGCCGAACATAGTGGCATACATCATATTCTTAACCCTCAGTGGGATGAAGCAGGAGGATTACAAGTTCCAGGGCAGCCTGGGTTTACATAGTAAGACCCTGTTTCAAACAAACAATAAAAATTGGATTGCTTCCTTTTCTTCTTCTTCTTCTTCTTCTTCTTCTTCTTCTTCTTATTATTATTATTATTATTATTATTTTGGTTTTTCAAGACAGGGTTTCTCCGTGGCTTTGGAGCCTGTGCTGGAACTAGCTCTTGTAGACCAGGCTGGCCTCAGAACTCACAAAGATCCGTCTGCCTCTGCCTCCCGAGTGCTGGGATTAAAGGCGTGCGCCACCACCGCCCGGCTCCTTTTCTTATTATTAAATTAAGAGTTCTCTGTATATTTTGGGTACATGCCTGTTACTGGACATGTATTTTGTTTTTCCCTCTTTGTCTTGCCTTTTCATTCTATTAACTGTATCAGACCTGGAGTTTCTTGTATGTTATCTTCTAGAAGTTTTGTAGCTTTGCACTTTATATCTGTAATCAATTTGGAATGGTCTTTTGTGTGTGGATTGGTGGGCAGGCATGGTATGGTCTTGGTCCAGAACCATTTGATGAAAGACTCATTGCTTTGTATGTCTTTACTCCTTGGTGAAACCCAGCTTGCTGTATTTGTGTGGGTCCATTTCTGGGCACTTATTGGTTTGCAACAGTGCAACAAATACTAGTGACAAAGTAGCCATACTTTGATTGAATTGATTGAATGGCTTAAACAACAAAAAATTATTTCTGGAAGCCAGAATTCCAGAGATGGCGATTTCCATAGGGTAGTTTCTTCTGTGGCATCTTTAGCAGGCATATGGAGGTCCTTCTGGTGGTGTCTTCATGTGTTAAGGGAGCAGTGATGTGGGGTCAGATACAGCCAGAGACTAAGAAGGTAGTAATTGGGAGCCATTGAGTCCAAGAGTGAGTCACTGCTGCCCTCAGACTAGTTAACAAAGAATGCTAATCATGTTGATGGTGAGAGGAGATAGTCACGTCTTCTATATTTGATTGGCAAGGAGTTTGGTCCTGCTGTTTTCTTCTAGTTCCAGACTGTTCTGTCCTGTTGGTCTCTAAGGCTTTTGTTGAACACTTAAGCTGAACCATGATTGACTCCAGTTCTCAAGGAGGCTAGATAATAGTGGGTGTAATACTCATTTAGTGACAGCGTTAAGTAATATGGAACATTTTCTGTGTAAGTATTAAATTATGTGATTCACAGTAAACATAAAAAATGATTACAGTACATGACCCTATAAGAAAGACTCTTTACAGAAGAGAGGGTGGAAGTTGTTCCTTAAAGTGTGGTTTATATTTAGTAGGTGAAGTAGAAGAACATTGTATTAGAGGTGAGTATTGCAGATGAGGGCCTTATGGGGGGCAAGCAAGGACTTTTGTAAGTACTGGGGGAAGTTAGTGAGAAGGGCTTGTTCGAATATGTGTCAAACTAAAGGATAATATTTGTTTTAGAATAATGGATTGATAAGAAAAATCATAGCAAGTACTATATACTGAGTCCTTACAGTGTGTTGGGTGTGGTTTGTAGGTGTTCTCGCTTTAATGTGCCCTCATGGTCTTATGCACCGGGCCCTTTAAAGATACTGGAAACTGAGGTATGTAGAGGTCAGCGTAGGCTAAGGTCACACTGAAAGCAGTAATTGAACTCAGAGTGAATTTTGAATCCTCTTTGCTGCAGATCCTGTGTCTTCCTGTATTGAGTTAGATTAGACCAGAATATAGCTTGCCATATAGTTTCCAGAGTATAAATTAGGTATGATAGAGACAAGGGAACCATTGAAGACGTTTGAGCAGAAGTGAAGACAGTGAGCTACTGGTGGGTGGGGCTATTTCTTAGCTCCTTGGGAGAGTACCAGGTGTGGGTGGCAACCCCCAAGCTTTCTGATGAAAATTCCAAGTTTCCTGAAAGGTGGCACATCCAATGTCGGGGAAGTTGGGAGCATTGATAACTTGTATGGAGAGAGAAACTGAGTGAAGCAAGATGTGGAGTTAGATTTCCACAGAGAGAGGTGTCTGTGGTAGAAAGCTGTCCTTTGGGCCAGTTTTTGTGGAAGTGGTGGACTGGCAGAGTTGGGGGAGCGGGTGGGATGGCAGCAGAGAAGGAGGGCTACAGAACAGAGGGGCAGACCAAGGAAAGACACATCTTCAACCTGAGCTGTCAAAGGTCAGAGGTATTTCCTAACCTTTTCATTTGAGTGTCTAAAGGAATTTATGACCCATGGATTAAGTGCCCACTGCACTGTTATATTTGAGTGTACCCTGTGCTGTGGGCACACCTGTGAGTGGATGTTATGGCGTTGGGTTTGCCGGTCCAGGTCACTGAATATTTCTTGACCAAAAAGGTGAGAGTGTGCTGCACATACAAGGGAATGGGAAGGTTCCTCGTTGGTTATGAATCTAACCACCACCGTATCCATACTCATTTTCAGATTCCAGTGTCCATTTCCAGGTTGGAGGAGTGGGTGGCTTATGCTTGTCCTTGTAGAAGGCTGTCCCTTGAGTATCACAGCCATTAATTGCTGTCTTTGCAGGAAGCAGCTGTGGCTGCTTGTGAGTAGCCCTGGAGGTTGGGCTTGTTGATTGTCCCTCATGAAAGGAGTGGGGGCTACCTGAGACCTCAGCTATCCTCCCTGTACACCTCATGCCGGCTGTATCTCTTTCTGCCTGAATTGCTCAGAACCTAGTGTCAGAAAGTACCAGCGTATAGAGAGGGGAACTGAAGAGGAGGCTCCATCTGGTTGGCTACTCGAGTCCTTGCTGTGGTGAGGTTTTGGTGGTCACCTACATTATTGTAAATAAGTAAGCCCAGTGAACTCACTGGTTTGCAGAGTTGGACTGTTGGTGTTGTGTCTGGGGTCAGGTGCTTGTTTAGGTCTCCGGCATCCTTGTATGGGAAGGCCCCACCCCTCTCCTTCTATTCTTGGGAGGCAGTTAAAGTGGGTAGAAGGAAGAGTTGGAGGTACAGAGCATGGGAAGCCCAGATACCAGTCTTAAGATACCCTCTCCCTTCTCTGCTCCTTGGGGTGTTGTTTTTTTTTGTTTTGCTGTTCCACCAGTGCTCTAGTCCTCCCACTGGTAAACACTGAGCAAGACCAGAGGACCTTCTGCCACAGTTGAGCTTGCTTTTCCAGCGCTCTCCAGCCTGATCCTCACCACTGCCCTTTGCTTCCCCATCACTGTGCTGACTTCTGAGGTCTTGTGTCTCTGGTTATTGCTGGCACTTCACCAACATCCAGGAATATGCTAGTCATGTAAGATGTTTTGATTTGGGGATGCAGAGATTTTTTTTTTTCCAGTAAAACTGTGGTTACATGAGGTTTGACAATCTCTTTTTTTCTCCAAAAACCCAAAATTGGATGTTTCTGTAAATTGCTGGGCAGAGCTGCTATTTTTGCTGTCTGCTTGTATTGTTTATGTTGAGTTTCTTAAACTGTTTCTCTCATATTATGAGGCAATATTTGAATCAAAACTTAGGAAATATTTCTATAGCAATTTATATTGTTTTTATGAAAAGTTATAAAAGAAACTTTAGGCAGTGTTTTTTATGGATAAAGTTTTCCCACTTTTGGCAGGCTTTGAGAAAACATCAGGAAAGTAACATTTTATATTCTAGAGAGGAAAGATGTATATTTTTAGCAGCATTATCTGCAGAAACTATGCATTTCAGGCTCTGGACTTGACCTCAGACTCTAGCCTTATGCAAGTTAGGCCCTTGATCTACTAACTGTACCCTGAGCCTCAGGACTCGGTCTTCCTAATGATAACTGTTTGGGAAGAGGAACACTTAGTTGTTTATCTGGGTAAGATTTAAAACATTAAAAATGTAAATTGTTTAATTAGGATCTAAACAAAAACTTTTATTTAAAAAGACTTTTGAGTTGTAGGAATTGAATCTAGGGCCTCACATGAAGCAAATGATCACTTTCTTAATTCCCTGGGTCCCACTCCCTGTTTTCTCTTTGTTATAACTAACTATATACTACATAACTATAATACATTTCCTTAGAACAAAGTACGAGCACTGCTAACTAAATGCCACTTCAGTTTCACTGTTCACTATCCTCTCTGTTCTAGCCCAGCGTCCCATGAAGGGTACTGTATTAAAGTTCATTATCAGTCGGCGGTGGTGGTGCACACCTTTAATCCCAACACTGGGGAAGCAGAGGCAGGCGGATCTCTGAGTTCGAGGCCAGCCTGGTCTACAAGAGCTAGTTCCAGGACGGGCTCCAAAGTTCATTATCATTTTTGGTTATGTTGAATCTTCTGGCCTGTTACAGTTTTTTATACTTTTCTAGGGTTTTATTTTTTGTTTTTAATGACCTCCAAACTGTGACAGTTCAGAGGAGTTCTAGTAGGTTGGCTATTTTCTGGGTTTTTCAGATTAGGTTTATCTGATGATTTTTCTCAAGGTGAGATTGAAGTCACGTCCATCAGGGTGCCCGTGCTGTTAGCAGGCGCTTGTGACTGTGTTTACCTCCGTCACCCTGCAGTCAGTGTTTGCCAGGCTGTGTACTTTATAGCACTTGAGAGTGTTTGCCTGTTAGCTCTGGAAGCAGGACCCACACGGGATGGGCACTTAGACTTCATTCACCTCCTTTAGTACAGGATAACTATGTAAATGTGTGTCCTTGCCCATGTTAATGAAGTCTTTGGTGGTGCTGGGGCTTGAGCCTAGACTGTCACATATGCTAAGAATGTACTGCATACGGTGCTACCCAGCTCCTAGTTTGCTATTTAGTTATGTTTTTAGTATGGATTGATGGCTACAACGCAGAACCGCAAACTTTGTTGTTGGTATTGCTGGAATTTAGCTGATGGGAGCTCCTGTGTCTTTTGATAGGTCCACATCGTTTTGTTTTCTTAACACGTTCTGGCATTTTATTTTTAATATTTTCTGGCACTACAACATACTTAGGTTCATCTTGTAAATTCTTTGCCATAGCCCAATATCAGACACTTCTTAATAAGCCTTTATTCTTTGTACTGGTATGGTTTCAGGCATCTGAGAGCTAGGGCTTAATGTTAGAGCAAGTGCCATTCATGACCCCTTTTACTTCCCAGTGTGACCCCCAAAAAAAAAACCAACAACACCCCTGAAAGTTGTGCTCTGGGTCCTTGCTATTGGAGTGTTGTTGCTTCTAATATCTGATAAGCTTAGATATGTGTGTGTGTGTTACTGACTCATGTGCCAGTAATTTTTTTTTTTTTGAGATAAGGTCTTGCTAGACCAGATTTGCCTTGAATTTGCAGAAATTCCGCCTGCCTCTGCTTCCTGAGTGCTGAGCTCAAAGGTGTGCTTGTCCAGCTATTTAGAAATAGTTGTGTATCCATTTCTGTTCATGACAGCCTGAACGTGAGTTCATAATGGTCTCTTTACTCTAATGCCTGATGGTTCTTTCTAGCCTTCCCCTTTGCTCTCTCTCACCCCTGTCTTCAATAGGAAGAAACTTGGCTTTCATCATCTGTCCATTTACCTATTTGTTCAGTTCCAGTATACATATTTTACATATAATATACATTCTACATACAAAAACAAGTTTTAGTCTCAATGCATTGCTGTGATGTGGGAATTTCATTCTAATTTACAGATAGAGGGATACAGGGAGCTTAAATGACTTCCCCAAGGACCCACAGTTAGCAAGGGCCCATGCCTTTTACAGTTGAGCCCAGACAGACCCTTCCAGAGTCTTTAACAGGCAGCCATGCTGACAGGAGTGTGTGTGTGTAGAAAGGAGTACGCAGGGGGGCAGAGAGTTGTGTTGGGAATGATTAGGTGCTATGAGACAATCCAAGGTGGCCTCTGGAAGAGAGGCAGAACAGTGCTTAGGAAAGGTACACGTGCAGAAAAAGAGTTTGCCGAGAAGAGCAAAAGTGAGATTCTACTTGTGAGGACAGGAGTTTATGCTTTTGAAAATATTCTGCGCTGAAAACATGAAGTTATTTCCTTTTTTCCCTAAGCCATTCCACGATGACTGCCAGATCAGTCTTTCTCTCTGGTAGAGAAGCATGTGGCTCGCACCCTCTCCACATATGTCTCTTGCACAGAGGGGAGAGAGTGGGTCAGAATTGCAGCTAGCAAAGGCGTTTTATTGGCTGCTGATCAAGAACAGATTAGTTGGAGGGATTTCTTTATTAATATGCCCAGTCCATCTTATCTGTTCTGTGTACTGGTGTCTGTTTAGTGTTTGGTTTTATTGACTTTTACATAGAAGAGCTTAGTTACTCTGTAGTTTTGCTTTCAAACTGTGCACCCCCCTACATCCTCCTCCTTCAGCATCTGACTTAAATTTTAACAGTTTTATTGAGGATATAACTCATAAGCATGTAATTCCATGAGTATAACTCAGACTTGAATCTTAAAGACTAGTATGCTGCGTGGAATCTATTCTTCCAAGTGTTGTTCATCTATAATTCCATTTTTATGTTAACTACTCTTAATGAACACCATCTTATCTGAAGTTATGCCTGAGGGTGTAGAATAGTGGAAGTGGAGTGCTTGGTTGTGCAAATTCCTAGGTCCTGACTCTGCAAACAAGTGAAAACCAAAAAGGAAGGAGGGAGGGAGGGAAGGAAGGGAAAGAGATGGGGAGAAGAAAGGAGGAGGGAATGAATACCGGACTGTGGCTTCATTTGGTCTCCATTGAAAGGATATACACAGCTGTCTTCCCATTTTCCTTCCTCCTCTTGCTGACTGCTTCTCCCACACAGGTTTTAGGACCTTTATTCCCATAGCCTGCTTCCACTAAGTCATAATAAAATAGAAACAAGACGATATATATTACCTTGTCTAGCAGTAAATGAAAGGACTTTCTTTCTCTCTCTCTCTTTCTTTCATCTGTGCTGAGCATTTCCATTTCCTTAGTGTGAAAGGGGTTAAACTCCCCTGTTAAACTTTGAAGGAAACTTGGACCAGGCGTCCTGATTCTTGTCCACTTGTTCTACATACTTTGAGCAAGCTGCCCCTTCTTTGGAGCTTTTGAGGACCATGACTTTCAAACAGCCTCTCACTCTGAGGTGTGTCATTCACAAAAAAATGAAAATCTGGTTATGAACTATATCTAAGTTATGGACTGTTATATGTAACTCACATAATTACTTATAGCTTCTTGAATTTCTCCAAAAAAGAAGAAGGCCAGCGTGGTAGCACACACCTTTGATCCCAGCATCAGGAGGCAGAGGCCGGTGAATCTCTGTGAGTTAAAGGACAGTCTGGTCTACAAATGAGTTCCAGGACAGCCAGGGCTACACAGAAAAACCTTGTCTTGAATTGAACATTGCCCCACCCCAAATAAGGGATGGTATATAAGATTATCTTTTAAGCTGGTAGTTTAATTTTGGGTAGGTGAATTACCATTCATATAGTGAATTAGAATTTGCATAGTACTTAATTTTCATTAGAAGGTTCTAAGTGTTGGTCAGAGGTCAGGTTGGTAGGTAATCTTGAGAGAATTGAGGTGCATTAGGCAGGGCAGAAAATGGAAGTGGGATGTGGGAGTAGTTTCTCAAAAACATTGTTGAGGGGCTGGAGGAATGTCTTGGTGATTGATCATGAGGACTGGAGTCAGATCCTAGCATCTACATACAGAACAAGCTAGATAGCCGGGCAGTGGTGATGCACACCTTTAATCCCAGCACTCAGGAGGCAGAGGCAGGCGGATCTTTGTGAGTTCGAGACCAACCTGGTCTACAAGAGCTTAGTTCCAGGACAGGCTCCAAAGCTACAGAGAAACCCTGTCTCGAAAAACCAAAAAAAAAAAAAAAAAAAAAAGAACAAGCTAGATGTCCCGCAGACACCTGTAATTCCAGCTTCTGTGACAATGATACCATCTTCTAGCCTCTGGAGTGCACCCACACATACATGTCTATACATGCCTGCATGAATGCACAAATAAAATAACACCATTAAAGATAATTTAAGCATTTCCTAAGAAAACATAATCTTGAAATTTTTGCCTATCGTTTTATAAGCTAACGTGTTTCTGAATTGTACTTGTTACTTATTTTTTCCAGAGTGTTTTCTGCAAATAGGATGATAGATTTCAGTGTAAATTCTAAAACCCAGAACAGTGATTAGGATACGCAGGCAGGAAGGTGTCATTTGAAGTGGGAATGGAGTGTTTTTATTTATATTTTCCCCATCATTTGGTATACAGGTGTTCAAGAATTTTGCTGTCTCTCCTGGCACCACATCTTGTCTTTTGGTGGGGAAGACGAAGGTCTGTTTCCATCTTCTAGAATTGACTGTTTCTGTAAATATTAGGAATATGTCACTGGTGTAAAGAATGACAGGGTACAAAGCTGTGTTTAACTCTTGACAGTGCTTTGACACTTCCTGAGCACTTGTGGGGTCCCCTGGGGAGAGTGAGTACCTGTGTTTTCTCTTACCTGAAGAGTGGACAGTGATAAAAGTGAAGGGATTATGCAGCTTGGTACTGCATCAGTCTTGGGCACAGCCTGTGGGAAGCAAGCGATGAAATGCTTGTGGTCCACCCTGGACACTTGCAGCAGCTCCTTTCACAACAGGTGGAGCCAGTGTAGTTCTCTCTCTAGACAGCTCTGAGGAGACAGTTCACACACCTCCTCCTGGTGGCACAGTAGGCTGCTTCTCACCCAACTTGCTTTTCCTGTGACTTCTGTGACTGAGCTCACTTTCCACCTGATCCCACACCTCGACTGTCAGCCGTACTACTCATCTGTAAATAGCCAGGGGTAAGTGGAGCTCACTTTATTGATCCCTGGCCATGACCCGTGTTTTGGCTCTGAGTGTTTATTTTATTATTATTTTTTTAATACTTTTGCCTTTTGTGTACCCATGTGGAGGTCAGAGGACAACTCTCATGGAATCATATCCCTCCTTCCACTTTTACATGGTTCTGAAGATGAAACCCAGGTATCTAGGCTTGGAGGCAAGCACCCCTACCTGCTGAGCTATCACACTGGCACTATTTTTCTATTCTGTGGCTGTGGTTCAGCTATGCCAACTTCTAGAACTGTGGATTCCCTGTTCTTCCCAGTTTTCCTTAGTGTCAGTGTTGAAGCTTGGTTAATCCTTCCCTTTTCTTCTGGTCCAAGGAATTTAGGCCTTTGAAATTTTCTTTATGTGGAATCTAGATTATGCCCACATACACATGTGCACACTAAGTAGAATGGATACTGGGTGGAGGGAGGATGGGGAACAAGAGACGCTGATGGGAAGGAAAAAGAAGTGTTGCATACATTGTTATGTGAAGGTGTGTGTCATATATATGGCACAGGAGCAGAGGAGGGGAGGGGCTATCAGAAGGAAGGGTGAATAAAGGAGGGCGAAATGGCAACCACACACAAATGCGTGTGTGCAAATGTCATAAGAAACCCATTTTTAAATTACATCCTTACACAACACATATGTAGAGGTCAGAGGACATATTTGTGGGAGTCAGTTTTGTCTTCCTACCACGTGGGTTTCAGGCAAGTCCCTTAACCTGCTGAGCCATGCTGGCACAGAGAGCCTATTAATTTATACACTGACTAAAAACTTAGCATCCCTTTTTTGTTTGCTTATTTACATCTTACAATTTATTTTTGAATTCTGATGGAGTCCTGTGCTCAAAGACATATTTGACATAGCAGAATTGAGTGAATGATGAAATATTTACCAAATAAAAGCTCTCTAGTTCCATCAACCTCAGGTGGCCATTTGGAGGAGGGTCGAATCTTCACAGTTACAGCAGGATAGTTTTACCACATGACAGTGTAGATGTACTAAACAAACAATAACTCTGTGTTTGCACCATACCCGGGATATCACTAGCTCCCAGTGAATGTGTAATGACTGGCTAGGTAAGACACTGAAACCATATGCCATTCTCTCCTCATATTGTGAAGTATAGTCTCTGTTTACAAAGAGAATGGAAGTTGATGTACTCAACTTGGAATGTGGACCACAAGTTTGTAGTATAATTTAAGCCAGGAAACATCTGAGTTTGTGTTCAAGGGAGGAAGTGAACTAACTTACTGGTCCTCTGTAGTCTTCCTTCAAATTGGATCTCAAATAACAGCTTTGACTGAAGATAGAGAAAAGAAAGCAATACTGACACAGATGTTCATTTCCTAATCTGCTCAGGAAATCCACCCAGATATAGAGAGTAGAATTATATCGCCGGGCGGTGGTGGCTCACGCCTTGAATCCCAGCACTCGGGAGGCAGAGGCAGGAGGATCTTTGTTAGTTCGAGACCAGCCTGGTCTACAAGAGCTAGTTCCAGAGCAGGCTCCAAAGCCACAAAGAAACCCTGTCTTGAAAAACCAAAATAAATAAATAAATAAATAAAAATAAGAATTATATCAAATATAATTTGCTTTTAATGACTCTTGGGCCAGTAAGATGTTCACACTTGTATGCTGATGCTCTACCCCCAAAACAAAGGTAAATGTAAAATTAAAATGTTTGATGAGATGGCTCTGTGTATGTCTCACATACACAGGAATAAATAAATGTAATAAAAACTCTTTTCATAAAAAGTATATATTTAGTTCTAATATGTGAAAAGCAAACTCACAAATGAAGTAAAAAAACATTGGTAAATTTAGAAAAAATAAATAAAATTGACTATTGGGGCTTTGGATCCCCAGCACCACATAGGGTGGGGGTTGGGACCTGGACTCAGTTGCATGCTCCTGCAGTTCCATTGTTGGGGAGGCAGAGATATACATGCATACATGTTCATTCTCAGTCCCACACATGTTCATGTTCACACACACACATAAACTGCTTGCTTTGCTTCAGAACCTTGGATCCTATTGTTTACCACAGACTTAGAACAGCAGATAGCATGAGAACGTAAAGTCTTTGGTTTTTCTAAACGCTTTGTAATATTTCTAAAAGATGTGCTTAATGTCTCTATAGATCGTGTGGTGTGATCTGTTTCTTATGAAGGAGAAACTTATATAGAGAAGCCTTTTTAGAGTTCTAACAACAGAAACTGTGATAAATACCTTTACATGTAATGTCATGCTGCATAATGTTTTATATGTTTTGATGAGAAAGTTTCATTTTTGAGAAACTTGTAAGCTTTTCAATACTTAAATTGTTTTATGCGTCATACTTATTTTTATTCTGACAGAGGGAGGCTTGAGTCAGGGTTTCTCTGTGTATCCTTGGCTGTCCTTGAACTCGCTCTCTAGACCAGGCTGGCCCCAAACTCACAGAGATTCACCTGTCTCTGCCTCTCAAGTGCCAGTATTAAAGGCATGTGCCACCACTGCCCAGTTGTTTTTTTTTTTTTTTTGATGCTTCGTATTTCTAAAAGTAGTTTTAATCAACCATCCAGATGTCTTAAAAATAATCCTTTAAGCACTGCTTTCATTATAAATAATTTAACATTTCTCTCTTGACACATTTTCGTTTTTCTTCATACACTTGCATATTTGTTCCAAAAGCATGTAATAAGATCTTTGGCTGTTACAACAAAACAATTATAATGGTTTTCAGCAGGGCTTGTTATTATGATATATCGGCACAGAACCAAAATTTGCATAGATAGCTAGCTTTGCAAAAGTTGAAGATTGTTGCAGTATTATCAGTTGCTTTGTTATTAGAGTGATCAATTACTCCAAGTTTCTGGAACTCTGAATTGTCTGCAGTATTTGCATGGGGTAGGTTGCTGCATGAATATGAGGAACTGAATTCTTGGTTCAGGCTGTTTGTAGTGTGTCAAGGATTCAGTTGCCTCTTAGCTAATGAACGCAGTGACCTCGTCCTACTTCAGAGTCAGTCTGCACAGGTGTGTGGCCCTCCTTCCTCCTTCCGGATTTGTGTAATAGAAATAAAAAAGATACTGACCTGTCAGAGTCCAGCTCCAGCAGGGTTCAGGTCCCAAATAGGAGGTGTGGAGTTGGTGAGGGGAAGGAGGAGACTGACACAATCTGAGGGTGAATCTGGATGACTGCCGCTTTACTGAAAAAAGGCTGCACCTTTTATACCCTATATAGGCACACAGGATTAAATAGGAGAAAAGGGGCTTGTGAGCAGGGATTGAGGAAGCTAGCATTGACCTTGACAAGTTAATAGGCACCAGTCATATGTTTATGGAAAGACTACAAGTTCCTCTTGTCAGAGATGAGAATGACTCCATTTTTAGCAAGCAGAACTTTCTTTAAGCCCCCCACCCCCACTCCGGGAATAGGAGCTTTTGTGTAAATGTCTGACCTTGGGAAAGGACTTTCTCAGGGGCCAGACACCCCATTATAGAATATTGTAGTATCTTGTATAGCTTAGTTTATCCAAATAGCTAAAGCTTAGAGTGAGCAAAGATGAAGCTAGACAAATATTACTGTGAACCTGAGTAGACCTTAGGAATTTATAAATCTTGATTATAAAATGTACCTTATTTATCAAGCATGTTCCTTAACTAAAGTTTCTAGCAGCTTGATGTTAGCCTGTATGGAAATAGGCAGAGTCATTATATGATTTCAAGGTGGCAGGAATTTTTTCCAACAAATTTTGTCTTAATAGGCGCCATTTTATACATTTTCAACCTTCACCACAGCCCACACAAAATTTCCCAAATGGAAATGCATAATAGTGAAAATCATTAAAAATTAAAGCAAAAAGGGTGCTGGAGAATTGTGATCCACAAAGTCGAAATGCTGGGACTTTGTCAAGCAGCAGTGGTTGCTATGTGGTCCACACCATTGACCAAAGTTTTTCCTCTATAGAATCAGAAAAACCTTAAGGAATATTGAAGAAACAAGCATTGTGCCTATGCACATGTAAGATTCTGTGTTTTATATCTGTGGAGAAACAGAAGTGTCACCTGTCATTGGAATCAGTGCTTAGAAACCATCTGGGTAAGGACGTTGAGTCGGCCTCCCCTAACCATGCTCTCACCTGAGCCTGTGGACCCAGCTGTCTCTGCACCTTGTCCTGGTGACAGGCAACATCCACCTCTCAAGACTCCTGTGGGCATGCTGGTGCTCAGTCTGGGTGACTGTTTTCAGCTTGTTGGTTTCTGTGTGTTACATTTTCCTGTTTGTTTGTTTGCTTACTTGTTTTATGTTTCAGAGTTTATCTCAGAATCTACTATACTAAAGTTTCTTTTGAGTTTCTTCTCTCTGCATACTAAATTACCTTGGAGAAGTTCACAGACAGGCTCAGGACCTGCCCTGCCTCATGAGGACCTTCACTGAGGCTCACTGATTTCCCTCCTATTTCTTCATGTTCCTACTCGGTACTTAGTCCAAACCTTTAAGTCTGTTATTTAAGACTGTTTTTGAAAAAGAAAAATAGCATAAAGGGGCTGTAGAGATGGTCTCAGTTAGGAAATCTTGCTGCTTCTTCAATTTAGATCCTAGGACCCACATCAGGTGACTTGCAAGCACCCGCTGTAAGTCCTTGGCTTTAGGGCATCAGACACCATCTTCTGGCCTCCATGGCACCCACATACATATGATATACATGAACACACAAGTAAATATTTTCAAAATTAAACATTAAGTTTAATTAAATTGAATAGATATTTTATGTAAGCACTACTCTTTTTTGGATATGAAAATAAATAAGATAGTCCAAAACCTCACGCTTTAAAAAGCATTTAATAAACACAATACAAAGTTACTTTGATATAGTGTGAATATAAATACTGAGAAACTCAAGAAAAGTTAGTGTGTAAATTCTTTCTAAGTTTGTTTTTCTTAAAAAGTTTTTTTTAATTGCTTTTTTGACCTCCAAAAAATGGTATGATTTAACCAGATATGGGGTCATACCTTCAATCCCAACATCCTGGGGACTGAGGAAGGAGACATGCCACAAGATTGAAGCCAACTTGGGATACAAATGATACCCTGCCTCAAAAAAAACCAAAAAGTATAAATATGTTGTACGATTTGCTAAGTGTGACATATGTACGCATCTATGAAACCATCAACACAATAATAAATACACCCATGATTCTACTTCCTTCTTATTTGATTTTTTAAATTTTTAATTTACATTAAAAGTTTTCATACAGTTGTACCTTAGGCATATCCCTTCCTCTCCCCCCTGCCAGCCTCCCATATCTCGCCCCTCTCAGTTATCCCTTTTGTTCCCCTAGATAGTTTGACTCTACTTTCATTTTGTATGTGCATATGTAATCATGTGTAATCATATAGCGTATAGGAGTCAAAAATAAGAAAAAAAATGTCTTTTTTTTTTTTTTCCCCCGAGACAGGGTTTCTCTGCAGCTTTGGAGTCAGTCCTGGAACTAGCTCTTGTAGACCAGGCTGGTCTCGAACTCAGAGATCCGCCTGCCTCTGCCTCCCAAGTGTGTAAAGAATTTACACACTAACTTTTCTTGAGTTTCTCAGTATTTATATTCACACTATATCAAAGTAACTTTGTATTGTGTTTATTAAATGCTTTTTAAAGGCATGCACCACCACTGCCCTGCAAAAAAAAAAAATGTCTTTTTAAGACGAGTATAATTCTTTTAATGTGATTGTCTCCAGTGTCATTTATTTTCCTGCAAATGATATAACTTCAGTCTTTCTGGCTGAATATTTACACACACACACACACACACACACACACACACACACACACACACACACGTAATTCTTTACTCAGTCCTCTGTTATTAGACTCCTAGTTGGTTCCATAACTTAGCCATCCTGAACGGTGATGTACAAATGTCTCTGATGTGTTGTTGACTTAGGTAGGGTCCTTTCAGTAAGTACTAGGAGTGTCATGGTTGGGTCATGTAATAGATATTTTGTCTTCAGTTGATTTGATGTGTGTGTTTAAGTGTTTTGCCTGCAGTGCACCATGTGTTTGCAGACTCTCTGGAGGACAGAAAAGGGACATCAGATCCCCTGGAACTATATATAGTCACAGGTGATTGTGAGTTGCCATGTAGATGCTGGTAACCTACCTGGGTCCTCTGGAAGAGCAACAAGTTCTCTTAACCACCGAGCCATCTCTCTAGTCCCATATTTTTAGTTCTTTGAGAAACCGCCATACTGAATCCCATAGAGGCTGGACTAGTTTGCATTCCCGCCAACAGTATATGAGGGTCCCTGTTGTCCACATCCTTACCAACGTTTGCTACTTGTTTTCTTTATAGCTGATATTCCGGCTGGGGGTGAAATCCTGGTGTAGTTTTGACTTGCATTTCTCTGTTGGCTGGTGAAGATGAACTTTTTATTTTTACTTATTTATTTATTTTTTGGTCATCTGCAGTTCCTCTTTTGAGTACTGTCTGTTCATTTGATTAGCCTTTATTAATTGGGTTGTTGATTTCTTAGTTTTTGTTTTGTTTACTTCTTCATGTGTTCTAGACTTACCTTCTGTCAGGTACAGCTAGCAAAGGTTTTCTCCCATCCTAGAGGTCATCTCTTTTTTCTACTAGTTTTGCTATGCAGAAGCCTTTTCAGTTCACGGGTCTTATTGTTGATTACTGCCCTGATTTTCTGAGCTGGCACATGCTCAGAAAACCTTTTCCTGTGCCTGTTGTCCTCAGGTGTTTCTCTGCTACTCCCGCCCTTGTCCCCTACTTCAGAGTTTCGGGGCTTTGGAGGCTTTTGAAGTTGATTTTTGTGCAGGGTGAATGATATCTTCTACATGTTAATATCCAGTTTTACCATCATCATTTGAATAGTCTATTTTACAATATATATTTTTTACTTCTTTATAGAGGGTCAGGTGTTTGTCACTATGTGCATTTATATCTGAGAAGGAGAGCTTCATCAATAAAACCTAAAGCTAGCTACTTGAAAAGATACATGACAGAAAGACAAGCCTCTACCAAGATCAGTCAAGAAATAAAAGACATGAGTAGTATTTATTGGTAAATATTCATAAAAAGAGGACATACTTGCCAATATGTCATATACTTAAAAACTCCTAAGAGATTATTATGAATAGTTTATGTTAACAAAAGTGAAAACTCAGAGAGGTAGATGGCAGCGTTAAAACTGAGGCCAGTACGTTATCCCAGAGAATGGACATTGACAGCTGTTTTAGGAATCAAATCAGATGGAAGGATTGAGCAGACACCTGTAATTCTTTGAGCAAAGGTGGGGGTGGGCAGGCCTGTCTAGCCTTCTGATACAACTGCCTGTTGTCATCTGTGAAGTTCATGCTGGAGAACCGTGCAGTTGACTCACAGATGTTTTCATTTAGTTTATGGTCTTGTGGTGGGTATTCTTAGCTGTCCTGGGCTGCATGTTTGACATGCCTGGAAGGGTCTGGCTTGGGCAGCTGAAAGGTGCTGGGTAGTAGCATTATAACCAGAGTTGCATTTGGGGGCTGGTGGCTGCATTTGAGATCTGCTGGGCTTATGACATACGGTTGGTTATGGGAGTCTTGAGCTCCTGGGATAAGTCTGGTTAACTCATGTCTGTGTATGTTAATACAGGATTGGATTCCTGTTTTAAAACTTAACAGCCTGGTTTTCTTTTTAAAACCATGTCTTTAAATGTTTCCTGAAACATAAAATACCTTTAAAAATCAGATTAAATTCTCCCTCAAATACTTACAAGTTACCAGATAGGTCTGAGATGTGAACAAAGGCCCTTTTTTGCAAAGTCTCTTGTAACACACTACAGTGTGTGCTTGTAACAAGAGTGCTGAACTTCTTGGCACAGTGTCTATATAAGTACTCAGATTTCTTTGAGTGATGCAGTTGTGGCTTAGCTTCAGATCTCTAGAAGTCCTTGCCAGGCTTGTCTGACTGCTTCTAGGTAGCCAGTGCTGCCCTTTCTAGAGTCTGGCCCCAGATACCCTTCATTCTTAGTTTATTAGATCCCCAAACTACTTGAAAATGAGCTAGTGAGGTGCTAAGTAGAGACAGACATCTTTCTTCCCCACCTTGGCTCAAACAGACCCCCACAGCTGAAGGAGTGAGGTTAGATAGTTCCAGGGTTTTTATTCTGCTCAGAGGTCAGTGAGGGGCTGGAGAGGTGCTCAGAGGTGAAGAGCCTGGCTGCTCTTCCAGAGGACCTGACACTGTTCCCAGAACCCACAGTAGGCAGCTCACAACAGCCTGTAACTTCAGCTTCATGGGAGCCAATGTTCTCTTCAGTCCTTCATGGCACCACACATGCATACACATAAACACAGGTAGATCTTTGGAAGCCAGTCCTTTGGCCTAAATGAAACAGCTTTCCCTTAAGATCTCCTGCTTGGAGTAGATTGATGGCAGCTGCCTACCATCCAAGCCCACCAGTGTTTTGCAATCCTGCCTGATCCAATAAAACTATTAAACCTTTATCTACACTATTTGCCACTTGTCAGGAATTTCTTTTTTTGGCTGGTTCTTCTTGGCATATAAAATGGTTATATTGTTTATTTATTGTGTGAGTGTGGGGCTGGAACCCAGGGCCTTGCACAGGCTAGGCAAGTACTCTGCCCCTCAGTCCTAGCCCAGACACAGCTGTGCTGAACAAAGCACATAATGTGGCTTTTTATTACTAATGCTATCTTAAACTCCAAAACACAACACCTCTTCTAGCTCTAGATTGCTTGGAAATGCAGTACTGGTAGGAAGGTAAATATGATTGTACATCTATTTGTATAGATGGTTCCCAGTTACTCTTGTAATTTTGGTTATTTTAATAAAGAGTAACTGAGGTCTCAGTCTGCCCTTTCCTGTCATTTTCCACTTATCTATGTCTTCCAGGGTCTGTCCTGTAATTCCCTCACAAAGCAGACAGGACAATTTGTCTGATAGTGTTATCCAGAGGCCGTTGTAATGCAGCATGTTTGGGTTGCTGATTCTGTGGGAAAATTAAAAATTGGAGTTCATAAACCATCACAGTGGACTTTAGTAAACAGTTATAACAGTAGCAAACATTAATGCATACATTTTTTCTTTATTCCTCTAGTGTCTAGTTCCAGAATCCCTGTGGATACCAAGTGTCCAAGGGTACTTGACGTGGAATGTCACTTTGTATATGTGTTGCTTTTATTGGTTGGTGAATAAGCTATTTTGGCCAATGGCTTAGCAGAGTAAAGCCGGATGAGAAATTGAAACAGAGATATATAGAGAGAATAGGCAGAATCAGGGAGACTCCATGTAGCTGCCAAAGAAGACAGATGCCGAAACCTTGTGATGATAGACAGATTAATAGAAATGGGTTGATTTATGATATAAGAGCTAGCCAGGAATATGTGCCGGAGTCTTTGGCCAAACAGTATTGTAAATAATATAGTTTCTGTGTGATTACTCGGGTCTGGGTGGCTGGGAATGAATGAGCAGTTTCCGTTTACAGGTGCTTATAGTCTTTTATGTAAAATGGCATAGTCTTTGTGTATAACTTGTCCTTTTGAGCATTTTAAATAAACCTAGGTGACATAGTTTATGGTTAAGATAGCTCCACATTGCTTAAAAAGTGTGCCTGATCTATTGGGAGCTCATCAAATCCAGCTGGACCAGGACTGAAGGAGCATATGACCAAACCGGAATCTCTGAATGTGGCTGCCAATGGGGGCTGACTGAGAAACCAATGATAATGGCACGGGGACCTATCTCTTCTGCATGTATTGGCTTTTTGGGAACCTAGTCTATATGGATGCACACCTTCTTGGGCCGGGATGGAAGAGGGAGGGCCTTGGCCTTCCCACAGGGCAGGGTACCCTGCCCCCTCTTAGGGAAGCTGGGGGAGCGGGAGGGTCTGGGACAAGGGGAGGAAGTGTAATTTTAAATTTTATTAAAAAAAAAAGAAAAGTAATGAGAAAGTACATGCAATGAACAAGAGAAAGTACATGCCCAGTGCAGCACTTTCCTCCTAATATTTCCAGTCTGCAGATAGTTAGTGGATACAGAGGACCAACTGCTTTCAACTGTGGTGGCACAATATATTGTGTAGTAGGGAAATTCTTGTCATGGTGCATCATGGTAGCTGAGAAGCAAAGAGAGAGGAAGGGCCATGAACCCCACACTCTAATGTGTTCATCAGTGACATTTCTTCCATCAGGCCCCAACTCTTAAAGCTTTCACACCCGTCAGAAATGGTTGCTATAAGACAGAAACCAAACCTTCAATTCCTGGTACTCCAAACTGAAGTCTGCTCTCCAATTTGGTGTGGTTGGCTTAGCATTTATTTTGATATGTCTATAATATGATCATTTTTAACTATGAGGCAGCATTGTGAGGTGTGACGACCTCACAGCTTCTTTATCCTTCCTTCATTTGTTGATGAGGAAATTGGCATGCTTTCACCATTATGATTACTTATATCAAATTGGGCACCGGAAAGTTACTTAATTTTACTAGTGAATAGCTGAACTACCAACTTTATATATACTCTTAAACTATTGATTCCACCGTGATAAGAATTAGACTCATTTTCATTCTGTGGTTTGTTTGTATGGGAATTGAGCCTAGGACCTTGTATGAATAAGGCAAATCTACCACTGAGCAATATCACCAACCATTTCTCATTTTTTGTTTTGCAACAGGCCTTGCTAAAGGTTAACCAAACTAGTGTTGAGCTTACCCTATAGCCCAGTCAGGTCTGAACTTGGAGATTGCCCTGCCTTAGCCTCCTAAGTAAAGGCCTAACCCCAGTTATCCTTTTTGGATAACTTTAAGCATATCTCTAGTTATGCTTTAGAAATTGAGTTAGGAAATGCAATAGTTACTTTTGTAGTTTATACATCAAAGACAAAAATAAAAGTTACATATTTTATGTATAATATTGATTATAATTTTATCCCCAGGGAAGGATCCTCTCCCTGATCTATAAAGAAGCCCTTCCTCAGCCATTGCCCCCACCCACATCCTGTACCTGCTGTGTCCTAACACTGTAGTCTCCCCTGGGTACCCACATTAACAGCCTCTTTCACAGCACCTGACACTACAAAGTTGTTGATTGATGTTATTGATGAAGTTTAAGCTTTTTTTTTTAAATGTTCTCTTAAATAAAATGTAGGCACAGGTAAAATTCAGAATTAAATCTTACGCATTTCAACTGAAAGTGCACATGGTCTCTGTGTGAATGAATGTTTGTGTTCAGGTTTTCATTCTAGCAAAGCATTCTTTGCTGTGCATAAGTCATGATTCAGAGCACAGCTTTTTGGACTCAGGACAACAGGATTCAAATTTGTTAACATCTTTTAGTGTCAGTTACTTCATCAGTAAAATGGAGTAGCACTCGGTTCACGGGATGGTGTGTGAGGCTTCAGCACAGTGCCTGGTGATGCTGGGTGTGCTCAGGAAGAGGCACTTGCTTTGTTCTGTGCTCATTGCCCTGTGTCATCATCATCACTGACATTGTCATGTTCTTTGTGTTTCATATATTATACCAGGGACAAAATATTCTCACATAAGAGAATTGTAAAGTCACACAAAACTGGCACCCCACAGTGTTAAGGTTACTATTTCACTAAAGATGTGAAAGCTCCATTTCTAATTTGTTAACCCTAGGTGGTTAGCAAGCAGACTTTTTTTGAAGTTTATATGTTATGTTGTAATTACATTTTTTTGAGCACCTATCCTAACACCATGAACATATTGCTGTGCTTCATCTGCCTAACATATAAATTCTTGCTGGAATGAAGTAGGCAAAGGTCACTGAGAAGAGCCTGGTGTCAGTATTGTAAGATTGACGTGGGTGGATTGTGGCCTGAAAACAGTGCTCTGCCTAGTCAATCTCATGAGCGTGTGCCTTAAAGTCTTTAAACACGCTTGCTTCAGAGTCAAGATCACTAACTGGGGTTTATCATAGTTGCATTTTCTCATAAATATTACCGTCTTCTAACTAGAAGTCTTAAGGACATTCACATTTTCATGGAAAACTACAACACTGAAACCAGTGTGCTTTTATTTAGCTGTTCCAGTTATAGTGTGCTTAAAGTTTCCAGAGATTGGGATCTGCCTGCACTTCGAATAATGGTATTATTGAATTGTTGGTAAAGTACGTCATTAGTTTCTCTTGTTCACATGCACACACACTGACTATGTTATAATATACCTTTTACAGGTTGTTAGAACAATTTTTTCGCACAGTTGCTCCCCCTTCCTCCAGTCATGCTTTCAAAATTAAATAATAATTAATAGCGAGGGACTGGAGAGGTGACTTAACAGTTAAGTGCTCTTTCAGAGGACCTGAGTTTGGATCCCCATACCCATGTCTATCAGCAACCACCTATAACTCCAGCTCCAAGGATCAGGTGTCATCCTCAGGCTTGCAGGTATCCAAACACATGTGACATGCATTTACATGCACATACATAAATAACAACAATAATAAACCTTTAAAAAGTTTGAAAGAAAAGTAAGGTCCCTTTTTCTATACCACCTAAACTCATTACCCATATTTAACCACTAGTTACTGGTATGTTTTTTTTTTTTTTTTTCGAGACAGGGTTTCTCTGTAGCTTTGGAGCCTGTCCTGGAACTAGCTTGTAGACCAGGCTGGCCTCAAACTCACAGAGATCCGCCTGCCTCTGCCTCCCGAGTGCTGGGATTAAAGGCGTGCGCCACCACTGCCCAGCCGGTGTGTGATTTTTTAATGAAAATGTTCCCTGCAGTCTTCAGTATTTGAACATGTGGTCCCCACTTGTTGGTGCTGATGGGGTTTTAAGACGTACAGCCTTGCTGGAGGAAGTACGTCACTGGGTTCAACTTCAAAAGCCTTTTTTTTTTTTTTTCGAGACAGGGTTTCTCTGTAGCTTTGGAGCCTGTCCTGGAACTAGCTTGTAGACCAGGCTGGCCTCAAACTCACAGAGATCCGCCTGCCTCTGCCTCCCGAGTGCTGGGATTAAAGGTGTGCACCACCACCGCCCGGCTTTCAAAAGCTTTTAAGAGCGTCACACTTGCAGTTCCTGCTCTCTGCTTGGGCTTGTATATTGAAGCTGCTACCTTTCAGCTCCCGCTCCTGCTGCCAGGCCTTCCGACCATGACAGACTTCTCCCCTCTGGAGCTGTAGGTGGAAACACTTGCTTTCTTAGGCTGGGCTGTTTTGTGACAACATCAGGAAAGTAACTAATACACCAGTCAGGGCATCTCTGTAGCCAAGACTGTCTTCCTGATTCTGTCTTCCAAGTGCTGGGATTTTGATCTTGCAAAACTTAAACAGATTCTCATTATGGAAATATTTACCTTTTACTCATGAAATGTAGAACATTGCTACAAAGACACTAAACATCACCTCCTTCTCTGTGAGTTTAAGATGAAAGTGTTTTTTGTTTATGTGTGGGCATGATGAGTAGAATAATAGCTAAAGCTAATGATCGCTTGCTGTCTCTCTGCGCTGTCCATAGCTCTTTTGTAGATCCTGACTAACTTGGATTATGTCTAGCGTTGGCCTCTGCAGGCTCATACCCATCCCTTGCCACATACATGAAAATAAATTTAAAAAGTAAGATCATAACCATGCAGTGTTATAAGGGGTTGTTTGGATAGAAAAAAAAATGTGTTGTTGGTATGGCTGAAGTCCATTTTGAATTCCAGAATTCAAAATAAGTCTTTGAACTCGCTCGAGCTAGCTGTTCTGTTTCATCATCTACAGATGATTTTCCAGTACTATATCCAGTCATTATTTGCTAGCTGCATTTTTTAAACTTACTGCATTCACCTATTTATCTTTTCTCTCTTTTTGAAGGTCCTAGAAACTTTGATCTTTAATTATCTACTTTCAAGAAGCAAGAGCCATTGAGATTAACTCTAGAAAAGAGAATCTGCGAAAGAGTCATGACACGGAGCTGGAAAGTCCTCAGGGGTGAAGGCAGCTTGCAGTTGTTCTTAATCTGTTTCCTGTGCATATCTGCCCTACTGTCTGTCTGCTTGCCCTTCATTACTATGTTGACTCTTTCTTTAGAGCGCCACCCTCCCCACAGTCCTGTCAGCGTTGCCACCCATTCTGATGGCAGCATTCATTCACATGGAATCATTTACACTGTTTCCAGTGTCATACTTTCATTTAAAACAGCCCATATTAGCCATATGTGACTATTAAAACTCAAACGAAAATAACATAGGATTTCTCTGCTGATAACTGTAAAAATTAATGAGATACCAGAGGAAACCTAAACAGAGACTTGCCTGTAATGTTCACAGATGGAGCACAATGGGGCAAAGATAGTTCCACCCAAATCAAACAAAACACTTAAAATAGCCAAACAATTCTGAAAAAGTTGGAGGAATTAAAGCAAGACTCTGTTATAAGTGAGGAGTCACCACAACACGAAGGATCCGTGTAGAGTGTAGAAATGAAACCACACGCATACAGGCTAACGCGGCTCCATGGAGTAGGAGTGGTTTTTTAGTAAGCAGAATCAGGACAGTTAGACTTTGACATGCAAAACCAAATAAAATACCTCAACCAAGAACCTTAGACAAAAATGAAATCAAATGTCATGAAATAAATCTAAATATAGCTGCAAAGCTTTTCAGATAAAATACAGGGAAAAAATCTTTGGATATAGGCTTAAGCAATAAGGTTTTGGAATGACACCAAAAGTACAATCCATAAAAGAAAATGAGACAAATTGGACAAATCCAAAAGGTTTACTATGTCTTGCTGCCGTAACAAAGTAGCACAAGCCCCAAGCAGCTGGAGTCTACTCAAAATGCTGACAGGGTTGGGGCCCCCCATGCTTGCAGATGGCCGGCTGCCTCCTTGCTGTGTCTTCACAGCCCTTCTGTGTTCTTGTGATGTTATTGTCCCTTCCTCTTTCTGAAAAGATATCAGATCAGTTATATTGAGTAAGCAGTGATGCGTACAATCTTATTTAACCTTAGTTAGGTCTTTAAACCACTTGTCTCCAAATATAGTCATTTTCTAAGATACTGTGGATGAGGACTTCAACGTGTACATGGGAGTGGGGTGGGGGTGCACATGTTAGTCCATAACATCCTGCTCAAACAAATGATAAGCTCTATCTAGAATGTGTGAGACCACTCAGAGTTCAATAAGAACATAACCCAATTACAGCACGGGAAGAGGACTAGGAGACAGATACATCACCAGAGGATGGCAGATGAGGTATTGATGTCACTTTTCTTTCTTTGACTTTTCCCCTCATTGCTTTTCTTGTGTTGTTCACTTTCTGTCTTTCAAATCTCGGCCTGAAATGGCATCATCTTGTGTAAGCCATCAGACCTAGGAGTTGAGGTACATCTTGTAAAGCTCAAATGGAGCAGGTGTTTGTGGCTAGGTTCTCAGATCCTCCTGTGTCAGAAGTAGCTTGGTGCCTTTGGGTACAGATTCCTGGGTCCCACTTGAAATCTGTGGAATCAGAGTTAATGCTAATGGTTTTTTGTTTTTTTTAGTTTTGTTTTGTGTTTTAAACATACGGTTTTTATGTAGCCTGCCAGCTGGAATCTGTTTAGAATAAAATTATTTGTTGTAAATGTTGTTTTAGAAGGACTCTTAGAAATAGTCTCTTCAACCTTCTTGTTTCTGCACAGATTAGCGGGGTCAGGAAGAAGGCACAATAACCATTGCTTGCTCAGATCGATCTCATGGTTTAGCTGCATTTCTTAGCTACCATTTCATAACACATTTTCATGTTCGCCTTGAACATCCTTTTCTACATATGAAGCATTGAAAGCTCCAGGTGCTCAGCACCCAGCAATGGTCAGTCCCTGACTCACTTCCTGTGGTGTTTGGTGCACTCCCAGGCCCATGGCGAGACTTCTCGATTGTGTTGTTTACCTATATTCCTACATGCAGAGGACTTTTCTTGTACTCAAGCATAACTCAGCAGTGTGAAATCAGTTCAGGAAAAGCTCTTTCCCAAAGTGGTCTTATCTGAAAAAGCCTCCTATGGCTCCCTCAACAAACCAGGTTTTCAAGCAGGTCTGAGATCAGAGTTTTCAAGAGCTCCTGTAAACTGTGGACCTGTAGGGCTCACATCAGGCCTCTCTAGTTTGAGAAGGTTACCTAGGATTTGTGGAAATGTGTGGGGCTAGGGTATGCCTTAATGAAAATAAGTTAAAGAGTCAGGGTCAGGACAACCTAAGACTAGCTGTAAAGTTGGGATCTAGCTATGAAGTCTGGGATCTAGGCCTAGGGGAGGGAGCTGGGGTAAAAGTGTGGCTACTACTGGGGAACCACAGTGTGTTTGGTTGGGCCAAAGCATAAAGTAAAATCTTGGAAATGACTAGAAAGATTGGGAGCCAGATAATAAAAGGTTTTATTGAAGTTAAAAATACTGTATTTCACAACTTGGTATCCACATGCACAAGAGTGAAATTGGAAACTCCCTATGGGACAACACGAAAGAGAGTTACTAAAAGTGGATCATTGACCTTAATTTAAGGGTGGAAACTGTTGGCAAAGAGATCTGTGACTATGGCCTTCTTAACTATCAAGAAAAACAGAGAAGCCGGGTGGTCATGAAGAACTCCTTTAATTTCAGCAGAGGCAGACAAATCTCTGAGTTCCAGGACAGCCAAGTCTACAAAGTGAGTTCCAGGACAGCCAGGACTACTCAGAGAAACCCTGTCTCAAAAAGAAGGGAAGGGAGGAATGAGGAAGGAACAGAGGGAAAGAGAAAAGAAGACAGAGACAGACAGAGGTGACAAAATATAAGCCAAGTTGGACTTCATCATAATAAAAATCTTTGTGCATCAAGGAAACGAAGGAAGACAGGGCTAAGGCTTAGGTAGCTCCATGGTAATGTGCTTGCCCAGTATTCCACTGAGACAGGGAAGAAAAGGCAAACAGCTCATATTGTGAGAAAAATGTGTAGTGTGCAACCTAAGGTGTAGACAGCCGAGCATTTTAAGTGGATGAGGTAGGTGTAGTGGTGCACGCCTGTAATGCCAGTGTTCAAGAGGCAGAGGTGAGCATCCCCACTTGAGAGCTGAAGTAAAAAATTCAAAGTAACAGATTTTCAGAAGTGTGGGGGAACTGGAATGTTATGTGTTGGTAGTAATAATATAAGACAATATAGTAGCTGCTTTGGAAAACAATTTGGTAACTCTCCAAAGTATTAGACCTGAAATATTTATTATACTTGAAAAATTTCTTAGTAAATTTAAGGTCTATATTTGAGAGAATTGGAAACAGATTTATCCAAAACTATATATGGTAGTGTATGTAGTAGCAGTATTTACAACAGATAGAGAAACAACTCAGGTGTTTTAAGTATGTGTGTTGTAGTGTATATAGTAGCAGTATTTATACCAGACAGGTAGAGAAACAACCCATGTGTTTTAGGGACTTTTCTTGACACTCTGACCAAACACCTGACAAAAAGCAACTTAAAGGAGAGGAAAGGTTTGTTTTGGTTCCAGGTGGGATGAGACATGAAGGCATGGCTGCAGGTAACACCATGGCGTTGGAAGCGTGGACCTGGGACTCCTCATGTCACACCTCAGAACAGCAGGGAATGCTCATCCGGCTTCCTTTTCTTCCCCCTTGTGTCCAATCTGGGGCCTCAGCTTGTGGAATGATGCCACCCACAATCAGAATGGGTCTTCTTCCTTATTTCATACTCTGGAAACACCCCCCCCACACACACACACACACCCTTAGTGTGTCTCCTGGGGATTCTAAGTCCAATCGGGTTGACTCTAAAGGCTAACTACCAGAAACTCCATATATCCGTCAGCTGATGAGTGGAAAACCTAAATGTCTTTCTGTGCAATGGAATGCTATTTGGAATAAAACCTATGTGAATCTGAAAACATACTGAGTGAAAGAAACCAGTTATCAGGGACCGCGTATTGTTCAGTTCCATTTAGTGAGCTATTCAGATACTCCGAGAGTGGGAGCGACAGGCTCATGGTCTAGGGTTTGTTTTGTTTTGTGGTGGTGGAGTGTTGAAAATTGGTGCACCCTAACTCTAAATATGTGAGGACACATCCACAGCGGAGGGTAAGCGCTGTGTGTGCACTCTGCTGAGAGTGGTCAGAGAGTGGAGAGCAGAGCTGTGCACTCCCTCCTCAAGAGCCTCCCCTTGGGAGGGACCGTGGTCTGAGCAGTGGTGCAGCCAGGGCTAGGCCTAGGTGCTCACAATAGTTCTCTTCAGTTTTGCCCTCCAAGAGGTGTGAGAAATTTGTTATTAATACTGACTTACAGCTTTAATATGTGTTAATATTTTATGGTGTTAACCATGCTTATTTGAAGAATAAATATTAGAGATAATATTCACTCGCCCAAATAAATGATTTTTTTAAAGGTAGGGTCACATAGCCCAGATTAACAGTGCACTGTCCCACTGCCTCGGTATCCCAAGTCCTGGAGTCTCATGCCAGCAACCACTATGATGCACGACATGATCATAATGCTTAAAATTCCTTCATGATAACATGGTTTCCGGTGAGGAAAGCCTCAGAAATAGAAGTTTCCTGGCTTTTCCTTTGGACCCCTACTTCCACACCCCACATAGTGAAACAGCTCAGTATTGCCAAATAAGCTACACACTGAGAAACATTTCAGAAAGCAAGAAGAGTAGGAACACTTTAACTACCTGGGTTTTATCCACTTTAAGAATTAACTCCAAAAAACCTGAGTTTGCAACTGTTACTTTCTAGCAAGTTTTTAGAAGATTTTCTGAAATGTATTAATAAATCTAAAAGAGTAGTAAATAGTGTCGTAGGTCACCTGCTCACCAGGAGTTTCCTGTCAGGATTTTTGAGCTGAATCTCTGCTAGTGAGAACCCTGAGTCAATCAGTTCTAGCTAAGCACTTCTTGGAGCAGCAGCCATCTTGTGTGACTTTGTCGGTAAAGAGTGTGCCCTCCTGTGGTCACTGGAAGCAGATTTCAGCTCTGGTCAGTAACGGTCTGTGGTTCCACGATAGAGCCACCCATACTCTGAGTTCCTTTTCAGTAGACAAGTGAGACTTTTAAAGAGTCCAGTTTTAAGAGTGGGAAAGTAAGCGCCTTGTTTTGCTTGCGGATATTTAGATGACGTGAATGGAAGGAAAGGAGGCAAGATATCAGAGTGGGAGGAGAGCACCATGTGTGGTAGTCTCAGAACTTCCATGACAGGAACCCCAAGGTACACCCTGCCCTTGTCTATGGGCGCGCCCTCTGGGGGTTCTGAGTTCATTGATTATGTGATATCTCATCCTGGAGAAAGGAACATTTTTTCAGTCCTGTTGGGAAGTCTGTCTCATTTAAAGAAAACTAACTTGGGCTTGACATGTTCAGATCTGGTTTCTGCTGACTCTGATGAGCATCGTATTTATTAGTTATGGAGATTATATACTGGAGGCCAGAAGAGGGCATTGACTCCTCTGGGACAGGAGTTAGAGCTAGTAGTGAGCCACCACATAAGTGCAAAAAACTGAGCTCGGGTCCTCTGGAAAAGCATCCAATGTTCATAACCACTGAGCTGTCTCCTAACCCCTGAAGAGATGATTTTTAAATGAATTTTCCCTACAAATTGTTTTAATTTTTCAGTTCATGTAGGTGGTGTATTAATTACTTTTTTGTTGCTTTGATACAACACAACGACCAAGGCAACTTAAAGAAGAAAGTCTTTAATTGGACTTAGAGTTCCAGAGGATTAGAGTCTATGATGGCAGAGTGGAAGCATGGTGGCAGGAACAGCTGAGAGCTCACATCTCCAGCCACAAGAAGGAGGCACCAAGTGCACTGGGGATGGTAGGAGTCTTGGAAGCCTCAAAGCCTTCCCCTATGACTCACCACCTCCAACAAGGTCACTCCTAATCCTTTTCAAGCCACCAACTGGGGACCTGCTATTTAATGACTGATACTTATGGTGTCAGGGGTGTGGTGGGATGTAGGCATCTCATTCAAACTACCACAGAAAGAATTTTTTT
>JAQHUG010000024.1:11585462-11603470 GCA_028555095.1 Dicrostonyx torquatus
TCTATCAGCTGTTTTTGCTGTGCACATGTGTGGATCAGAAGGGTATGAAAGACAGATGCATGAATATGTTAAGGATAAAATGTCAAGAATTAGGAAAATGCTACAAATACTGAGTATTAGATTAAGACCCTTTCTGGTTAGTATTAAGAGTTTTCAGGAACAAAATGTAACATTGTCCTAAAAGAAATCACTGTCTCTTCCTGACAAGTCATTGGGGAGTGTGGCATCTTTTCACCATAAATGAGTCAATATTTTAACACTAAAAGTTTTTCACATTAAAAGGGGGATGGGAAGCGGAGGCACTTATAAGAATGTAGTACCACAGTCTTCACTGGACTGCCATTTCTATGAAGACAAATATGGTTTTCCACAAGATTCCCAGTGCCTCTTAGTAAATACTTACTAGATAAATCAAATTAATGAGGAAGGTATGGAGATGAGCATGGAGATAGAGATGAGTTAGTTTAAGCTAGGGCATTTGTTGCTACTAATAGCTACCATTTATTTAAACTTTATTTGTGCCAGCCACTGTTCTAAGTGAGTTACATGCATCGATTCATTTAATCCTTATGTTATTACCCTTATTTTTTATAGTTAAAGAAATTGAAGTACTTTACCCTGATTAATGTAGGGCTAGGATTTTGAATCCTGACAGTCCAGTTCCACAGCTGGGACTCTCTGGGGCAGTAGTTAAGAATGCTCTTTCTTGCAGAAGATCTGGGTTCAGTTCCCAGGATCCACATAGTAGGTCACAGCCATCTACAACTCTAGTTTCAGAGGGACCCAGGGCTCTCTTCTGGACTCTGCAGACAACAGGAACAAATGTAATATATATGCAGGAAAACACTAATACAGGTTAAAGTAAAATAAATCTTTAAAAATACTATGTTGATTTATGACTTGGATGACACAGCAACCATGTCTGTCCTAACTTCATCCTCCGTGAGAAGAGAGGACCTTGCGTTTGCTTTGCAGCCCAGTGATTGTATTTGTTCTAAGCCTAACGAAACGCTGCTTTGTTTGGACTTCACCTCAGCTCCACTCCTCTCCAAATAGTGAATCCTGTAATAACTGCCTTGTCCTGCATTTGCTGAAATGGTTCAAGATTCCTCTGGTGTGCGATTTCCCTCGTTTGCATTGTGTCAGAGGACCTGATTTTGTGAGATTAAAGGTCTGTTTCTTTGGTTTTAAACTTGCTTGAGCTAGAACACTGCCAACTCTTAAGACCCAGTTTGAACAGAATATAAAGACAGATCAAGATAAGTGCTTCCATTGAAGCTGGCTAGCGAGCACATGTACACCTGGGCTTCATGCTCAGTGAAAGGACAAGCTCAGGACCCCCAAGACCAAGTTCTCAGCACACAGAAGATTTATTTGCCCCAGAGGGACAGAGGACATAAGGGACAAAGAAAGGAGTTAGAGGTAGAAGGGGAAGGGAACCAGGAAAAGGGGCAGGGATATTTGTCCCCAAAGGGACTGCTTCTGGATAGAAAGGAAACAAGTGGGCACGTAGGAAAATGGCACTTTATAAAGGTATACAGGGAACCCCATGTTAGGGTGAGGTGTTTAATTTTGATTGACATATTAATTAGGGCAACCAAAGGGGGCTTCTGATTGCTGGACTTCAATACTCTAATAGCTGGACCTTGGTAGTCAGCCTCAGGAGGAGGAAGTGTCAAATACAGAAAGAGACATTGGTGGCAAACTTACGGAATGTGTGGTTTTTAGCAAGTCACATACTTGGGCTAGTGTCCTTTCACTCAAATTCTGATAAGAGGAATACTGTCTGCTACAGGCCTCTTAACTCTTCCTTCTTTAGTGACTTAAAGTCAGTCTTTCAAGTTATGTATAATTTCTTGCATCATTTGTAGCACCAGTTACTGAAGTAGGATATAAATGCAGATAAGTGATTTATTAGCTGTCAGCCATAGGACTAAGTCTCCTAAATGAGAACATTCACCCATTTCCAACCCAGTGAAAAATACTGACAGTGATGAGCCGGGAAATTCATGCGGGAGGGGGGGGGTGTAGATTTTTGTTTATGTGAGAGCAGCATGCGTTAAATTGCAGAACAGAATCTAAAAGTGATGAGACTCCAGTAAGACTTCATTCCACTATTTTTCTCAAAGTAGCGTTTCATGAGCCTTCTTTCCTGTCAGCTCTGGTGGAAGTTTTCTGCCTGTAGTGATTGAGGAGGCACTCTGCTTTGTCTTTCCTCACAAACTTTAGGGAAGGCACCTGTGCACTGAGGCCGTTGTTTCTCTGCACTGCCTTATGGGTAGAGTTGTCCTTGCATCACCTATGACAACACTCTTCAAAGCAGGGTTGGTGCTTCGCACTCTACTGTGTCGGATCATGTTACGAACTCCAGGCTGACAGTACTGTACAGAGTATTTACCTCCTAAAGTTCTTGATGCTTACAAATAAAGTGACCGAGGGTCTTTTATTTTATCTAACTATCTTCCTCTTTCCCACCTGTGTGTCTCGGTGATCAGCTGCAAAAATGTTTACTTATTAGCCCTTTATTTTTAATGCTGCAACATTGGGACAAGAAACCTTGTATATGTTCTATAGTCCATGTTCAAACTTTCCTGTTTCTAGGACCATTTATTAGTATAGTATACAGCCTGATATCCACCCTCTTAATGAATTTAGGTATATAATACAGTCTTGTTGCTATAAGAAGACTGTTATAAAAGAGAGTTTGTGACTGTGTATGATTGAAATTTGTAGCCTTTGAACATCAGCTCCTCACCCCACTCCTCCTCCAGTCTTTGGTAGTGATCATTCTATTTTCTATTAGATTGGCTACTTTAAATTCTTGGTGCAAGTTAGAATCCTGTAGAACTTTTGGGCCACTAGCTTTTCCTCTAGCATATTAGTCTTCAGTTCCATTCATGTTAGCTGTTAGTGAAAAAACCAGTTTCATCTTAAACGGAATAAGATCGTCTTCTGGAGCCATTTTGAGTGATCTTGTCCCAGGAAAACAGATTTAGGTTACCCTAATTTCCATGTTCCAACATGGAAGCAGTTTCACAAAGTTTTTATGGTTTTGCAGAACAAAGGAAGTCATAAATCAAGGCAAGCTTAAAATGCATTGGTGGTGTCTTAGGGTTTTTATTGCGGTGAAGAGACACCATGACCATGGCAACTCTTATAAAGAAAAACATTTAATTGGGGGTGCTTACAGTTTCAGAGATTTAGTCCATATCTTCATGGTGGGACATGGCGGCATGCAGACAGACATGGTGCTGGAGAAGGAGCTAAAAGTTCTACCTCTTAATTCTGAGACAACAGGATTCAACTGTATCTACACCGAGCGTAGTTTGAGCATAGGAGACCTCAAAGCCCACCCCCACAGTGACACACTTCTCCAACAAGGCCACACCTCCTAATAGTGTCACTCCCTTGGTATACCAAAGGAGGTGGGCACAGTGAGATGGGGAAGCTATTTTATAGGACTAAGATGCTATCTGATGACATTCTTAGATTTTGGATTGGTAGAAGCTAGTGGTCTGCTAAGTCAGTAGATTCTAAAAGATTTTTATTCATTATTACAAGATATTAGTTTCAGTACAGATGGAGCAAGGATGTTCAGCTTCTGAATCTGCAGAATTCCATTCTCTACACAGCACTGAAAGTCCATTTGGTCCATCAGTCTCTGTACAGACTCCTTCAGGAGTTTTTGGTTCACAGTCAGACATAGCTGCTTTTTAGGAATTTTTGTAGCAAAGCACATGACAGAGTTTTCATTTTATTTTACGGCCAAATGATATTTCATCGTATGCATGTGTATCTGCGTGCATGGATGTGTTTATAACATTGTTTATGTATCCCATTTATTTGTCAATGGATATGTAGGTTGTTGCTACCTCAGTTATTATGAATAATACTGCAATGAACAGGAAGATGCAAATATTCTTAGATCCTGTTTCCATTTCTTTTGAGTATCTGCTCAAAAGCAGAATTACTGGATCATATGGATCTGATTTGGGGAAACCTCAGGATTGTTTTCTATAGTGTTAAAGGGAGCCCTTCAGAGGTACCACTCAGGCACGGTTTCTACCAGATGAAAGCCTTAATTCCCGGCTACTGGCATTACACACAGATATTTGGGTCCTAGGTGTAGCCCAGATGTCCACAGCACAGGGATTTTGAAGGCAAAAATCACATCCTGACAGCTTTCTTGGCAACTGCCGGGGGGCTTTGCAGAAGCAAACAGTTTAACAGAAGCTAACTGTGGCATCTTGACTTCAGGGTCCAAGGATAGAGTTTGGTAGTTTTCCATGGGATTCTTCATCAAGGAGATAAAATTATTGATAAGCCTGAAATGGCTCAGCAAGAATACAAAATAGAGGAACCTCTGTGCTCTTTGCCCTATCACATTGATCTGTGGGCATGAGTCATATTGTTGACTTTGCCCCATTTTAGGGGGCATAGTTGGTAGCTGAATTTATTCTTTGGTTGATGTAGCTGACATTGCAGTTGAATGTAGGGTCAGAATAAAAGTCAACTGCCAGGCTAATACTGGCAGTAAGGTGGTAAGCAGTGGGAACCAGGTAAACAGAGACTAATACTAAATACCTGAGTGTAGTCCCAGCCAGCTGGAATAAAGACTTTGATTTGGCTATAAACTGGCAGAGTAGGTTTCCCATTGAGAGGGCCAGGCAAATATCATGGCAGGTCCCTAAGAACTCAATTAAGAATTAGGCCTCAGTTCCAACCTCCTGAAACTGAACAAATCAGTTTCTGAGGAAGAAACAAAGTGTAATCAGTCACCGTGACACAACACCCTCCCTCCAAAACACACACACACACACACACACACACACACACACAGTAAGGACAAGGAGAATCGCACTTACTAGGACATGACCAACTCCCCTCCTCCCACCAGGTACCACCAGATACCCACAAGGCAATAACTGAATAAGGACAAAAGCCTGGAACTTGTCCAGACTTGTCCAAGAATAGAAACCCTATAGTCTTAGCACACCCCTGCTAGCCCTAACCAATTAGAAACATACTGATATGATTGTCACTTGCATAAACCAATCCTAGATAGAATGATCACACTGCTTTTAGAATTCCTTTAGTTGGTATAAAAGCCTGAAAACTTTTCTTTTTTTCCCACCACCATTTTTGCCTTTGTGTTGGATATGCAGTCCCAGCATACATTGTACCTTCTCAAGATAATAAACGCTCTTGCTGACTGCATACATGTATGGTGGTCTTTTGTGGGGCTTTTCCAGGACCCTAACATCCCTAACAATAGTAGCTGTACAATTTCATATGCTTATCAACCATGTCCAAAAGGTCCAATTTTTTGGCATTCTCAGAAACACTATTTGTAATTTCAAATTTTAAAGATTGACAAATGAAAATTGTATATATTTATAGTTGTACATAAGATGTTTTATCTTTATACATCTTATGAGAATTGCATGCCTGGTCACTCTCCATTAAATTTTTAATGGAGTTATTTGATTGCTTGTTTCCTGTATTTTAGACAGTAGCATCTTACCAGGTGGGTGGTCTGCAGGTGTTTTCCTTCGTTGGGTTGGCTGCCTTTTTCAAGTCTATTGTTTCCAATGCAAAGATTATAGTCTCACTGTTCTTATTTTTGTTTTGTTGTTGTTCTCTGTGTTTTTGGCCTTGTTCTTGATTTCATTTGCTAAGACCAATGCTTTGAATGTTTTTGCCTGTTTTTCATAGGAGCTTTACAATTTCTAGTCTTGCATTTAAGTTTTTAATCCATTTCTGTGTCATTTTTATCTCTGTATGTGAACTGTGCTGGTTTTTTTGTTTTTGTTTTTTGTTTTTTTGGTTTTTTTTTTGGCATGTGGATATCCAGTTCTCTCAGCACCATTTGTTGTAAAGATTGCCATTTTCATGTTGTATAATGTTGGCGCCCTATGAAAGGGTTTTTGATCAGATGTGCATGAGTTATTACTTTTCCATTGGTTTGTATATCAGTCCTGATCTTCCTAAGGGTGTATCTGCTTTCTTGCCTTTTCCAGCTTCTGAAGTAACATTTCTAAACTCCTGCGCCAGTTGTCAGTTGTCTCTGACAGTCAGGATGGTGTCCTTATCTTACAGTCATCGCTTTCATTGTCTCTGCAAGCCCCTTTGCCACATAACATTCATCAGTTTCTGGGACAAAGACCCCTGGGGATCATTATTGAATTTTCATCTGTTTGTTCTAGTTAACGTTTATTGAGTACTTCCTGTTATGTTAGGTATAATCTTATACTGTATTTGTTAAGAACTTCACATGACTATATTTTTCTGCCTCTTTTGTGATTCTTCATTCATTACTTGTCTGCTTGTCAGCTTACCTGATTATCTCAGGGTTTTTGTTTTTGGCTTGTTTTATTTTTTTAACAGGGTTTCTCTGTACCTTTGGGGCCTGCCCTGGAACTAGCTCTTATAGACCAGATTGGCCTCTAACTCCCTGAGATCCACCTGCCTCTGTTCCCTGTCCTCCCCCACTCCCCACCCTAACACCACCCCCCACCCCACCCCCACTCCGGCTGGGATTAAAGGCCTTCATGGCCACTACCACCTGGCTTATCTCAGGTGGTTTTTTTGTTTTTGTTTTTGTTTTTGATGGGGTAGGGGAGTGTGTGGGAGGGGAAAGGTTACAGCTCTAAGGGAAAAGGTATCCTGGCAGTTGGGAGCCAAAGAATCAAACCTCACACAAGGGGTTTATTAGGAAAGACACAGGAGGATGCCTGTCTTTGTTCCTGTGAGAAGCAACAAAGAATTGAGCAGGAGGACAGTATTTATATAGGGTTTCTTGAGGGTGGAGCTTTCCAGAGTGGCTTGGATTGGTGGGATTCTTTGGCCTGATCTTGGGGCAGGCTCAAGGATTGGTGGGATTCTGTGCGCTGATCCTGGGGTAAATTCAGGGATTGGTGGGATTTTGTGACCTGATCTTGCCCCCCCCCCCCAAGACAGAGCTTGGCTACCTGCATCTTGGGAGACTGGAAGCAGCCATTACGATTATTAGAATAGTCTGGGTGAGGGTAGAGCAGTGTGATGGCAGGTCCTGACCACTCATACCTCAAGGGGTCTACAGGTGGATCTTCTGAAATGTGAATTCATGTTTTACCTATAAAGTTTTATTCAAAAACTGATGTATAATTGAAAAGCAATTTAGGAAGTTATCTCATTTAACTTTCTGTTCTTTTTTGTCCTAGCTAAGTGTCTTAGGAACTTTTTCCTTGTTTACTTATGTTTGGAATTTCATACAAGCTTTGAAGAAAGTTCTCTGAGTCAGCTATTCAAATCATTTGGGTTACTAATATATAAGCTGTGTTTTCTTTTTTCCTACCTAAATTTGCATATTTCAATTACCTTACTAACTGAAGTTGTGGAAACTTTCTTTGGATTTTGACATGTTGGTTTAGCTTATATATTCTCATAATCATAGGGGATGATATATTTGGGTCAGTAACACTTCATAGGAAGCAATGTTGAAGCTGAAGCCACCAATATGAAAATGGGGAGTAAATGGCCCAAAGGCTTGCCAGTTGTTGCTCAAAACTAGCCTCAGCATTGTTGCTCTCAACTGATGCTCCCCTAGCGGAGCTGTGTGCTCCTGTGTATGGATCCACTCAGATGTGTGTCCCATGCTAAGGATATGGAAGTCAGGTAGGCCTGATCCCGTCCTAGAGGACTGTGTTCTAGTGAAGATGTAGACACAGACATGATGTGAGTGGAGATCACTGTATAGCTAATAGGTTACTATAGTTCGTAGAGAAGCCCCCTGCTAAGGTGGCTGTGTGATACAGAAGCCCTGGTCTTGCACAAGTGTGTCTGCACCCTATGGGAGGAGGTAAGGCTCACTTGTCATTCAGTTGTCTTATCAAACGCCCTTCCTCCTTCTGTCTTTCTTCACACTGTCCACAGATCAACATTTTCTCTGTAATGACCACTAATAACTCTTAGGCCTCCCCAGAGAGAGAGAGCTCCAGCCATTGAGTATTGGGCTGACTGGATCAACCTTGACCACATACAGCTCTTGCATTGGACTGCAGACAGTAATATTCCAGGACAGGTGACAAAGCAAATGTTCAGACCCTCCAAACTATTTCACATGTCCATGAAACTAACTTGAATTTCTTCCTAATAAACTGAAGATCAGGAATTCTTAGGGTGTGAAATGAACACACACGGGGACTAGGTGATGTGAATTTTTGAGAATTCCCTGTTCTCCTTCAGGGACTTGTGATTTTGCACACATAGACATAAGTAATTAAGGTCCTGACACTATCTCCTCTCCACTACTTCTTCCCTTGTAATTAGGACGTAGAGTGAGGAGGGATTGAGCTGAGTTTAGACGGTTCCTGACTAGGCTACTTCAAATCTTAGCTACATGTGTAATAGGAAGATGCCATGGCCAGAAATGTCAGGGCTTCTTATTCTGACATGCTTCAATGTGAGCCATCATGGGTAGAGCCGTCTTTTTTACTTTGCCATTAATATCCATTCTATTTGACTGTCCATGGGCTATTATACTAAACATTGAGTTGCTTAGGTTTAGGTGTGAGTGCGCCCTTTATTTCCTCTCTCTCCTGTCTCTAGTTCACACTACCCTCCCTGCACTTGTGTTTCTCTCCATGTTCGCTCAGTAGTCACAACTTGTGATAGTGCTGTAAGGTTGCCAGGTCTTATTTTGAAGAATTTGGACAAGCAGGTGTAACATGTGGGGTCTGCTCGTTGGGGTTTCTGTCCTGCCTGGTACCCCACAGCCGGCAAGCCCCAAAGAAAAAATCACACAGAGGTCTCCATAAGATTATAAACTGATTGGCCCATTAGCTCAGGCTTCTTAGTAGCTCTTGTAACCTATATTAACCCATTGTTCTTACCTATGTTAGCCACATGGCTCGGTACCTTTCTCGTCACATGTTGCCTCTTCGGTGGTCTGTGTAGGAATGGCGAGGGACCTTCCTGCTTCCCAGAATTCTCCTGTTCTCACCTCTACTTCCTGTCTGGTTTTCCCACCTCTACTTCCTGCCTGGCCAATCAGCGTTTATTTAAAACATGGTTGACAGAATACAGACAATCTCCCACACCAGCAGGGAGCAGGGCTTACATTGGCTAATAGTTAAGCCTCTCTCAGCCTTTCACTATTGGGAAAGGGCTAAGTGGAAGAGGCCTGTGCACAGGGGTCACCCTGACTATGGGCCCTTCCAGTACTGTAGAGATCACACCTTCATGTACCCAGGGTTAGGTCCTCCTCTAACTTTACAAACAATTGCCTCTTTTTGCTGAATGTTAATGATTCTCCTGCCTCTTCTCCATTGGCCTGTCTACAGGTGTGTGGCCACCACAACCAGCCAGATGTTGTTTAGTAACAAGGAAAGTAATGGGTATTTCCTATTGAAGACTATTTATAATATGTATTTCCTTGATAATGCCCCAGCTGTGATAGTACTAGCAGTAAATGTCTGTTTGAAAATTATTACCCTGCCAGACCTTTTCCAGGTGTGCAGCCCTGTGAGGTCAGTTGTTTTTTTACTGAGCAGGAAATCAGCACAAAGAGATAAATAATTTGTCTAAGCATGTATGCCAAGTGAACAGAATTAGAACCTAGAAGTCTGGGGTGGACACTTGTACTTTTCACTGCAGTGCTGTGTTCTTCTCAAGTAAGGCTGGAATTGTTATTAAAAGTAATGCCACTAATCAACTGGTTGTGTTGGATATAAAATTTATAGCTATGTTATAGTTAATCATAAGTATAATTATCTTCACATGTTTTAAAGTAAATGAGTGTCTTGACTCTTACCTACTGAATGTCCAACATGCTTGCTTTGTGTCCTAGGAGAAGACTTTGCGGTTGTACAGCAAGAAATCATTATGATGAAAGACTGCAAACACCCAAACATTGTTGCTTATTTTGGAAGCTATCTCAGGTACATTGTTTATTTTCATTTTTAAAACAGTAGTGATTCCATCACCTAATTCACCTAACAGAATAGCATTGACTTGAACGCTGTGATTCATGCTTAGAGGATAGGATCTTTTCTTTTCACATGAATGGAATTTTTGTTTAGACCTGTTATGCTGATTCTGTGCAGTGTCACCATCTTGTGACTTGGGAATGCTGGGTGTGGTTTTAGGAAGCTGGCTGCAGCCCCTTTTGTCTAGACTTAAGAGTTTAGTCAGGAGCATTCATCCCCAAAGTAACTTTTTTGTTTGTTTAAGGGATTTTTTTTTCTGTGTCCTACTTCTGGTCTCATTCTTTGCTTAATTTTGTTCTAAAGACTAGGAACTATAATTATTTCTACAACATACTTTTCCAGGACCCAAAGTGAACTTTTGACTCTGAACTCAGCTCTTGTGTTGTTTCAGCAGGTCACATGCCATGGAGGAGTCCCTTAAACAAACCTGGCTCTTCTCACTGTCTGCACAGTGAGTCTGACACCATGACCTAGTTGCTTTTAAGGTGTCTCTTAACAGGAAGGTTGGAGAATGTTTTCCTCTGCTACTGGCAGGGGTCCACTATGCCTGTTACAGGCTCCTGTTCTCACATGACCCACATACAGAGCATGTTGGACCCAGTGGGTAGAGGCCTCTGGGGAGTTCTGTCCCTTGTCTCCTCCTTTGTTAAAAGCCAAGCAAACCAGCTTTCCTCACCATGTTAGAATCTGTTAAATTGGGTAAGTTGGATGGAGACAGGAAAGAGATCACTGGCCTTCTCACATCGGGTAGGTCAGTGCCATGCAAAGTTCTAGATGTTTTGATACTCCTTCAATGGGGAGTGGTTCGAATGGCAGCCCAAAAGGTACATCTTCAGTATCTGTCTTTGTGGCAGGAAGTGGGCCCAGAGGGGCAGTTACTGTCTGTATCAGCTTGAAAAAACATCTCCTAAAATCATTTACGGTTATGGTGCTAGTAGTTGAGTCCAAATACAGAAAGAGTCACCATTGCAAAAGGACTCACTTACCTGCTGCTTGTCCTGACAAAGTGCCTGACCTGGACTCTACTCAGAAAGCATTCCAGAGGTTCTTGGACAGGCTGGTCTTCTGAGGAGAGCTGCTGTGCTTCCCTGGGTACATGGATCTAATCATGTTTCCCAAGTACTGTGGGGCATACAAAACAAACTACTTATATACTGCCCTTCATGTGGTAAAATGACCGTGGTCTCTGATATAGAAGTTAGGGGCTTGAGTGAAAATGTCAGAATCCTGGCTTTCACCAGAAATTAACAATGTAATTTATGATAAGTTATTTAGTAATTGGGTGTCTCCGTCTCTTCCTCGGTAACATGGAGGTGATAGCACCTATGTGATGAGGCGCCCATGAGGACTAAAAGTGTAAGTACATGAGAAATGGGAAGAGCGGCGCGGAGAATGTGATGCGATGCTCACTGAATGTTATCACTGCTGCTGCCAGCTGCGCTCGCTGTTCTCAAAGTCCCATTATTTCAGTGCCTCGTTTGATCACTTCCTCACGGTTAGCCGTATGCTTCTTAGTATGTTATTTCCAGCTTACAAACAAGATGGTTGGAAGGGTTTAGGAGCAAGTTTGCTTTTATTTTATTTTTGTCCAAATGTAAAAATTATAGTGAAATTCTTTTCCTTAAACCAAAATTGAAACAAAGTTGGGGTCCCTTTAAAAAAGAAGACTTGAGTTCTTTTGGTGTTACGTGGATGTAATGTGAGGATGCTGCTTTAGATAGGTGACTGTCCCACTGTACTGGCATTGCTAGTGAAAATGACAGGAAAGCAATGGAGGAACAAAAGAACACAGCCTTCTTTCCTTTTTCTAGCTCTCTTCTACTGTCTTCTTGATTCCTGATTAAGTACAGACTGGGACCAAAGAGGGGCATGGAATCCTAAGAATTAGGTCTGTATTGTGTTCAGGCTGGAGAGAACTGAGAGATCTTGTCACCCAGCCCATTCTTTCTCAGATGAGAAAACGGCGTAATAGAACCTTTCTTCTTGAGGCTCGGTTGCTTGTTACTGGCAGGATTTAAGCCTGGCTCTGCCCATTCCCTCACTGATCCTCTTTGCGGAGCCAACTGATTTTAAAAAGGACAAGCGGTTTGGAGTTCAGTACACCACCCCCAAACACTCTATAACAGCCCTCGTCTGTTGCTGCTGTTACAGTGTATTATAACAGATTTAGACAAAAGGATGGAGAAGTGCACGAGGGATTTGACTTCTGACAGACCTTGGGGATCAGAGTCAGCCTATGATTTTCTCAGTAGATGCCCAGGGCATAGTTAAGTTCCAGAAGTCTCCTTTCTAACAGCTGCCTGCACTCACTTCATGGAGAGATCCCGTCTGAACTCCGGCAGAGCTGAATACTTGATGTCCCAACAGGCTGTTCATCACCATTGGCATGAGGTGTAACAAGAACTACAGAGACTAAGTGTTCTTCTGGTACCTTAAAATTAAGAAATAGCATGCTACATATTTAGTGCACATTGTCTGAATGTTTGTGTTTTTCTTGAAAGAAGAAAGAATTAAAGTACCAAAGACTTATCCCTTAACCCCACTAAAGCCAAGTATAATTTAACTTCAGGCTCCTTCTAATTTTTGTTTAGACAGAAAAGAGTGTAGTTGTCAATGCTAGTATACAGTTACTCTTTAAAAGAAACCTTGATTTTGGAGCATGTTAGACACAAAGAGTTACAAGGGCAATAGAGTTGTTTATGCAGATCCTTCCCTCGCCTTTCCCTAGCGTGAGCACAACCATGCTGTCTCAGTCAGATGTAGACATGAACATCAAAGCAATGCTCTTGGCAGATCGAACATTTCATTTGAGTCTCACCAATTGTCTGCCAGTGTCTCTTCAGATTGTGAAGGGATTGGGACCTGGGAAAGCATCAGACTGTGATGAGGTCTACATAGTAAGTCGGTCGCTTTATATTCCCTAAGGAGAGAGCCCACTGAATGGCTTACTGTTCATTTATAAATGAACCAAAAGATTTCAAATTTGACTCCCAGTTAATGAGCCCATATGAAAATGTCCAACAGTTACTAAACTTTGTATTTTTCACATTGGTGACTTAAGTTGAAGTTGAGTTGTCTTTGTGACTACAGCTGTGCAGCCATTGGTGGCTGTGTCTCTCTCCCGGGGAAGAGCAGTTTAGTGTACATTCCCAGCGGTGCTGATTCCTAGTGGTCTGCTCACAGCTCTTGTTTAAGTATGCTGTGTTTGTGAACACTATAAATCACTCATAGTTATTAATTACTTTTCCATCTGTGGTGTGTGGGAAGATGAAAAGGTAGAGTAAGACTTTCAGATCATGGCCGGGCGGTGGTGGCACACGCCTTTAATCCCAGCACTCGGGAGGCAGAGGCAGGCAGATCTCTGTGAGTTCGAGACCAGCCTGGTCTACAAGAGCTAGTTCCAGGAGAGGGTCCAAAGCCACATAGAAACCCTGTCTTAACCCCCCCCCCAAAAAAAAAGACTTTCAGATCAGTAAATAATTGTTAGAACTTTTATTGCTGTCAATTCTAATGAACAACAAACTGGAAAATATATATAGTGAGAGGCACCCCACCTGCTCTGTCTTTGTTTGTTTGTTTATGTAGGTGTAAGGTAGAAAGGTTAATTTTACAGCATAAAAAAGGCTTCCACACATTTATTGAAGCAGCACATTTATTCCAGTTCAGGTACCTAAGCATAAAGACCCACAATTTGTTGGCCTACATGAAATGGGCCTCTTGACTCCACTCCATTCTGTGAGACAGACAGTGTGGCGAGTGACCTAGTGCCTGCAGATTTGTCATCACAGCCAAGACATTTGTCAGACAAGAGTCATTCTTCTAATTCTAACTGCCTAAATTTTTTCATTTTTTTATAATAGAGATTTTAACCAAGTGGAATGTTATGAATGTAAAGCATTTTTAGTGTATTTAAATAGTGTCAGCACTATTTAAATACAGTCCATAGGTTTTCTTGGCCTGTATAAACTAGAAAGTCACTGCATAGCATAAATACACACTGTATGTTATAAGAAGAATCAGGGAATGGAACCGTTTTAAGTGGAAGCCAGTGGCAGTGAATCTTAAAGACAGCAGAGAACGTGTCCCTGGTAGCTCCCCCTGCTGTGGAGAACTGTTTTCAAGCTGGAGAGGGCAAGCAAAGCATTTGAGATGGAGCTGAAGCATACGACAGGTGAGCAGGGAATTAGAAGGCAGCTAGACACTTTAAATGAATTTAAATTTTAGGTTTAGATGAGCTCTGTCTCACACTGAACAGTTAGCAGATGTGATTGTCATCCACTATTAGTAGATGTCTTTTTCACAAATAGAAGAGACATTGAAGATTAGAGATAATCAATGACTAATTTGCAAAAGGAAGAAAGATGACTTCTAAAAAATACAATCAAATCAAATGTCAGCCATTCCCCAGCAAATATCGTGAATAAATTATTAATCATGTCATCAGTGAGCACTTACAAGAGGCGACCAGCCTGGCCTTTGTGAAAAGCAATACCAAATCAGTCCCATCTCATTTTAATGTTTTTATTCTTCAAAAAGAAAAAAAATAACTTTGCATCTTCTTTGAGTTCCTGGAACAATTTAAGGTGATTTAAATAAGGTAAATTGTAATACAAGTGAAGAGACAGCCCACAGATAGAGAAATCTTTGTTAGCTATTGATCCAGTGAAAAATTGATAATCAGAAATATCTGGAACTCCAGGGCTGGCAGAATAACTCAGTTGTCTTGCAAGCACAATGTCATGAGCTCAGCCCTTGAGACCCACTTGGAAATACCAGGCCTGATGGCTCATCTTGTCATCCCAGTGATGGGGACGCAGACAGGAGGATGGGCTTCCTTGGTGAGCTCAAGGCCAGTAAGAGACCCTGTCTCAAAAGATGTAGACAGCATCCCTGAGGCTTATACCGAAGTTTGTCCTCTGGCCTCCACATACTTGTACATGTATACCTACATTAATAAAAGAAATGGAGTATGGTGTCTCAGTAAAGAAGATAGCAGTTGGGTTCTATGAAGAATTTAAACATGTCTTTGTAGCAACCTCTAGTCAGAAGTGCCTTCCTCTTTTTGTATTAACTTTAAAAATTTGTTATTTAATGTGCTTGACTGTTTTGCCTGTGTATATGTATGTGTACCATATGTGTGTCTGGTGCCCTCAGAGGCCATGGATACCCTGGAACTAGAGTTACAGATGTTTGTAATCTAATATGTGTGTACTGGATATTGAACCCTGGTCCTCTACAAGAACAAGTGCACTTAACTACTGAGCCAACTTTCCAGCCTCGCCTTTCTTATTTTGAATAATACTACAGCCAACCATTCTCAGAGTTCTTAAAACTTGGCCACTGGGCAGCCAGCTGATATTCTGTGGGTTGCATTTGTTGATATGTACCATATCAGAAACAGCAACAGAAATGTATGCATTAGCTGTGGTGTTCATATGCCCTTCCATGCATATGATATCTTGTAAGATGTCAATTTTAAATGGTTTCCGATTTCTTTTGGGCTTTACTCTCTTGAGCCTTACCTTCTGGACCCATGGTACCTTGCTGTTTCACACCATCACATTAGCCGACTCTGGTTGCTCATGCAGTTGCTGTATGCCACATGGTCTGCTGTAGCCAACCAAGCCAACAGTTAGGTATAGCTACTCCAGCTAGTCCTCCTATTAATACCAACAGCTCTGCTTTTTAATTCTTTGTTCATGTGGCACTCAGAGTAATGCTTGGTTTTAGATACCATGTTTCAGGAGAGATGTCAATGAGCTAAGGATTATCCCGGTGAAGGTAACTGCACTGAGGAGCCCACAACTAGAATTGCTTTGTGGCACAACCCCAGCATATTCTAGTTTCATTTCTAGCCGTTGTCTCTTGAGGTCCCGTTGCCCAGCCTCTCCCGTGTAGTGTCTTTTTTCAAGTGTCTGTTCCTTTGCACAGGCCTCTTCTCTCCTGCTTGAATTTCAGGATCCAGCTTGTATGTAGTCTCCTCACAAAACCTTCCCTTAATTTGCCGAGATATTTTCATCTCTGAGCTCTCATAGCATATTAATACAAAATTCAGTAAACAACTTCTTTATAAAATGCCTGTAACTTAAAAAAATACAAAAATGTGTTATTTGTACAAATTACTAAGCTTCACTGTTTTCCTGGCTAGTTTTGTCAACTTGACACAGGCTGAAGTCCCCTGAGAGGAGGGAGCCTCAGTTGTGGAGCGGCCTCTGTAACACCAGGCTGTAGGCTAGCCTGTAGGGCACTTTAATTAGTATTTGTTGTGGGAAGGCCTTTGGTCATGGTGTTTCTTCACAGTGATGATGTGATATTCATCACTGGGTCACAGTGTCAACCGTGATATTCCATGATACATGCATGTAACTTGCTTAAATCCTGTCCACCCTCTCTACTCTGCCCTTTCCTCATTTTCTGGGTTCTCTCCCCTTCCCTAGCAGTTCCTATTATACTCTGAGGTGCTTTAGTTTATGATGGGAGAAAACGTGTGATACTTGTCTATCAAGACCCATGTGGTAAAACTGGAGGCTTTGTGAGTGACACATTTTGCAGCTACTCACATCTGCTGTCTTGGTACGAGCTCAGACAGTATATAAGTGAACAGATATGACTGTTCTAATGAAACTATAGAACAATAAAATTCCCATCATTGTCACATGTCAAATATACTCTCTTGATCTCCCCCAACCATTTAATCATTTATTGTTCCAGGACCATACAAAACTAGGCAACGGACTAGATTCAAGGCAATGACCATATTTTCCTGGTCTCTGATCTAATTATTTATTTGTTTATTATTTTATTCGTTCATATATTTGTTCATCTATAGAATGGTAGAATTTACCAAGTCCAGAAACTTCCATCCTATCTCTGCCCCAGAGAATGGTACAGTTCCTGGTGTATTTTAAGAGAAAAAAGTGCCGGGCGGTGGTGGCGCATGCCTTTAATCCCAGCACTCGGAAGGCAGAGGCAGGCAGATCTTTGTGAGTTTGAGACCAGGCTGGTCTACAAGAGCTAGTTCCAGCGCAGGCTCCAAAGCCACAGAGAAACCCTGTCTTGAAAAACAAAAAACAAAAAAAAAAAAAAAAAAAAAAAAAAAAAAAAAGTAATGAATGATTGAGTAAAGGAGAAAGATATATAAATCTTGGCTATTTCTTCTGTCACTGCATGATTACACCATCTTAGGATATGAATGAGAAATACTATCTAAGCGACAATGATAAATTTTATCGGCTTTGGAAATGTTTTTTTTTTTTCATTTGAAGGTAACATTTACATTTGTTTGTTGGTTAAAAGTGCTGTCAAAGTGATGTGTTTGGGATGTATTGACATTTTCTGTGCCAATCTGGGTAAATGGGTAAACATAAGACAGGAAGTTTTTAACTAAAGGGAAATTCCATTTGAATATGCCTAATGACAGCTTTATATTCTACAAACGGTGTACCTTAAGTAGTAAAACCTAGGGTTGAATTACAGCAATGTAGTAAGTCATTTTCTTAGGGATTAATTGGCATTTTAAAAAGACAGCATGTTGCATTTGTTAGTTTTTCAGTGTTATAGCATACAAGATACTATTACAAATATTTTAATCGTGAAGACAATGGATGACTGTTTCTTTTCACAGGCGAGATAAACTTTGGATCTGCATGGAGTTCTGTGGAGGTGGCTCCTTACAGGACATATATCATGGTGAGACCAGAGTTGCTTTATAGATGCTAAGCAGAGTTTCTTAGTCTGTTACCTACTATATCTAAACATTAATATTGTTTAAGAAAAGAAAGCAATGCTTTATTTTTTAATTGTGTGGTGTGTATGGATGAAAGGGCTTTTACTCTGCACAAGAGAAAGCTGCATGCACTGGAATCACTTGCTCACTTTGAAGGAATGTTGTAATAGGCAGGAGCAGCGGGCTGTGGCCCGCCCGGCTCCCAGCCACACGTCCACATGGCTATACCCAGAATACACAAATTACACACAAACTGGATTCATTTAAATACTGCCTGGCCCATTATTACTAGCCTCTTCTTGGCTAACTCTCAC
>JAQHUG010000024.1:11605640-11619461 GCA_028555095.1 Dicrostonyx torquatus
TGGAACTAGCTCTTGTAGACCAGGCTGGTCTCGAACTCACAGAGATCCACCTGCCTCTGCCTCCCGTGTGCTGGGATTAAAGGTGTGCGCCACCACCGCCCAGCTAAGAAGTAATTTCTTTGAGAAAATATTTGTACATTTTCTCTTGAATTCCTGTTCTCAAGTGTGGGGCCTCTTAGTAATTTCAAGGTTGATTATATTAAAGAAAACAATGAAAGGCCATTTTGGTAGGAATTTTACGATTCAGAGTTCCTTTTCTAGCACTTTATCTTTGTGGGGTAGGTTTTATTTAACCTAAGAATGGCACTACAGTGGGGTTGCTGCTGTGCTTTTCCTTTATGTACTGGTGTTCTAGTGTATTCTAACCACCACAGTCAAAGGAGGAGAAAGATGTTAGGTTTTCTGAAACCATCTTCAAATCTTAGAGGAACATATACTCAAACCATAGCAAATGGACACACAGGAAATATTGTGTACGTCCAGAGAATGAGCTATCAGTGCCATTCTTTCAGTTTTCAGTGACTAAAGTAATTAAGTATATAGCAAGCAAAAGGAAAAAAAGATAGCAAGCTGGGCGGTGGTGGCGCACACCTTTAATCCCAGCACTCGGGAGGCAGAGGCAGGCAGATCTCTGTGAGTTCGAGACCAGCCTGGTCTACAAGAGCTAGTTCCAGGACAGGCTCCAAAGCCACAGAGAAACCCTGTCTCGAAAAACCAAAAAAAAAAAAAAAAGAAGATAGCAGGTGGCAGATAAATAGAAGCTTCAGATCACACATTAAATCACGACTTTAGAGCATACAACAGAAATGCCTGGGGGTAGCCTCATGACAGAGCAAAGACACCACCATCAAACTGGGTCCTTACAAGCACCCAGCAGAAATTGAATGGGAAAGTTGCTGCCACTTGGAGCTCCCAGTTGAACTTTCTGTCCCTGAATGGTTTGTAGCTTTCCTTCCACTGGCATTTTACGTATGGGAGATAAACAGCAGCAGCCTCTGTGAAAGCTGCTTCACTCCTAGCTCTTCTCAGGGATGTGATATTTTTAATACCTTTCCTGCTTTGCTGGTTTTCTCTCTCCCCATTACAGAGTTGTTACAGAGTCAGGGGCCAGCCTGACCCAAGACAGGAGCTTTTGGAGGAGACAAGGAGGGCCTCTTCTTCTTTCCACAATCTTGAAACAGCATGTGACAGTATATCAGTATAATTTATATTACACTTATGATAAAAAAAAATTAAGGCATGTATATTGCTGTGGAAAAGTGTCTATGATAGTGAAAGAGCAGGTTTTACTGCTGAGTTAATTTTTGGTCATTTGTATGTGCAGTACATTTAAATCTACAATGGTTCAACTTACAGGCTTTCTGACTTAGCAATAGTGTGAAAGACATATGCATTCAGTGCAAACCATATGCAAAATTTTGACCTTTTCCCAGACTGCTCTTCTAATCTCATGTATAGTTAGAGCTTATGTGATGTGGGATGCCCTTCTGTATGTGTGCTGCTTTTACCTGTTGATGAATAAAGCTGTTTCAGCCAATGGCTTAGCAGAGGAAAGCTAGATGGGAAGTCCAAACAAAGATAGAATCCGGGTGGTGGTGGCGCAAGCCTTTAATCCCAGCACTCCGGAGGCAGAGGTAGGCGGATCTCTGTGAGTTCAAGGCCAGCCTGGTCTACAGAGCTAGTTCCAAGATAGCCATCAAAGCTACAGAGAAACCCTGTCTAGATAGATAGATAGATAGATAGATAGATAGATAGATAGATAGATAGATAGATAGATAGATAGATAGATGGAAGGAAGGCAGGGGAAGGAGATGTAACAAGCCACAAGCCTCACGGTAAAATAAACACTAGTAGAAATAGGATAATTTATAGTTAGAGCTAGCCAGTAAGAAGTCTAAGACATGGGCCGGGCGGTGGTGGCGCATGCCTTTAATCCCAGCACTCGGGAGGCAGAGGCAGGCGGATCTTTGTGAGTTCGAGACCAGCCTGGTCTACAAGAGCTAATTCCAGTGCAGGCTCCAAAGCCACAGAGAAACCCTGTCTCGGGGGGGGGGGAAAGTCTAAGACATTAGCCAAACAATTGTGATTGCTACTAAACTTCTGAGTAGTTGTTTGGCAACAGGCTGGAAGAGAGAAACTGGTCCAGTGGGACTGTGGGCTGGAGAAAAGCCATTCTGTCAACACTCTTACTCTTGGTTATGTTACTAGACAGTGGTAGCAAGTACAGATCCCACTGAGCAACAAGACCCTAAGGTAACAGTGATACTTTGTATGTCCAGGACTGCTTAGTTGTAATATTGTATGTTGGTGTATGTGATATGTTGGTATATAAAATTCTTTTTTTACTTTTTTGACCTAGAATATTGTCAACCTAAAATGGATTTATTCAGAACATCACCCATTATAAGCTGAAAATCATATAAAATGCCTGTATAAAATAAACATAGATTCTGACCAAACTTTTTGTATTATTGAGTAATACTCTGGATAAGAAAGAAACCTTTGCTTTCTTAACTTCTGTATTGAGTAGAATTTTCATAGTGAACTTACATTAATTTTATAACTACAATGGTAATACTTTTAGGGAAAATATTGATTTAAAGCCAGCTGTAATACATGTTACTCATCAATAAAGGAACCTTAATGAAAACTTAAGCTACTTGGGCATTCTTTTAACATCTGTGAATATTGGATCAACAAGGTATAAAATAAAAGTATAATCAGTTTAGTCATTCATTCATTTATAAACACAGTGCAGCTTTTCTGTGCCAGATGTTGTTCTAAACACTAGAAATACAACAGTGATCGTGTCAGACTTAAAAAGAATCAAAGTCGGGGCTGGAGAGATGGCTCATAGGTTAAGAGCACTGGCTGTTCTTCCAGAGGTCCTGAGTTCAATTCCCAGCAACCACATGGTGGCTCACAACCATCTGTAATGAGATCTGGAGCCCCCTTCTTCCATGCGGGCACACATGGAAGGAATGCTGCACACATCATAAATAAATAAATAAATAAATATTATTTTAAAAAAGAATCAAAGTCAAAACTGCCTTTTAGGCATTGGATTTAGTAAAATTGTTTAGGTATGCTGAGTCTGTTCTTAATGGATTTATAAACTTGGTCACTTGGTGGAAAACATGTGTTGCTTAATGCTACTAATAGTAATTTTCTTCTCTTATAGTAACTGGACCCCTCTCAGAACTACAGATTGCATATGTTAGCAGAGAAACACTACAGGCAAGTCATATTTAAAGTACTATTCTTTATTAAATGTTTATGTGCTATGCATTACTGTTAGGGGTCAAGATAATCTAGTTTGGTAAACTCTTGAAAACTTTTACTATAGTTGTATTATTTTACTTATTTGCATTGTTCTGTTTTTGTGGTGCTGGGGGTTGAAGCCAGGGCCTCACACATGCTAGACAAGTACTATGGACCAAATTGTATCTCTGGCCCTTAATGCATATACAAACTGTTAGAAATGCAAGCTGTATTTACAATTAAATGTTGTAAGGCCTAAAGATTGCAATATATCCTAGACTTCAAGCCCTGTGGGTCTGTATATTCCTCTTATAATAAGGAAAGGTTTGAAAAATTCAGTAGTATTAGAGGAATTGAAATTTATTCTGATTCTAGTGGAACATACACTTTAATGTATGTTCATACAATTGTACAAATTTAAATCATTTGTAAAATTTACTAAATGTTATTTTAGAAAAATAAGTGTTCTGTCTGAGCTTTCTTTATCTTTCTCACTCTGACTCTGTTGTCGTCTATGATATTTCATTGTAGTAAGTTGGTTCTTGGCACTTGGTTTTCTGTATGGTAAATAACACAGTGACTACTGCTCAGTGATGCCGTGTGATAAATCTTGCTTGTTTTTCTGTCTTTTGAAACTCTAGGGATTGTATTATCTCCACAGTAAAGGAAAAATGCACAGAGATATAAAGGTATGCATTCTATTTTGGGCCTGTTTTTTGCTTTTAAATAATATGTTTTTCACTTTTAAATACTCTAACTCAATCTCTGAGCAGACTTCTCTTGATTATTTGGTAAGTTTGCTACCTGAAATAAATTACAATAGCAAACATGAGTGATGTATGGTATGGTCCATTACATTCTTAGAGCAGCATTGTTGAGGCAGGGTCACATACTGTTGGAGCCCACTTGTACATCCCAGCCACCAGGCTAGCTTAGCCCTGAAATAACCACACAGAAACTATATTAATTAAATCACTGCTTGGCCCATTGGCTCTAGCTTCTTATTGGCTAACTCCCATATTAATTTAACCCATTTCTATTAATCTGTGTATCGCCATGTGGCAATGGCTTACCAGGTAAAATTCCCAGCGTCTGTCTTCAGCGGATCCATGGAGTCTCTCTGACTCCACTCTTCCATCTCCCAGCATTCAGTTCCATCTCCCCGCCTACCTAAGTTCTGCCCTATCAACAGGCCAAGGCTGTTTCTTTATTCATTAACCAAGAAAAGCAACACACAGACAGATGGACCTTCTGCACCAACATACAGTAAAGTTTGCTCTCTTAAGTGTGTTGCTGAGTGAATTAGTTTGGGGTTTTACTCAGTTGGGTCCGGTTTAGAGGTATTTTGAGACATCATCCTTGTAGGTCCGGCTGTCTGTCCTCAGGCATACTCTGAGTTGAGAATGTATTTGAATTCCTGTTACTTTTGCCTCTGTCTCCCAAGTGCTGAAATCAGACAAGTACCACCATACTTGGCTGGATTAGTGTTTTTATAGTTGTTTTGTTTGTTTTTTATTTTATTTGTAAGATACAAATTAGCTCCATCGCTTCCATAAAATCACAGTATATTGCACGCTTACTGTATCGTCTATGTTTGGCACTCTTAAGGTAATGTAAGATGTCATTAGTAAAGTGTCTCTGTGGGCGAAAGAAGCCTAGCAACTCCTGTGCTCTACTCTGGCTTCCAGAGAACAGCCGTGCTGGCCAAACTGACTTTAGCTCAGGCCGACAGGACTCCCGAGGGTGTCTCTCCTGTACTCTTCAATGGAAACCCTTCTTCCTTTTGTTTATTTCTTCTTTTTTCCTTCCTTGTACCATTCTCTTCCTCTTTTATTTTTCTCGAGTTTTTAACTTAACCTTTTGTGAGAGAAATGAGTCTTTTTGCTTTCCTAGTCGGTGATGGAGCCCTGTACTCTGTCCTCAGAAAATGTCCACATGCCTACACATTCCAGTGTTCCCTGGAATGTAAGTAGATGCATGAACTCCTGCTTTAGGTATTTATCATAAGCCCCTTCAAACACTCAAGTAGAGATCTTGTCCTTTGAAGGTAAATGAGTGCTAAGGGAGGGTCCAGTCATAGGCTTTGGATGATTGGGAAGGACTGGTAGGTTTTTGTCAGAAGTGGAGATTGGCATGTTCTCCAAGTTGAAAGAACAATCTGAACAGAAATGCAGAGTGAAGTATGAGGCCATTTTGGAGACTATGATATCTGTATTATATTTCTGAGAAGGGAGTGTGTGGTTTTTGCAGATGATGAGCTTAGCTGGGTAGTTTTGTCCCTTTGTGCAAGGGCTTGTTTTAGACTTTGAGGTCTGGGTAAGTTCTGACCATCAGCACAGCCTCCGCCCTTGTCTAAGCTTTCATCATACTGTGTCTCACCTTATTTCTGTAGTAGCTTTCTTCTTGCTCTCATTGCTTCCATTCTTGAGTGGTTCTTTAGTTACCACACTACTTGACAAACAGAATGGCCTTTTAAAGTCAGATCATGTCACTCCCCTGCTTACTAGCACCATGGGTTTCCCGTAGAACTCACTGAAAAATGCAGGTGCTCCGCCTGTGGCCAGCCAAGGTTATGTGTGATCCAGACCCTGCATGCATTTCTCTGAGCTGGCCTCACCCTCCATTCCTCTCTCTTTTACACATTATATCACAACCAGGTTGTCTCTGTCCCACCAGCTCCCAAATAATGATACTGAGACTTCTTATTAATTATGAAAGCTTGGCCTTTAGCTTAGGCTTGTTTTTAACTAGCTCTTATAACTTAAATTAACCCATATTTTTATTAATCTACTTTCTACCTCTATCCCGTTCTGTGGGTCTGACTAGTTTTGTATCTCTCTCAAGCCTCTATTGACTACTCTTACTTCTCTCTCTGCCCAGAAATCCCTCCTATACCTCCTGCCTAGCTTTTTATTACTCCAATCACAGCAATACACCTTTACACAGGGTACAAATATCCTACAACCTAACCACACTAGATTTACTGTTCTTGGAATATTTCAAGCTCATCCTGATTCTAGGTCTTTGTGTTTGCTGTCCTTTCTTCATAGAACATTTTTGTCTCAGATTTGGGTGTGGTTGTCTATACTTACTTCATTAAGACCCTGCTCAAATATCAGCTTCCAGAGGACTTCTTTCCATTCTTTGTTGTCCTTCCTTCCTTCCTTCCTTCCTTCCTTCCTTCCTTCCTTCCTTCCTTCCTTCCTTCCTTCCTTCCATCTTTTCTTTCTTTTTTTTTTTCTGAGTTAGGGTTTCTCTATAGCTTTGGAGCCTGTTGTGCAACTTGCTCTGTAGACCACCAGGCTGGCCTCAAACTCAAAAAGATCTGCCTTTCTCTGCCTCCAGAGTTCTGGATTAAAGGTGTGCACCGCCACCACTACCCGGCCCTATTCTTTGTTTTCTGAAGAGTTTGTTTCTGCCTGACTTTGACTCCTTTGTTGGGCCATAAATAATCATTTTTTATCTTCTTTCTCACCTACATACACAAACACTGGAACTTGCTTATTACTGTACACCAGAGTTTAAAGTGCCTGATTGGCAGTCAGCTATCTCTCAGAGAGGGGGCGATGGATAGAGGAAAGAACAAATGGGTCAGAATGATAAGGTTATAACTTAGGAAAATCAATGTGACAGTGGGGAGAGAACATAGTAAAGACTTTGGCAGAAGTCTAACTGTGCAGAGGGAGATAGATGGGAAGCCCTGATGTGGGCCCTTAGCATCTCTTTCCTTTCCCCGTTGTCCCATAGATCAGTGGTTATGAGTAAATGAAGCTCCACTTTATGGACGATGTTCTAGGGGTGTAGAAGTCTCCATTTTCCTTCTATTTATTTCCCCTGATATTTTGAGACAGGGTTTTTTCTGTGTAGCCTTGACTGTCCTAGAACTCACTCTTTAGACCAGGCTGGCCTCAACCTCAGAGATCCTGCCTCTTTCTCGGGAGTGCTGGGATTAATGGTATATGCCACCACCTCCTGCAGCTACTCTCTCTCTTTCTTTCGCTCCTTCCCTCCTTCTTTTCTTCTGCTATTTCTTTCTCCTGTTGGTTAGAGGTAAGGGATCTAAGAACATTTCCGTTGAGCTATAATCATACCAGCACATTGGATTAAAGAGCTTCCTGCTTTGGCGTGCTCATTTAAGAGTTGCATGGGAGTGGCTGTGGATCCACAGCTAGTAATCGGTATGCTAGCTGACTCAAAGCTCTTGAGAAAGCCATTAGGATAGAAACCTCATCTACCAATAAGTAAGGCAGTCATGTGCCAACACTGGTGAATTTCAGAGGTGGGGAGAAGGCTTCTTAAGAAATATAGTAGTCAAGTTTAAATAATAATCAGCAATTGAAATATTAGGCTAAAATAACATTTTAGTGTGGCGGTGGTATGTGATGGCCAAGAAATAGCATTTAGGTGAAAATGTGTCACGTCTGTGTTAGCATTCATACCATGTTAGCAAGGAGCCCTTTTAAGGGAGCACATATGTAAAAATCATGAGATTAACTAAAAAGTGAACAACAATGCTTCCTCTAATTATGTAGCATTTTTGCTGAACACATTTTAAATTTAAGGATTTCTATGTCTATGGCTGTGATTATTTGATATGTATAGTTAACATAATATATGTTTCATCTAATAAAATGTCTGCTTCCCACTCAACTAAAATGTTCTCCCTTTGAAGGGCGCTAACATCCTATTAACGGATAACGGTCATGTGAAATTAGGTAAGTAAATCAGAGTTCCATCACATGCACATGTTTTTCTGGAATTTAGTTGATTTGGTTTGAGGTTTTGTTTGTTATGTTTTTCAGAACTACAAGTCCTCTGTCCTAGATCACCCTAGGGATATTGTATTTATTCTTTTAGGACTACAAGTCTCCATCCATCCTTGGTCATCCCTAGGAATAAGCATATTTATTTTTCAGTGGAAATCTCATTGCAGGCCAGTCACCTCTCTTGTCTCATTTTCCTACCCCCAAACAGGCGTTAGTTTGTCCTTCACAGGAAACAGATTGTTGTAAAGATGCCATGAAGTCATATTTGTAACTCTTTTACCTATAAGCCCCGGGGCTGGACTTCCAGTAGGAAATTTCTATAAATTGTAACCAGAAACGAGAACAAAAATTAAATAAACAAATAAATAAATAATATTTAGTAGTGCCAAAAGTACTTTGTAGTTAAAAAGCAACCACACTATTATTTTTATATAAGAATATAATTTCTATAATAAATATTTATATATAATTTAAGAATATAATTTAGATGCTAAGTATTGCTTTACTTTAAACAGTAATGTATAAGGTATAATTAAAATAAAGTTCAGAACCAATAATAACTTAGTATGAGTTTAAATCAGGAAAAGTGTTCCGTATAGTAACTAATAACAAGAATGTAATAACAAATGTGGAAAAATTATTTTGAAACTATTTAGGACAAACGAAATTTCAAAATATACATTTGTTTTCTAAAAATGCCAATAGGACTCAGGAGAACGTTAGCTCAGTGGGAGCCCTTGTCCAAAAAGTACAAGGCACTGGATTTGTCCCTAGCTCCACAACATAAACAGACAAATAAAACTGCTTTGAACTATGGCCTACTCTAGGATTTAATCAGATTGACAGTATTTATCTAGTTATTAACATACAAGGTAGTTTTCCTAAGCAGCTGTCAGTGTGAGGAGAGCAGGTTTCACCCTGATCTGTACGGTCCTGTGCCCTCAGTGTTGTGCTCATTGAGCCATCTCTGCAGGCTGCTGAGTTTGTGCAGTGCTCCATCCTGCTTTCCCTTAGGGCGGACTTACAGATGTAAACACACTAAAAATAGTAGAACTGAACGTGCTGAAGGAATAGTAGCAAGTCCCCACTAGTGACCTGCCCTGTTCCCAGAGGTAAAGATTTGGAGACTGTCGTGTTTGGGGTCTTTTTAAGCTAGATGGGTTTACCAGTGGGCATCTTCGTCTGTCTGCGGTGTCGTTCTGGGTCTGGCAAAGAGTCAGTAGAATATACAGCTACTTAAAGGTCCTTTCTAGTAATACTCCTTGAAATAGAGATTCCTAGAAACTAGAAATTATAAATTATATCAGTGTCAGTTTCAATTTTCCCAAACCCTTTGTTTCCTATCAAAATTATTTGATCTTAACCTTTGTTGTAATTTCATTAATGTGAATTACATGGGAATCTATCTGGTTGCGCTACAGACTACTTTGTGATATTTTAATAGTCCATCAAAGTTAGAAAATATAACATATGTGAGACTATTCCATTTCTGTGAAATTGATGAAAATAGTTATTGAAAGTTACTTTTGGTATTCCCTTAAATGATTTTATTTCCTCTTCTATTTTTTAATAGCTGATTTTGGAGTTTCTGCACAGATAACAGCTACAATTGCCAAACGGAAGTCCTTCATTGGTACCCCATATTGGTAAGTTTATTTTAATTTACTTAAAAATTAATTTATTGTCCTATTGTTATTGAATACAACATTTCTTTAAAAAAAAAAAAAGAAAGAAAGGAAAGGAAAGGAAAAGACTGGTAAGAATTCCTAGACCTAAGACAGAATACATGAAGGAAGTCAGTGAGGTTAGTAATGTAAGCATGTATTCTTTTAGATGGATTACTTGGCCAAAAACTATCCTACATACTGATTTTCATAATGCAGGAAAGTTTGATACAGCTGTTAGGTTTCTGATAGTTAACACATTTTAATAACACATGCTTAATAACAATGTTTTAACACATAGTTAAAACATTTTAATGTTTTTATATGTATCTTTTTCTTCTTGCATGTTCCAATAATTATATTATTCACAGTTTTCAAAATCCTTGCTGTTTTTGGTGTTACTGGGAACTGAACATATGACCTCAAACATGCTGAGTAAACAGTCTACCACTGAGCTGTCTTCCCAAACCTTTTTGCAGTTTTGGTTGACTGCAGTCAAGGGTAGGCTTCTGGGCATTTGGAATCTTGCATGCCAGGCCCCAGTTCAGCCCTTGAATCCTTTTCTAGTAGTCTTTCAATCACAGACCTTCCTTTCTGGCCATACCTGTCTTCTCGATAGTCTTTACTATCTTAGGAAAACCCCCATCAGTGATTACTTACTGTGCCCTATTATTGATTTCTTGACTTACTCCATTGTTTTGGCTACTTAGCTGTGTGCTGGGTGACTTAGCTGAGCTCTGACCTCAGTGGTGGGCAGGCTGTTCTGGCACTCACTCTGTAGACCAGACTGGCCTCAAACTCACAAAGATCTGCCTGCCTCCACTTCCCATGTACTGGAATTAAAGGCATGCGCCACTCCACTCCATTTCTCTCACTTAAAAAATAAAATCTTATGTTCAAGATCCAGGTGAATCTCGGTGAATTCAAGGCTAGCCTGATGGTCTGCCTACATAGCAAGTCGCAGGCCTGCCAGAGTTACAGAGTTGAGAATGTCAAAAAAATCTTCATATTTCTGTAAGAATTCCTCAGACTTTCATGAAGGAGGCATCCCTCAAAAGTTTAAAAATCATTGTATATTAGTTCACACCAAAGAGCAAGATGGTAGCAACTGACTCTAGAACTGAGTGTGGTGTATATGCCTATAGTCCCAGCTTTGGAGAGGCTGAGACAGAAGACTCATTGGAGCCCAAAAGGTTGAGGACAGCCAAATAGCGGGGCAAATACAGCCTGGCTCAGAATATGAAAGCAAAGCTGACTTACATTTCAGTGTGCAGTAAAGGCAACGTGTGGGCCTGGTGGTTAGTGTTCCCAGCATGGGTAGGCAAAGAGCACTGGGTAACTCAGTATTCCGTACTCAGATCTATTTAATTTCTGAGCAGTGCCTGTCATGTTTTTCTACTGGTCCTTGTCCTGTGAGAACGAGGAAGGCGGAATTGCTGGGCTCAGTGGATCAGAGTAGAAACCTGGGAAATTAACTGTTGACATTTAAGCGCTGTTACTGTCCTCAGCCAGCCTCAACCTGACTTTTGTTAGCTAGTAACTCTATAGCATGTGGGGCAGTCTGTGAGGCTACTCATTCATGTGTTCTCATCCTCTGCACCTTTGGGTTGCCTTGTCTTCCGCATTCTCTTTTGGTCTCTGTGGTGCTAGGTAAGGTATATCCCCTAGGGCTTCAGAAGGTGTGTACTTGTTTCTCCTTATTCTGCCCTTCCTGGTTCTAGCTTGCTTTCAGAGAGGAGCAAGGATTTGAGGAGAATCCACTGCTCTTCCCAAGTCCTCTTTCCCTGGTCTTTAAGCATCTGGAGGAACACACATACATCTCCTGACTCACCCGATTCTGTATACATGCCCAGTTAATGTTTATTAAGGACTCATCTTTATGCCTCGCCTCTGGCAACTCCTGTGGCCTGTGTCTCTATAGTTCTTCTGCCCTTTCTTCAAATATCCTGCACATGGAGTCACAGATGTAGAGCCGTTACAGCACTTTGTGATCGCCGTGCTCTTGCCTTATTTGCTAGGCATTTTGGTGGTTGTCTTTACAAACTTGTCTGTAACAAGTTTTTCTAAAGCATTTAATTTTGGTCATAACTTAGTCTTTTTACTCTTACAATAGGAGTGTTCAGCTAGGCATGGTGTAACACGCCTTTAATCCCAGCACTGGGGAGGCTGAGGCAGGCAGATCTCTGTGAGTTTGAAATCAGCCTGGTCTACAGAGTGAATTCCAGGACAGCCAGGGCTGTTACACGGTGAAATCCTGTTTTGGGGCAGGGGGTGGGGATTGTTCATAGTATTTTATTAAATTTTGTATTTGTAGCAGCAAACACTGGTTCACAGACGAGTGGCACACATGGTTGTAAATGACAGGAGTAGCTGCCCCATCTGGGTGTCTTTGTGAAGCTCGCTAGTATGCTGGGTTTAGGAAGGGTAACTGCTGCTTTCTGAGCTCAGCAGCCGAGTGCCCGCCCCTGTGGGGCTTCCCTCTTCTGTGGCTGCACTCTAGCTGTCAATAACTAAGACCCAGAACACTTGAACATCCCTTTCCTTACCGCAGTTACATTTCCAGGAGAGGTATTTCAAGATGAAATCATTTTTAAGACCAAGTGTTTTGAGAATTGTCTGTTTGTTTGTTTGTTTTGTTCTGCTGTACTTGACCTGACTCCCTGCAGCCAGACTGGAAAACAGTATGTGCATTTGTGAAGCACCCACTCAACTTGCTCTTTTGAACTGGAAATGTTACATGGTTTTCTCAGTTATTTCTAAAACTATGGTTTGGGATTTCAAAATTTGTGTACTTGAAAATTAACCATTTAAAGAGTCAAGGTATAATTAGACTAAAACAATAGCAAAGTTAAAAGGAATTAAAAAGTTAAGAAATCTGGGTAACTTCCCTCAAAATAAAAAAAATTTTGAAAAGGACACTCATTTTGATATTTTATTCATTATTCCAATAAAACTTTTTTAAAACATTCAAAAGTTTGTAGTGAATATAAATCAAATATTAAATGTGAAAATTCTTGGTGCCTGGAGAAATGGTAAAATAGAAGCAATGACCAAGTTGCAGGAAAAATGACATGAGTGTCCTGTAAAATAGTTACGACCATCTGTTACCAATGTCATTTCTTTATAGAACTTTGGGGCACAGAGATCAGGATGTGAGCAAATTTGGGGCAGGTTAGTATCACACTGGTAAATTTCCATAAACTTTGTAATGTAGGTAACTGATGAAGAACTGGGAAGGCTGAGATGAGACACCAAGTACTCGGGGGAAAGTAGCTAGGACAGCCTATCTATTTCCAGACACCAAGGACTGAACAGAACTTAATTGAGATATTGACAAGTCCATGTGCCTCTCGTGAGAATAAAGGGAAGCACACTAACCACAAAGTTCTGTTTTCTGGATTATTTCCTGCAGGATGGCCCCAGAAGTTGCAGCTGTTGAGAGGAAAGGAGGGTACAATCAGCTGTGTGACCTCTGGGCAGTGGGCATCACTGCCATCGAGCTGGCTGAGCTCCAGCCACCCATGTTTGACCTTCACCCCATGAGGTCAGTGTGCCCACACTAAGCCCAGTGCAGATTTATGCTTATTGACTACATCATGAATTTACTTTAGCCTTGATGGGACTAGATAGGAATGTATTCTTGTTGTTAGAATGTGTAATGTGGAAATGTCCAATGTTTTATTTTTTTTCCAGGGCATTATTTCTAATGACAAAAAGCAATTTCCAGCCTCCTAAACTAAAAGATAAGTTGAAGTGGTAAGCATCTTTGTTTATTGACTTTTATAGTAAGGTGAGCAAAAAGGGAATTAAACTACAGAAGCTTAATTTTTCAACCTTTCTCAGGTCAAATAGCTTCCATCATTTCGTGAAGATGGCACTTACCAAAAATCCAAAGAAAAGACCCACTGCAGAAAAGCTACTACAGGTATTAGTTTACCCTGAAACATTCACATACTCAGAAGATAGGTGTACAATCCAATTTCTAAAGTGTTTTGTGTGTTTTATAGCACCCCTTTGTCACCCAGCCTCTGACAAGGTCTTTGGCAATAGAGTTGCTGGATAAAGTGAATAATCCAGACCATTCCACATTCCACGATTTTGATGACGACGACCCTGAGGTAGGCGTTTTC